>JANBXA010000642.1:9850000-10110000 GCA_030556225.1 Cricetiscus sungorus
GTCAGCGGCCAATGCGCTGGGCCTGGTGCTGGGTGCTTTACTGACAGTGGACCCACTAAGTGATAGGGTTGGCCCTGGGTGCCTCCACAACAGTAGCCCCACTGTGTGATGGGCTCTGGACCAGGTGATTTCCTGTACCACCTCATTTCCCTTCTGCAGAGCAATATGCAATCGCAAAAGGAGCACTCACACCTAAGCTTCGGGTTGGGAGTTTTTCTCATTTGCATTCTTTAATATTTTTACTGTATTTCTACAGAAAAATAAACTACAGGAATTAAAAATTGAAAGTACACAATTGTCAAAGAAGCTATTTTTCTCCTTGTGGGAAGGGAGGACTGTGCTGAATTCGGGGATCAATTGCACATAATTCTAAATAGTCCTACATTAATGCAAAGTTAGGTAATTACTGCACCTGCCGTATCATCCAGGGACTGTGATTGTCCCAATTGCCATGTGTCTGATTTCAGCTTTGATTAACCAAAAGCAGGCTTGGTTGGAGGCAGGGAGATAGTCAGGAGGCTATTGCAATGGGAAACGGTAAGAGCGCTCCTGGACTCTGTTGCTATAGCAACAACACAGCAAAGCTATTTAGTTGTTAACTCCTGGGAGAAAAGGCAGGACAAAAATTAGTGTAAAGTTATAGTACAATTTGGACTGAGGATATTTAACCTCTGTCTCCCCAGTACTCCTCTGAATGCACTCAGCAGGTTCCCAGTGAGCTGTGGCTGTGCCCTCGCTTCCAGGCTAGACATCTACCTGAATGCCTGAGAGTGAACACCAGTTATTCAGGATGACCCCTAGAACCAAGCTTTCAAACCACACTGCGCAAGAATTCCCCCCAGGGATTTGTTGGGACTCTGGCTCGTCTGGGTAGAATCTGCAATGATGCTCTGGACCATCCTGAAGCTCCTGGTCCATAAACCACACTTGAGCATGGCCCTAATTGAGGCCCTCAGAGCACTGTAATGAAGGGATTAGATGACGGTCATGCCTTGCTCTCCGCTGTATCCTATGGACTGGACAGGGCCTGATGTGGGGCTGTGGGAGGAAGGAGGAGACCCACAGCATTAAGTATATGAAGGAAGTAAATGATTACTAGAACCATGTACATGACTGCACTGGTCCTGTCCACTAAGAAGTAACTGGTGCCTGGGGCAACACAGAGAGATTGCTTCTTTCTGGTCGCATCGTAGCCAATTGTTGGTTTCCTTTATTTTATACTTCCAGAAATCGTTAGTAAATATATATATATATATATATATATATATGCTTTTTTTCTTGGAAAAAAATGGAAGTATACCTAGCCCTGTGGTTTTGTTTCTCCCAACATTTATGTTGGAGGTTGTTATGGTCTGAATATTTGTGAGGCTCAAAACACATATGTAGAACCCTAATTCTTTTTTTATGGATTTTTATTTAAATTAAAAACAATCTTATTTTACATACAAATTCCAGTTCCCTCTCCCTTTCATCCTCCCATTCCTCCCACCAACCCCTTATCTCACCCCTCATCTACTCTTCAAGGAGGGTGAGACCTTCAGTGGGGGATCAGCAAAGTCTGTCACATTCATTTGGGGCAAGACATAGCTTCTACCATGTATCTAGGCTGAGAGTATCCCTCCATGGGGAATGGGTTCCCAAAGCCCATTTGTACACTAGGGATAAATACTGTTCCACTGGCAGAGGCCCCATAGACTTCCCAGGCCCCCTAACTGACACCCACAGAGCCCTAATTCTTAATACAAGGCCAATGGGAGATGAGCATAGCAGGAGGGTTCTACCTGGGACCATTAGGTAGGAGATCTGGGGGAGTCACCAAATGAAGAAGGCACACCAAAGGGGCCATCTTTGAGGAACAGACTGACCCCTCACCAAATATGGAATCGTCTGGTCTCTTGATCTTGAACTTCTCAGCCTTGAAACTGTGAGCAGTGAGTTTGGTTATTTTTTTAAAATAGGACTATATGGTGAGAAGCAGCTTAGAAGGGTGGAGAAGAAAAGACAAGGTAATTGGTTGCAGTATGTGTTCTTTCCTGTGGGTCTACATATATGATAAATCACTCTATATGTTTATGACATAAAAGCAATGGGAGACTATTTGAAGGAAGAAGCAATGCCAATAAGAAGAGACAAGGGAAGGAGCAAAGTACACTGACAAATAAGTGTGGAAATGTTGTGACAAAACCCATTGTTTTGTATACTAACTAAAAAAGATAAAATAAGATTTGAACAGTAAAATAAAAATGAAAACTAAATTGCCCAGCTTCAAGTATGTTGCTATAGCAAGAAGGAGTTGACTAAGGTATTTTTTTTCCATATCTGCACAAATCGTTTACTCTGTCTAATCAGCCACATGGTACTCCAGTCATTTATGTAATTACTGTCTGATTTTTTTGTTTTTTCTATTCATTGAACAAAACAATGTGTTTGAAGATGATATTCTACTGTCCTCTTGCCCGTCTCACTGGTCCTCTTCCTCTCCAAAAGTTCCATCCTTTTACTTTGTTTTGTCCTTGCTTTGTGCTGAATATGTGAGAAACATGAGATATTTGTCTTTCTATGTTTGGTTTATGTCTCCTAACACGTTGATCTCTAGTTCTATCTATTTTCCTGCAATGCCATAATTTTATTCTTCTTTTTCTTTTTTCTGGTTTTTTGAGACAGGGTTTCTCTCTGGCTTTGGAGCCTGTCCTGGAACTCGCTCTTGTAGACCAGGCTGGTCTCAAACCCACAGAGATCCATCTGCCTCTGCCTCCCAAGTCCTGGGATTAAAGACGTGTGCCACCATCGCTCAGCTTATAATTTTATTCTTAATGACTGAAAAATACTCCAGTGTGTGTGTGTGTGTGTGTGTGTGTGTGTGTGTGTGTGTGTGTGTGTGTGTGAGACACATTTTCCTTGTTCATTGGTTTATTGATGGGACACAGACTGATTGTGTAACATGGCTAATACCACTAAGCATGGGTGTGCAGCTATCTCTGCTGCATGCTGAGTATTGTTCCTTCAGTGATACAGCTGGAAGAGCCATAGCTGTGTCACATGGCAGCTGTGTTTGCAGCTTGTTGGGGACACATCTGACTACAGGTCATTTACTGTTTCAAATCATGATGCAATAAACACCCGTTGATGCTTGTCTCTGTGCATATGCAAGTTATCTGTTGAATAAGTTCTCAGAGGTGCAAAAGCCCATCAAAGGGCATGTGGTTTTATCATGCTAAATAATATTTAACTGGCTATTAAATAAGCTGCCCTGATTCTATATCTTCACCAACGCTTTACAAGAACATCTATTTCCTTGCACTTTAATTTTAGCTGCTGTCAATTTTTAGCTTTACTTACCAATCTGATAAGTGAGACCAAACCCTTGTTTTGCTTTGATTTCATTAGCTGTAAATGAGATTGTGCTTTTTTTTCTCACATTCCAGTGCCATCATATGAACTAGCCAAGTGTTCTTTCACTTAGGAAGTTATTGATTTTCGCATATTGATTTGGGAACCAGCAGCTTCTGTGAATGCTCTGACTATTTCTAACAGCCTTTGCAATTGATTCCTTGAGCCTCATAGTTACAAAGGCACAGCATTTGAAATGATCATTTTTGTCTTTTGTCCTGGTTAGTGTTTTGTCAACTTAACACAAGCTAGAGTTTCCTGAGAAAAGGAAACCTCAGTTGAGAAAATGTCTTCATCAGACCATTTTCTTCATTAATGGTGTATGTTGAAGGGCCCAGAACACCTAACAGGTGGTCCTGAGTTGCATGAGAAAGCAGGCTGAACAAGTTCTATTGAGCAAGCCATAAAATAGCACTCCTCCAGTCTCTGCTTCAGTTCCTGCCACCAAGTTTCTGCCTGGACTCTCCTCCTTGCTGGACAGCTCCAGCAAACCCTTTCCTCCCCGGGTTGCCTTGGCCATGGAATTTTGTCACAGCACTAGAGAGCAAACTAAGACCATGTTTGTTCTCTTTCTTAACTTTATCATAAATACAAAGAAAACAGATCCAGAGATTTGGCAAATTTTGAATGTGCTGTTTCACAGTATGAACTGCAGACAGGACATCACCTGTTGAATAGGACATCACTGTTCTCAAGTGTGTGACAGTGGATCTTTTTGTGTAGTAGATCTTGTAACATGTCCTTGAATGGCTGACATGTTAAGCCGATTGGACAACCACTTTTCACTTGCCCTTCTCTCCAGCCACTAGAAACTACCTTCTACTCTCTCCTTTCTGCTGAACCACTGTAGATGCCTCATCCAGGGAGAATTATGCAGTATGTGTTCTTCTGTGACTCGCTTTCTCTCCTCAGTATGACACTCTGAGTTCATACTCTGTCAAACAAGGCAGGATTTTCTCCATTTTAAAGGCTGACTAGTATTCCATTTGTATTATGCACATTCTGGCTTTAGCCTTCCATCAGTCTATGGGCATTCAGGATGGCTCTACATCTTGGCTGACAACTTGTATACCTTCATTTCTTTCTCTCATTGGTTAATACTCTAGAAAAACTCAGATAATGATGGTAAGAGTGGGGCACCCATATCTTCTTCCAAACTTTAACAATGCTATTAAGCTCTTAATCATAAAGAATAGTGCAGGCTTTCAGTTTGAGATGTATTTTTGTTTCATTAACAGAAATATTTTACTAAGATTTTCATCAAGCCTAATTTGATCAAACACTTTTAAATTAAAAGTGATAATGAATAAAATGCAAGGAAACCTTTTGCAAATGTTGAAGTCTCTTTAACTTCTGGAATGAGCCCCATCTTGCCATGTCCCTGTGTCACTCTCAGTGCATTTTCCCTCTTCCACTTGCTATTATTCTGTTAGGATTCTGCGTTGATCACCAGAAGTGAACTTCATCTCTATGACTCTGTCTCATGCATCACTAGATTTGAAATCTATATCATGACAGCTCACAACAAAATATGTTTCTTTACAGTTTTCTAGAACAATCTAAGGAGCTGCACAATTCTGTTTCTCTGTATTTTTTTCCAAATTGATAATTTTTGACAGACCTCTTATCCTCTCAAGGCCTACATCTTGACTCCTCTCTACTACATCTCACAGAATCTTCCTTGTCTCCCAGTCCCACCTATCTTGCTTTCCTATTGGCCAACAGGACTTTATTCATTAACCAATAAGAGAAACATATATACAGAATGGTATCTAACATCACACCTGTTTAATTCTCTAGATTAGAAAGCCAAGGGGCTCTTTGAATTTTATTTTATTTTATTTTTGCTTATTCCATGATAAATAGAATTTTGAAAATGGCTGCTTTGCACCCAAGATTCACCTTTTTCAACATGAGTATAATAAACATAACATCCATACAGAAGACAACCCCAAAGTAATAGCCAATTACTGTTTTTAGCTCTAAGCCCAGGATCCTCAAGTACTGCATAGTTGCGTCAATCATATCTGATTTAGATCCTAGTGGTCATGTAACTATGACTAAATGATAATGTAAGCATTTCCAAACACACACTATACAGTGGTAGAGGGATAATGATGTCACACACACACACACACACACACACACACACACACATCCCTATTGAGAAAACGGAAACAAACAGAAGCATGTTTGATACTGTAAATTACATCTTGCTACATAGAGGTAATAAAGATTCCATTATGTGGCCCTGAAGTACATTTCTTGGCCAGTAACTGTGGATACCCCCCCATATTTGCATTCTGAGAAAACCTGCCTGGTTTCTCCATGGTCATATATTAGGAAGGGTTGGGGAAGGACTTTCTAACTGGAGAAGCCACTGCCCTAGCAGTCTATTTACTGTTGACCTAGCCATCCCAGAGGCCACTAAAACTGACTGCCATAATAACCACTATGACTGATCACCACAATGACCACTATGGCTGACCACATCAATGACAACTGGAGTGACCACTATGGCTGACCATCCAGATGGACAGTACAACTGACCACTATAGTGACCACTAGAGCTGACCACCACAATGGCCACTGTTGCTGACTACCACAGTGACCACTAAGGCTGACCATCACAGTCACCACTAAGACTTACCACCACAGTGACCACAATGACCAATGTTGCTGACCACCATAGTGATCACTACAACTGAGTGCCTATTTACTAAGGAAAGTGGTATGCTTAGGGCTTGAGTTTTCCAGTTTCATAGACTCCTTTAGAATTCTGGACTTAGATCAAAAATTTGTTTTCTGATATATCCTCCCAGCTGGATTTCCCAAAATAGAAATCCTGCCAAGTAATAGTCTTTGAATTTGAACCTCTCTGCTGTCATTTCTGTCCATTACAAAATGATCCTTCAAGAAATACTGGACTGAGTGGATTTTAGTCGACAAGCATTTTTAGACTGGATCTGAATTTCTCCTAAAATTCTTAAAGAACAACCTGATTTAAGAACTCTTGAAAATAACACAATGGAAATATTTTTTCCCTCAGGTACTCAAACCCTAGCTCCTCCATGATCTTATGTAGGCAGAAAGACCTACCCACTCACCAGAAGTTCAATAGAGAACAACAGTTTAAAAAAAAAGTCTACATTTCATACAATATGAGATCACTGATAGGCACAATCATAATTACATCGTCAAATGTCTCTGCCATTGTAAGTCAGAGTCACAGCTATTTAGTTCCCTGAAAATCAAATGAAATATCAACAAATCCAACTTTGGGTGAGCTTTTTCTGTTGAGTGAATATGTTCTCAATGGGAAGAGTGGTCCAGCAATCCCTTTGGTCATCACACACCATGGTAATGTCAGGATTCTTGGCTACAGGAATTGGAGACTGAGATTAAGCAGAAAGAGACTTCTTTAAAGGATTTCATAGTGTATTGTTCCCTGAACTATTGGGGGAGGTGTGGCTCCATCCTAAAAGTTTTAGACACTCAAGTCCAAAGCCATGCTGTGGGATTCTCCTGCTCATGGACCCTGCTAGTTCCCTTGGTTCTACCCTGTCCCTGGCTGCCAGACTCCTCAGAAACGCCCACATCAGCAACAGAAATTTCACTCTGAGGCTCCTCTTCCCATCACTCATTTCTAAACTAAAATCCCAAGTAAGTGACCCTGATCAACAGGAATGAGATTGTGTTGCTACATCCAGAGAACTGAGTTTTCAATGTTCTTTCTCAAGGACCTGCAGGGCTAAGAGTTCTCCAGATATAGCAATGACTCAGAAAAGACTCTATAAACCCCCAAAAAGCATGGCCAGTATTCATTTTAGATCTCCATTTCATTTGGGGGGATCTGAAATTGACATTTAAGAATTTGAATAGACAACTGTCAAAATCCATTTCTTTACCAGTTGAAGATAGCAGTTCCCAGAAGCCACCAGTATATGGCATGGAAAATGCAACCAGGATGAAAAAACTCACCCTACCTTCTTCTCCAGATTCTTTAATTGATTCTGTAGATGTCATTGTTGTGCAAATTCCATGGTGAGCAAATCTGTCATAAACTGATTCTATGCTCTCTCCAATATGACAAAATATGATACATCTCCTCTCCTCCAGGTATAAGCTTCTGAGATCTTTGCTGTCATGCCTCACTGCAGGTTCTCCTGTGGCTATCTGGTATACCCAGTCAGTTATTCTCAATGTTATCTGTCATCTGACTTAGGGTCTGCCCCTTCTGCTTAGGGTCTCTCTCTCTCTCTCTCTCTCTCTCTCTCTCTCTCTCTCTCTCTCTCTGTGTGTGTGTGTGTGTGTGTGTGTGTGTGTGTGTGTGTGTGTGTGTGTGCGTGCGTGCGTGCGTGCGTGCGTGCGTGTGTGTGTGTGTACACAAGTGCGCACATGTATTCAGGGGGACAGACATTAGCTTTAGGGATTATCTTCAGCTGTCATTTACCTTGTTTCTTTAGATACTCTTGCTGGGACCTGGGGCTCCAGCTAAACAGGTTGGCAGTGAGCTCCAGAAAGCTACCTGTCTCTGCCTCTCCAATGCTGAGATCACAGATGCACACTATCCCTCCAGGCTTCTACATGAATGCTGAGATCAATCTCATCTCTGCAGCCACTACATAAGGTCTCTCTACAGCTTCCTGATTTTGTCTGGTTCTTCCTCCAATTACCAAGAGCCCCAGTCTAACATGGCCCTTGCTTCCCATGCTTGATTCAATGAGCTGCTTTGACTTTAGCATCTGAACTGATCTTATAGAACATTTACCAAGATGGTGGCAGGTGAGTAAACAAGACTTTCCCGGTCCCTTCTTGGGAGTTAGGATTACCACCAAGGCTTCTTTAAGAAGGAACAGTGTCTTCTGTCCCATTCTACCCTGCTGGCACCCTCCCCTGAAAGTGCACTAAGTTGTGGTTGATAATACAGAACATTTGTCAATCCTCCTACAGCAGTGGGATTTAATATAAAAGAAGGGTGTTATTTGAAAAAGAGTGGGTCCTTATTTGTATGCCAGGATCCCTGGAGGTTCTTCCAGCTCCTTCTGAGCCATATTTGATATGTAGGTTGGAAAAGAACAGACCTGATTCTGTCTGCAGCCTCCTCCACCTCAGTGTTACAAACACAAGACCAGGGCAACTAGGCAGATCTGGTCCTGTATGCTGATGGCTTGGGACTCACAAAGCTGTTTCTTAAATGCACAGTGAGTAGAAGCAGTTTTCTGTCTCCCCTGGTCCCACCTCTACATAATCAGCTAATAGAACATCTGTCTCCCTACCACAAAATGTCAGGCTAATGACACTATTTCTCAACTTATCAATTTGCTGCAAGGTTGACTTTTTGCTGTGCTGGATGAGAATGCCACTTATAAATGTGCTCCCTTCTCTCCAGATCCTCTCCCACCATAATGGCAATACAGTTATAATGCTAACTTGAGTCCTCCACTCCCTGTCAGCTTCTACTACTCTCTCTGGTTCTACTTCTAATAGCTGTGCATTAATCCTTTGTATTTTTTATCCTGTAACTCAGGCTGACCTCAAACTTATGACAATTCTCCTGCTTCAGCTTCCCAAGAGCTAAGGTTACAGGCATGTGACTCCTCACCTGTTTATCATTGCATTTTAAAAAATTATATTTTCAATGGGGGAGGAGTTTTCTGTGCCTTGGGTAGTATAGTGAGGTTCTGTCAGAGTCCAGAAGAGGGTGTCCAGTTCCCTGTAGCTGGAGTTACAGAGTGTGTGGGTGCTGGGAATCAAAAGCGTTCTCTGAAAAGCAGTACAAAGTCTTAACCGCTGAGCCATCTCTCCAGTCCCTACCTCTCCATCCTTAACATGATAGAATTCATAATAAGTTCTGCAACAAAGACCAAACTGTCTGTTATGTCTATAGAGGGCAGTTAATGATGTTTCCAGTGCTATGAGAACAGGATGAGTGGAAACAAGCTGAGCAGGTCTGTGACTCATCCTTTCTTACATGGTTACCGTTTGGGTATTTTTTGGTTTTCTTTTTTGTTGTTGTTGTTGTTGTTGTTTTTGTTTTTGTTTTTTGTTTGTTTGTTTTCCTGAAGGATCTAATTGCGCTCTGTTTCTATAGCCAGCGTCTCCATCTCCTCCTCGCATCCCATAATATCATCTTCTCTATAAAAGTCTTCTTTCTTTAGGACCTCTTTTATCAAGTTCTCAACTGGCATAAAGACACCTTGGCTTTCTCTGCACTGATTTGGGGTGGATTCCTGGGTTTGCTGGGTCTGTGCCTTCTCTGTTGTTGGTTCACTCTTTGTTTTGCTGCAACACGTTCTCCAAGCAACATTGTTGAGGTGATGATGTAGGAGACAACATTCCAGCATCTTGAAAGTATTTCTGCCCTTTGCTGCAGTTTGGCTGGGTACAGAATTATTGTGCTTGTTTTGTTTGTTTGTTTGTTTGTTTGTTTGTTTTTAAAAGCATTTTACTACATAGTCCTGGCTGGCCTGGTACTCTATGTAGAACAGCCTAACATCGACCTTACAGACATCTGCCTACCTCCAGAGTGCTGTGACAAAGGCATGTACCATCACAACCTGTGGTGTTTTTGGTTTTGGGTTTTTTTTTTTTAAGTTTCATTTGTTTTCCCATAGTATGTCTTTTATATATGTACATATATTTTAGTCTCTCTTCTGGAATGGAGGAGCTCACCAACTCTTAATGGGGAGGGGCAGAGAGAGACTGGGCCTGAGGTCAAGGCTTTGTGCATGGATGGTAAGCTCTCTACCGCTAATCTTCTCGCTTGAGACAGGGCCCTTCTAGATATTACTTACTATACACATGCTGACCTCAAACCACCAATCCTCTTGCCTCAGCCTCCTGGTGCTGGGATTACAGGCATGTGCCTTTGTGCACATGTGTTGCTCAGTTTCTCTTTTCATATGAAAGTGAAACAGGGAAATTAAGGGATTTTTACATCCAGGTGCCTTCTTTAGGCTAAATCATAATCAGGAAACCAGTTGATGAACTAAAATTGCCTAGATTGGGGTTCCTAAGTACCTAGATTGGGATGCCGCAAGCTCAGGAACATCCAGTCTTCTAACAAAAGCCAATTAGTGTATTTCTTTTTCCCGTGAAGGTCAAACTCTCAGGCAGGCATGTAGATCCCACGTGGAAGCTGGAGAATGTAGACTTGATCACTATAGGTAGCTGTTCTCCCATTTCAGTCCACAGCCTGCCCCATTGCCTCCTGCCTTTCCCCCGATCCCTCTGAGGGTGGCATTTGCACCTACCGCCATCCAGCCTCAGGAGGCAGGTTAGTGCCAGAAGGTAGCACCCTGACAAAAAAAAAAAAAAAAAAAAAAAAAACCATCCCTCTCCATGCAGACCATTTCCACACTAAAAACCAGTAGGCTTCCAGCGGCTTCCTTGACAGCATAATGACTTTATTAAAAGAGAAAACCGGTTCCTTTCTACTCCCTCTGTACATTATCGCCTTCTTACCATGCTACTCCTCCTCCACACCCTTCTCCTCATTCCTTCTTTCTTCTCCAAGCTACGCTCTGGCCCAAAGCACCCGATGGCTTCATTCTTTCTGGGGCCTTTATAGATTGTTAAAAATAATAAACTCCCAGCTACTGTTGGCTGTGGCTCCTCCATGCCCACTGCCACTAAGGTGACGTCATTTACCACCACAGTGGCTCCATCATGACCACCAAAAGCATGCACAGTGTTACACATGGTGTACTCCTGCCATATGGTTTTAAAAGACAAGTAATCTCTCCCAAGAAAGGATTGTTTAGGAGGTGTGAATATTTAAATTCCTCAAAGTAGCAAGCCTTTCTGAAGGGATTTTTGTTTGTGCCTTTGTTTGCTTCCTGTTGTGAGCTCTGATACCTTCAACTTGCAGGTGACTTTGGGCTGTGGACTTTGAGACTCAGCCCACAGCCACCCACCTCTAACTTGGCTTCTGCGCAGTCCCCAACTCAGGGTCCAGACAGGCTCTGCCCTCCTTCCACATGGGCTGGCTTTTGACACAGATCTTGGCACTGAGTGTCTGAAAGACCGTGATCCTGGCAAGAGCTGCTTTCAAACCCAGGTGTTCTCTCTCACATTTAGTTGCGTTTAAATCCAGCAGAGGGGACTTGAACCCCTACTTATGGCAGGAATATCCTTGCACCCTTCTGTGCCTTTTTTATTTTGTCTTTGGACATTTTGATTTTGTTTATGTTGGCACCATTTTTGCTTTGAGAGAGGGTTTTGTGTATCCCGGGCTGGCGTCTGACTGGGATTGAGATTCCTGACCTTCCTGCGTCTATGTCCCCAGTGCAGGGATTGCAAGAGTGCCACCGCACAATTCCTCTTTGCCTTTTGACTGAGAGGGGCAGCTGTGCTCACAGTGTATCCTCCAAAAAAAGGGCCTCTAGCTGGAGTTTCTGGTCCCACATGAGACCTCTTACTTGGGAAATAGGTCCAGTGCCACCCAGTGTTATAGAATACTTCCTAGAGACAGAGAAAAAGAGAACACCATCAAGAGATAGGAGAAACTTAGCGTGCCTGCAATGTATGACTCCGTAAGATGAGTGGAGTCTCCCGCAAAAGACAAGACAATTCTGCTCAGTTTTTTGTGAAAGTCCTGAAGGGAAAGCTGGTGTGGGCAGGCTGCATCCAGACCCTCAGAGGACCATGCAGGCTGGGCAGGAAGCTGGGATTTGCAAGGCTGTAACACACAGTTATCTCTCAAAGTTTAGAGATGCTGCTACACAGCAGTCGGGGAAGGAAATGAGATCCTCTTGTTAGCGGCCAACTGTGTGCTTTTGCTGAGGGATCAGAAGGAAGCCAGGACACAAGGTCCCTTCCACATCTCTTACGATAGTTGGGGGACATTGAGAGAGGAGGGAGGGAGAGAGGCAGAGAGAGAAGGAAAAGAGGGAGGGGAGAAAGAGAGACAGAATGAGAGAATAAATGGGGAAGGATGGGATTGTAGAGAGAGGGAAATGGAGACGGAGGAAAGAGAAGGGGAAAGGAGAAGAAAAAACTGGTGCTAAACTCTACAAAGAATTAAAATAGATTGGCTGTACAGTGAACGGGTGTGTCTTCCTTTATGTTTGCCTGTTCAGGGAGGGTCACTCTGAGGAGTTGAAATGTGAGTGACAAGAAAGAGTCATACAAAGTCTGTGTTGTCCAGCTATCTACAGCTTCCAGATAGGTATCAAGGATCTCTTGTGAGTGCCATCTGTGGATTCTGTGAGGTGTGGGCTGGTACCATACTGAAGATGAGGGGATGAAGGCACAGAAAGCAGGAAACACTTTCCCCTGTGTCACCCAGTGGCATCTGGAATTGCCCCCCACCCCCACCCCAGGTTCCCTCTGTTAAAAGGCAGGGGCAGTAGGTGGATATGAGTGACTTAACATGGTCTTCTGGAATAAACTCTTTCCGGGAGAGGGACCTAGAGCCATGCACACAGAGGCATGGGCATGGCACAGAGGCATCAGTGTCTCCCCATGGAGGCAGGTCCCTTGGCACTCCTAAGCAGTGTGATATGTGCAGCATTAGTCCCAGCTATGGCTTGTGTCTACAACATGTGATTTTTCTGTTCCCTAAAAAAGCTGAGAAAAACATCCTGCAACACTATCTCTCCAGGCTGAGGGCAGAGCATCCCAGCCTGATTCTGCGTGAAGGCCCACCTCTTGGCTACAGAGGGAAGGAGGTAGATGCCTATCCCTCCCTCGCCCTCTGATTCCCCAACCCTCCCCACTCCAGAACTTTTCACTGAAGCTCATTACAAGAGCATTTAGCGGTGCTGTTTTAAAATGTTTGGTTCTGGTGGGTGTTGGGTGAATACAATTAAAACAAAATCTCCCAGCCCAGAAACCTCTCCCCAAAGGTAGAGGAGGAGAGAAAAGAATTAGACTGTTGAGCCAGCGTCAAGCTGGACTGTGACGCCTGTCAGAGAACTGTCTAAGAGACAACAAAGGCTGAAGGAAGTCTTTCCCCTTCCTTCAGGAACGCAGGCTCAGCCCATTATGCTCATGCCGTCAAGGTCAACAATAACCAGTGCTTAATGGAGAGGGTCCAACAACAGGGCTTGCCAAAGTTCATTTTACACTCACCTGACAGTGTTTGATAAGTGGCTCCATTCAAATACAAACTCCCATGTGAGGAGAGGGAGGACTTTGTGTATGCATGTGCATGGTGCGTGCGTGCATACGTGTGTGTGTGTGTGTGTGTGTGTGTGTGTGTGTGTGTGTGTGTGTGCACGCACATGTGCACACAGCAATGTGCAAGTGCTCATGTACACATATGCACACTTGTGTATGCATGTGTGTGACTTTCAACACACCTGTACTGTACAGCATCAGAGGACAACCTTGGAAGCCACTTACTTCCACCTCGTTTGAGACAGGGTTTCTGTTGTTTTCCCAGTTTCCGGGGATATTCCTGTCTCTACCTCACATTCCACCTCTGCAGTAGGAGCACTAAGATTACAGACCCTCATCACACGTCAGGCTTTTTGTGGGTTATGAGGATTCGAACTCAAGTCATCATGCCTGTGAGGCAAGGTGGCTCCTCTAGAACACTGTCATGTTTGATAATTGCATTTCAAAGTGGTGACCCCCAGTCCTTAAGAGAAACATTCCTGGGTCTTTGGGTCACAGAGCTGGCATATTTTGATTTTTAAAAGATTCATGGACATTTAAAAAAAATGGACCCGAAAATCCATGGTTTCTACTGCAAACGCTCTGAAGGAAGGTCCCCAGAAGTCTCTCATTTCAACTGAAAGAATTAGGTTCCTCATTTTTAATTTATATTTTCTCCTCCGTGAGCATAAGGAAACTAATTTGGTGAACTTTATTTTTAAATAATCCTTTGAAAATAGAAATTATGAAATGTTTCTAAGGGAAAAAGGAGGTAAATTTTCTCAAGGAGAAGTCTTGAGAGGAAATGGAAACCACTGCTCCCAGTGATGTAAAGCCACTTTATGCAAAACGGTTTGCACATTTTTAAGTAGCTTCAAAAGTCAGCAGTTGCGCAACCAACAGCTGTTGCCATGGTAGCAAAAGTTGGTGTTATTCTAATCCACTTGGTGATGATTTGGCTGGGACTGCAATTGAGTGTGGGAAGCCATGTACATGTGCGTGTGTGAGTGAGTGAGTGAGTGAGTGCATGTGAGTTCATGTTGGGGATTGCACATGCGCGGTGGGGGGGGGTGGCATGTAACCATGTGTGTAGGCCAGAAGATAACCCTGAGTGTTGCTCAGGTACCATCCACTGTTTGTTTTTTAATACAGGGTCTCTCACTGACCTAGAATTCTTCTAATAGCCTAAGCTGGTTGGCCTGCTGTCCAGTGAGCTCTGGACAAAAGAATCTGTTTGCCTTCGTAACCCCACACTATCGGAATTACAAATGTGTGCCACCACAGGTGGCTTTCTCCACATGGGTTGTGAGGATCAAACTCAGGTTCCTACATGGTAGGCACAGCACATTGTGTAGAAATCAGGGTGTAAAACATCGTGTGTGCACATACGGCCCCAGCAACCATGAACGAGGATGCAGACGGACTGGAAGTACAGCTTGGCCTATTCCTCCCCTACTGCCCTCCCTAAGGACTGGGGGTGGGGGGGAGGCAAGGGACAGTCACTGTAAGTTGCAGGGAAATCCAGGGACTACACTCATCACCTCCAGCAGTCCCTCCAGTGACACACCACCTGAAGCAAAGGCTACAGGTCCAAGATCATGGAGTTGGTGACAGAATTGGGAACAGGACCCAGGAGTTCAGTCTCAAAGCATGGAAAATGGCAGTGTTAGTCTGTAGGGGGAAAAAAATCAGACAAGAAATCACTTTCAAACATGAGGCAAGCACAGTGTGATTGGAGAATTTAGAGTTGAATTAGCCAGACAGACTCCGAGTCAGAAAAGCAAAAGCAAAGCTGAGCCACTGTGGTGTCTTTCATGTGTCATGTAAAAACACAGTTCTTACCTCAAAGGGTTAGACAGCAGTTCAGTCTCGAGCCAAATATTGGTGGCCATGGGGCCAGGAGCACAGATTCAGGTCACCGAAAATTCCGTGTTTCAATGTGGCAGTCATTCCATGAAGGTTTCATAACTTTGTATTACATTTATTTATTGTGTATTCATGTAGGGAGCACCCATGCTATGGAAATCAGAGGACGACTTGTACTTTTTCCGCTATGGTGGTTCCCAGTGAAAGAATTCAGGTCACCAGGCTGGGAGCAAGTGTCCTCATTGCTGAGCCACCTCCAAGTTTTTAGAGTAATAGAACAAAGAATATCATAAATCAATACACTTCAAATACACTGGTGGGAACATCAGATTGGTATGCTATAGCAACACACAGCCGGAAAATCTGTGCATAAGCCTCCGCTGCTATCTAACCACACTCATAGCCTGTGGTTTGTGGAAGCTAGCAGTCTGATAACCCCAAAAGGTTTCACCTGTTGTCAAAAGAATATTCTAGAGGCTACCACCTAGATTTAAGGTGGATCTTCCTCCCTCAAAAGATACAGATTTAGGGTGAGTCTTCACACCTCAAGCAATTCAATGAAGAAAAATCCCTAGCAGGTGTATCCAGAGGCTGAGTTGTAGTCATACTAGATGTAGTCAAGTTGAAAACCAACAACAGCCATCACACTGTTCCTCGACATAGTTCCCTCCTGGTGAGGTCGTGTCATTCAGAATACCATACCAGACTGTGTATCCACAGGCAGGAGTATCAGCTGAGTAGCTGTACAGGCAGAAGTATCTGTGCCTAGACAAGACAAAGCCCTATCTGAAATGTTTAAAGATCTAACACAGCCAAGTGCTGACCCTATAGGAATTGAAATCAAGCCAGCACAGGTGGCTGGCAGCTTCCTTCTGGCAATGCCTTTTCTAGCATTGTTAGTTTCACTTTTTATGAGAGGGGACGTGTTACGTATGTGCAGGTGCATGTGAGTGTTTGCACACGTGCTTGTAGAGGGCAGAGCTCATTTCAAATGAACTGGCCACCTGTGTTTTTGAGATAGGACTTCTCACTTGGGTTTGGTCAATTAGGCTGACTTAGCTGGCCAGTGAGACCCAGAGACCACCCTCATCTGCAGTGTAGACCACCATGCCAGGATTTTTTACATGGGTGCTGAAGTTCAAAGGTCCTCATACGTTCACAGCAAGTTCGTTACCCACCAGCTCCCAGCCCAGCTTCACCTTTATCGCTATTGATCTGTGGCATGTCTTAATAACAAACACTTTTTTTAATAACTTGCCATGTCTACTATAAATATTTTCCCAGTTTTATTTTACCTTTAAGTCTTTTGTATGATGAGTTTATAGATATAGTGCCTCATTCTTAAATTAGTTTTATAATTGACAACAATTATGCATATTTATGGAATACAATGTAATATTTTTATCTATTGTAAAAAAGATTCAAACAAGCTAATTAATACATCAAGTACCTTACCAACATTTTCTTTTCTGTGATAAGGGTGTTTAAAAAAATCTAGTCATCTTTTAGCAATTTTGAAATAAATGCATTAGTTGCATTCGCTGGGTACTGCAAGATATTCCTCAAACTTATTTCTCTCTTCATGAAGAAAATGTGTCCGCCTTTATCTCCATCCCTCCACGCTCGCGCATGCGCGCGCACACACACACACACACACACACACACACACACACACACACACACACACACACTTCTTGATAGTTTCTACTGTCCGCTTCTACTAGGCTGTTTTAGGTTCCCCGTGTGACATTACATAGCATTTGTCTTTCTGCACCTGGCTTATTCCATTCAGAACACCGTTTACCTTCTGTTACCATAAATGACAGAATGTCCTTCCTTTTCAAGACTGCATCATGCCTTCCTGTAGTTTTAAGCCACATTTCGCACTTTCCAATTGACCACTGTTAGATACTTACGTTGCTTTCTTATATTGGCTCTTACAAACAATGCTGAGATAAACACAGGAATGCAGCTATGCCTTCAGCATACCCGTTTCAGTTCCCGGTAACATGTCATCAGAGGCTAAACTTATACGTTCCATGTCAGTTCCACCTGTGTTAATAAGAACTTTTCACACTAGTTCCCAAATGGCTGTTCTGCTTTACGTTCTCACCATCATCAGGATGGAGCTCCAAGCTCTCTATAAGCTGGGCAAACACTACTGACTAAGTCACGACTATGGCCTGCTTGTTGGGAGAGGTTTTATCATGAACTAATGTCAATTTTTGTCAAATTCTTTTTATGCAACTTTTGATGAAATAACAATGTGAATTTTGGTCGTTTATGCTTTTATTATGTGCCACATTCATTCATTCACGTATGCATACTCTTCATATCCCTGAGATAAATCCCATTTGACCATGATGAATGGCTTTCTTGACAGGGAGTTGAATTCAGCTTGCTGGTGTTTTATGGAGAATTTGTTCATTTATATTCATCTGAGATGTTGGCCTTAGGTTTCTGTGTGATGTTCTTTTTTTGTCCTTACTTGTTATTGGTTTGTTCAACTTTTCTATTTCCTCCTTATTTAGTCTTGCTAGACTGCATGAATTTAGGGATTCCTACAATTCTGAGTAGATATATAATTGTTCCCAATGGTCTCTTAACAATTCTTTTATATTCCTGTGACATCCATTGCAATGTCTCCTCTTCTTGCTATTATGTGAGTAAGTTGTATTTCCATCTTTGTTCAAGATTTGCTCTGGGTTTTGTTTTTGGTTTGTTTGTTTTTTGCTGTTGTTTGTTTTGAGACAAGTTCTTGTTTTGCCAGCCAGGATGGCTTTAAACTCATAATCTCTCAGCCTCTGTTTCTGGCATACTAGGATTGTAAGTGTGTGCCATCACATCTGGAGTAAGACATTTTCCAGATTAATTTTTCAACTTCCTCTTTGGCATACCGATTGTTCAGAAACATGTTGGTTAATTTTATTAAGTTTTATATTTCCCTTATATTGGTGATTTCCACTTTCACACCATATGGTCTGAAAAGATATTTGATATAATTTTCCTACATTTATTAAGACTTGCTTTGTAGCCTAAAACATGATTCGCCATGGACAATGTTCCATAAACACTTGAGAAGAACATGTGCTCTGTTGTTTTTAGTTGGAATGTTTTATAAATACCTGCTCAATCCTCAGAGTTTAAAATGCAGCTCATTTTATTCCTTATTAGTTTTATATCTAAATGATCTGTGCAATGCTGAAAGTAGATAGTAAATAAACTAGCAGTACAAACCATGGGAATTCTTACCATGAGAGTTCATTTGCTTTGAACAAATTGCTTAACTTTTTATTTTTCCTTCACTGGGTATGTACTAATTAATTAGGAAACAATTGATTTCTACAATGACTCTGCTTGTTTCCAAAGCTACAATATTAGCAGTTTGATCTTTGTGGGCATTTTCATTATGGAAATGAAGAGAGGAGATAGAAAACCTAAGTTCAGCTTTATAGATCCATGTGCATACTGAATTTTTCTCCCAATAAAGGCACATGAATCTGCACATGGCTGTGAACAAAATGCGAACATTTGCTGAGTTGGGCCTGGAAGGGAACAGGAAGACAGACGTTCAGTACAAGGCTGCGCAGTGCAGCCAGGGTTCTCAGGCCAACTGTGTGGATTATGAAAGGGAATGTGGAGGCAGGATCTGTGGAATACAGCAGACATTTGACAAAGCCATGTGGACAGAGTTCGGGAACTCAATGCTGGGGGAAGAGAAGTGAGAGGTGACAAGACTCACAAAGCAGTGCTCCAACAATCCCAGCCTCCCACAGGACAGTACCCAAAAAGACACACAAACAAATCAGGACTCCTGAAGCGCATTAGAGTGTGCCCCCTGTCGGAAGGAGAGAGAGGACGGAGGGTCTAAGGGGAAGTCATAAGAGTGGTACCATGATACTTTTCAATCTCTTTTTCTGGTATGTGTACTTCACATTGGAATTTTAATTTTACCCTTCTAAACCAGGAGACAGTCTCCTACCCTCAACAGTTTAGAGGGGGGATGAATATTCACTATCTAACTTTTGAGATTGACATTTGTTTTATGATTCAAGAAGAAAAGGTGTAGAAATTTATAGCATAGCTAGAGAAATTAACCCATACAATTAGGAAAACAAATTAAGCTTTATTAATGAAATTGGAATCTGGAACAGTCATTAGTTTGGGGAAAATTATTTACCTGGTGGCTTTGATTTGAATGAGAAGTTTTAGTGACTTCACTTACTTTATGAGGACTAAGTTACATATACAGTGTCTGGTACAAAACTCATGGCTCAGGCATGATGCTGTCATTCAGTAACTACTTTTGCCCACAAAGAAAAAGGAACTGAGGGGGCAAACTCTCAAAATGTCTTCTTTCTAACACTGTTTCCTCCTCATCATCATCCTCCTCCTCTTCCTCCTCCTCCTCCTCTTTTTCTTCCTCCTTCTCTTCCTCTTCTTCCTCCTCCTCCCATTGCTGCCACCCTGGGGGATTTCAGCCACATCTGAGTTTTTCCAAATTTATTCTAGACAAGATTACTAACAGCACCTGTGCCTAACACAATCCCCAGATGAGGTAGGTCTTCCATCCCACACTAGTTGTGGAGATCCCAGAGTTGGTCTGCGCTTGTAAATTTTCTGGATATTTCATACCTGGATATTTATTCTATTAATAAAAGGTGTGTTATCTTGGGGATAGCCTGGACTTCCCAACAATGTGACATTTGAGCTACAAGAGAAAGAAGATATCTGCAAGCTCTCATTGAGCCTCTGCCTGCCTAGGTTTGCTAACGATCCCTTTACTTGAGCAAAGCTGTGGCCCCTCTCTATCAGTATGGGAGGAACCTACACAGGAAATGAAGACTTGGCTATGAGGTTCTTTGCAACTACCAAAGCAAACTCTACCACAAATGACAGAGGAGGGTTGTGTGCCCATATGCACACACGTGAAGGGTGAATGCTATTTTTGAGACAAGGTCTTGCTCTGTAGCCCAGGCTAGATTGGAACTTGAGATCCTCTTGCCTTCAGCTGCCGCAAGTTTTAATCACAGCTCTTTGCAGCCAGAAACACTATTAGATGGGGATGTCAGGGGCAGCTAGCGGTCTGAGCAGAGAGAATGACCTTGCTAGTAAGCCACTTGTACTCAGTCTGCTCTCATGCTTCTAAGAAGACCTAGTATAAGATGTGGAAGGGGGTATACCACTCTGAGCTTAAGGAAAGGACCCAAATTAAATGCATGGACTTGGAATTAAATGGGCTTGGTCTAGGCTTGTGTCCAAATAAAGTCACCACCAACTGTATTAGTTACTTTTTGTTGCTGGGATGAAACACCGTGAACAAAGGGGACTTACAGAAGGAAGAGCGTATTTCAGCTTGTGGTTCCAGAGGGATAGTCTGTAACAGCAGGAGAGGCACAGCGGCTAGCAGCTGGAGCAGAAGGCTGAAAGGTTCTATCTGCAGCCACACCCAGAAAGCAGAGTGAACTGGAAACGGAGAGAGACCATAAACTCAGTGACACACTTCCTCCATGAGACCCCACATCACCAAAGTCTCCTCAGCTCCCCAAACAATGCTACCAACCGGGGGCCTAGTGGCTGGTGCTTCCTCTCCTTGCTTCTGAGCCGGCCTTCGACTTGACAGGTCATGGGTTTTGCATAGACCTAGAAAGTCCAAATACGCTCCAAGGTTTGCTGAGACTAGACTTTAAAAACTGGTTTCCACCCTGGGAATCCAGCCCTGTGTCCTATTGGAGAAACTGAATGCTGGACAGACACCAAGAGCAGCCAACCGGGATCCAGCTGTCCTGGCCGCCTGGTGGAGCAGTGAGCACAGAGAGCTTTGAAGAGGCCTGAGTAGAGACAGCAAGAGGCAGGTGAACCTCGGACAGTTCCCTGCACCTCCAGGATAAGCAGAGATCCTCTCCTTGATGCTCGTGCAGAGAGCTGTGTGGTACCATCTGAGGAGTACACACTGCAAGTGAAGAGGCTGAGCGTGTACAAGGGTATGCCTGGTGCTGTGTGGGCTGAGTGTTAGAAACAGCCTGTGCGGGCTCCAGAATCCTCACAGCCTCCCTCCCACAAAGCAGACCTCACTGCCACCTGCCCCTCCGGGGCTTGGGCCAGACTGCTCAGCCATCAAGCCCACCTTTTGGCTTATGGCCAGAGTCAGCTCCTGATGGGACACAGTTGGGGCACGTTGAGAAGCCTTTCTCACAAACCTCTGCAACCATCTCCTCTGCCACCATCCCCGTGTGAAGATCTCCTCTCTATCTCTCCCAGTCCCCTCTGCCCAAACCATCCACCTCATAGCTTCCCTCCCCAGCCTGCACCAGTAAGCCACTCAGCTCCCACACCTTGCAAACAGCCCACCTCCCTTCCTGTCTCCAGAGTCTGACCCTCGTGTGCTGTGGGGGTCCTTGCTTATCTTCACACATGCCCCCATCCATAGGTCTTGATGTAGAATTATGGCACTCTACATAGGTCAGCGTCCTCTCCTCTGCCTTACAGCCTACAGGAGACCGGAAGGACTAAGTCACACCCATCATTGTACACCAGGTGTCTAGCCTGCTAGTTGGCACACACCAGTCACCTGTTGAATGTAGCCCTCCCTCAAGCTCCTTAGCTCCTTAGTCAAGTTCCATGGAGAGTTGAGCCCATTCTGGCATGGCTGAAAGAAGTAATTATGGGCTACAGCAAGGCCCTACAGACAGGGTCTGCCCTAGTTTGGTTTCTATTGCTGTGATAAAACGGTCTACCCAAAACTCAGGTGAAGGGAGGGTTTACTTGGCATCCACTTGTGGTGACACCTATCACCGAGGGAAGTCAGGGTAGAAACTCAAGCAGGAGCCGAGGCCAGAACATGAGTACAGGCCATGGAGAAATGCTGCCTACTGCCTTGTTCCCCATAGCTTTTTCATATCAAGCCAGACCCACCTATCCAGGGTTAGTACTGCAGTACCCACAGTGAGGTGGGCCTCCCCATGCCAATCATCAATCAAGGTAATGCCCCACTGGTCAAACTGATGGACGCCATTCTGCAACAGGTTTCATCTTCCCAACTGACCCCATTTTGTACCGAGTTAACACAAATTAACCAGCACAGGGTCCAATCAGCAAGACAAGGAGAAAGGTCCCCAGCCTTACAGATGTTTTCTTCTCAGGGTCATCATGTCCAGTGGTTTGGTTATTTACCACTCAGCCAAAAGGACAAGAAGGAACTGAAATCCAGCCAATTCTCCACTTGTCAGGCTGTTTGTCCATGCACAGTGCAGCATGTACCCAAAGGCACCCCTTCCCAATTCAGACAAAAGTTCCTTGTAGATCAGCTATAGCCCCTGCCCACTTGGGGCACAATCCTGCCTACTGCAGCGCTTTCCTGGCAGGCCCAAGGATACCAGCACTTAAATCCTAGTTCCAACATAAAGCAAATAATGTTCATCATGGTCAAATTGATTGGCTTGGATCATTCTAGCTCACAGCTTGTATGCCTGGCCTGCAGTGTACCCTGTGTGCATAAGTCATGAGGGAGGGTTTGGGTCTTCTCACAGGATGCTAGTGTCAGTTATGTTGGGTACAGAAATTCAGGGTGAGCAGGGGCAGTCACCCAGCCAGCATGCAGCACTGCACAACTAAGCACCTATGAGTTAACCTTGCTGGTGCAGCAAAGGGCTCAGATTACCTCAAAAGATGCAGCTTTTGCAGACCGCATTCACAGATACAACTGCCAGGCCTGGGAGATGCGTCAGTAGATAAAGGTGTTTATCACTAAGCCTGAGTTTGCTGGAACACACACACACACACACACCAGTTAAATTTTAAAAATATCTTAATATGCTACTGCAGAGTCTTAGCCATCTCAATTTGAAAAAGTACCTTAGCCCATTATATAATCTGTTAGCTCATCAACCAAACATCCTACCAGTATGAATGCCCACCTACTCATGATGACCAGAGATGATGCCTGTCTTCTTAGAGCTTACATGTGAGTCAAGAAGATAGCTTTAAATATACTTGCATACTTATATACAAGTAGACAGAGCTGGAGAAATGGTTCAATGGTGAGAATGCTTGCTGTGCAAGCATGGGGACCTGAGTTTGAATGCCCTTGACAACCACATACAAAAACAAGTGTGGAGTGTGGTCATACACACCTATAACCCCAGTACTGCCAGGGACAGGGACCAGACCACTGAGGCTTGTTTGCTGCCAAGTTAGTGTCAGGTTCATCCAAGTTAGTGTCAGGTTCATGAGAAACTGTCTTAAAAGAATGAGAGAGAGAGAGAGAGAGAGAGAGAGAGAGAGAGAGAGAGAGAGAGAGAGAGAGAGAGAGAGAGAGAGAAAGCAGAGCATCATGCCTTCCTCTGGCCTCTGCATATACATGAGCTCACATGCCCCTCCACATGTACACATATATCACATATTCAAAATGCAAGTGTGATGGCTAATCTTGGTTGTCATTTGACTACATCTGGAATCAACTAAAACACAATCTTCTGGGCCCTTGAGTGAGGATTCTCTTGCTCAGATTATTTGAGCAGAAAGACTACCCTAAATGTGGCAGCACCTTCCAATGGCATCCAGATAAAAGGACACGGAAGAAAGAGACATTGTTTTAAGCCTCCTGGTCCTGGCTATCACTAGCAAGTCCATCTATCCATTTCTGCACCAATATCCTTCACCAATATCAGAACCCACTTCAGCAGGATTCCAACAGACTGAAGACCAGCAGATCTCCATAAATCACCCGGGCTTTTGGCGCCAGATTGAGCTGCTGAGGCATCCAACCTCATGGACTGAACACCTACTGGATTCTTGGCCTCCTCGGTGTGAGACAGCCATTGTTGGACTTCTCCTGGGAGCCCATCTAACAAATCTCATACATGCATATGTTCTATAAGTTCTGTTCCTTCAGAAAATCATGACTAATACAAGAAAGCAATAAAATGATTTCAAATTCTAATAATGTAATAAAGGTAAAAAATGTGGGAAAGGATAAGAGAAGCAGGCAGATAGGTCTATTGAAAGAATGGTCTAAGAAGGACACAAAGTGGGGGGAAGACAAAAGAAACTACCACATGGGATCAGCAAAGGCTCTCAGCAAAGGTCCTGTGCAGGGGGAAGGGTTAAAGCAACTATTTGCTCTAAAAGGCTCCATGCTGTCCAGAGATGCTACTTCCCATTATCTAAGCATCCTGCATTAACCAGACATACAACAGAGGCTAAATCAGACTTCTTATGCAGCTCTCAGCAGATGTAGCCAAATTAGAGTGCAACTGCCAGACCAATTCAGGTCTGTGACAGTGGAGTTTCTACCAGCCTCTATCCCATGAAGTGATACATCCAGCCATCATCCCAAGCCAGTGCCGAATCAGTGAGTGAACCCGGGAATGCTAAGCATCCCATCACCATAGGCCCAGAGCCCCAAAGTTCTCCTCATTAAGGTAATGGAATAGACAATACCTGGTAGCACCTGCCATTTCCCTGCATTGTTGAGCCAATGGCCCCCAAACCAGGCATGCAGAAATACTAATAGGAACAGAGAACCCTCCACACAACTTGCTTCTACTCTCAATCAGTTCTTGCTGATGCCCACTGAGAACACAGCAGGATCTTCTCCCCACATGTGGTCCTCATGAGAGAAATGCAAGGAAATGGCCTTTAGAGAAGACCCTGAGGGGCCTCAGCTCATCAAGGGTGGGCAAAGTACACTATGGCATTTGTATCTCCACACCACAAATGAAAATTGTAACAACTAAAAACCAAAGAAGATGGGGGAAGGCCAGGCCAGGTTAAGCGTACTACACAGTCTACGAGGCAGGCTGGGGCTCATGATGTCTCCGGAGCAATGGCCTGGTTGTTTTGAGATCAAGCCTGGCCTCTGGGCCTGCCATTATCCTTCCTCACTGCATCACCTGGTAACACGTTGTTGCCTTGTCTGAGACTAGCTTCTCTCCCTGTGGTCTCCCTGTGGAGGGGTGGCAGCATTTCCCGTGGTCTTAGGAAAACCCAATGAAATGCTTCCTAAAGACTACAGTGCATGCAGCTCTGACTTACTCCTCCCACCATTCTTGTCATCCTGACAGCCTAGATTCCTTGCTTCTCTGAGACTCCCCCAGCCACAACCCTGATGGCTACTCCATGAGTATGCAGATCTACCCTGCAGGATTTATTTAATTAATTTTATTTTTTTTCTTTTGTGCCCCTCAAAAAGATAAGAGAATCCTGCCTAAGCTCAGAATACTGTCCTTTTTGTCCAATTTGACAGCATTGCCAGCATTTGTTTGACATTGTCAGCAACTGAAATAGCAATCCCGCTCCAGCTGCCTGGATTGGGCTTGTCACTGTCTTGGTAAGACAGCTTGGTGACGAGTGCCCTGTGGATTCTTTCTAGCAAAGCAAGGAGGCTCAGAAGCTGAATGTCAGGGGCCTCCGTCCAGATGGGTGGCAGAGGGTGGCAATTTAACCCCTGCTGAATAGGTGGTGTGTCCCCTCACTGTGCTGGGAAGCATCTCTCAGGGTGTGGCCTCTGCAGCCCGTGCCTTTTGCTCAGCATGCTAGAAGCTGCTGTTTTATGCCATTTTTGTTTTCCATATGTCATCTTTACTATCTAGCCCAGCCTGGCTTCCAATTGGCAATCCTCCTGCCTCAACCTCTGGAGTGCTGTATCACCACGCTCAGATGCTATTGTTTATTAATATCTATACTTGCTGGCCTAACACCCAAAACCATTACTATTCACAGCCATTCTGCAAAGCAGAGCTCCCACACCACCCCCACCCCCTGTGAGCACCTGTGCGTGTGCATGTCTGTGTGTGTGTGTGTGTGTGTGTGTGTGCATTCATGTCTGTGTGTCTTTGTGTGTGCTTGTCCATTCAAGTGAGCAAGAGAGAAAGAGAGGGAGAGAGAGCATATGTGTGTGTTCATACGGGAATGAGTAGACATACCTGTGCCCTGTGCACGTGTAAGCTTGTGCATGTATGTAGACACCAAAGGAGGTCCCAGATGTGTGTTCTCAGATACCACCCACACTGGTGCTTTGTTTTATCATTGTTTCCATTGTTGGAAGTCACTGAATAGGCAACACCACTGGCTAGTGCACCCCAGGAATCCTCCTGATTCTATCTCCCAACTCTTTTGCCTGGGTTCTAGGCACTGAACTCTGATCCTCATGCTTGCAAGATAAGCATTTACTGAATAAACCAGCTGCTCAGCCCCAAAGCAAAGGCCTCTGTGTGCATCTATTTCAGTGAAGGGCTCACATCAGGTTAGCCACCTGTGATTAGTATCTAGAAGAATTTGCAAATAATAATAATAGAAAAATATTACACATGGGG
The DNA here is from genome assembly GCA_030556225.1 of Cricetiscus sungorus. NCBI lineage: Eukaryota > Metazoa > Chordata > Mammalia > Rodentia > Cricetidae > Cricetiscus > Cricetiscus sungorus. The sequence goes on from JANBXA010000642.1 coordinate 9,876,676, forward strand.
CTTGTGTCCACACAAGTTTTCCCAACTAGAGAAATTGCCCCGCCCTCACACAGACCCAGCACAGTGTCAGTAACAATGCAATTTCGACCCACCTGCCTCTTAAGCTCAGCACTCTTATGCAATGAAATACTTTAACAACTGTCCATAGCGGCCCTGCATGTGTAACGCTATTTGCTTAAGAGTCTGTTGCTTCTATAAGATGTAGAACTTTTGAAAGCATTAGTCCTGCTTCCTTAGTCTTCATAGCTGCCCCATCCCTAGCAAAGTTACCCTAGTAACAAGGGTTACCAGTTGAGTAAAACACATGTAATGATTTTCTCTCCAAGTTCGCTGCTGCCCTTTGTATAGCTTCACTTAAGCCGCTCTTTCTCATGCTCTGCCTAGTTTCCTTGACCTTGGAAGGGTGGGAATATTCCATGATGGGAATGAGTGCACATTGTGAATCCAGCCCCTCGTTGGCGAAACCTGTGCAGCGGAATGCCAGCCTGCTTACTGTCCTCCCCCAGGAGCTCTGTCTGAGCGAGGGACTGGGAGCAATGCTGTGTGCTCAGCTCCTTAGTGCACTGTTAAGGGGTTTCTGGATGAGCTCCCCACAGCTCTCCATAAATGCAGGCTTCTGAGCCGCATCTCCCCAGCTCTGCTTGGCTGGCTGGCTGGAGCTATTCTGGGCATTTCTTCAAGTGTCATGGGGAACTTAAAACTCACCAGTGACAAGCTGGCAGATTCACTTACAGAGCGAGGCTCCTGAAAGCTACTAATGATGCCGTGAGGAGACGGGAGAAGAGAACCAGCAGTGTTTGGTCTTCGGTTTAAGGCATAAATATCTGAAAATGAGAAATCCCTCGGAGCCAGCTGCCCCACGGAGCATCGAGCGCTGTTATGTAAAGAGCTGCAGCAGCCAAGAGGTCAGGGGCATCACTGCAGCGAGGCTGCCTGTGGAGCCTATGCCCAAGCCTGTGCGCTTCCTGAGGGGCACAGTCCTCGTTTATGTGCTGGGGCACCGCGGAGACGGCCTGGTTCACCAGGTATGGTGAATGCCAGGAGTCCGCCCTTCTGTCCTTCAGAACAGGAGTGCAGGGCAGGCACTGCAGGGACGAATTTGAACATGGCTTTATTACACCCCAAGCCTCTGAAAGGAACTGCTGCAGAAAGCAAAACAATCCTCCCCTTTCCTCCTTGAGGAGACCCGGAGGGCTCTACATCCAGAGGAGGGGAGAGAGAGCCTGGCTTTTTTTTTTTTTAATTGTTACTGTTTTGAGACGGGGTCTCTTTCAGCCTAGACTGACTTTAAACTCACAGGGTAGCTAAGAATAGCCTCGAACTTCTGATCCTTCTGCCTCCTCCTCTCAAGTACTGGGAATACAGGTTACAGGTATATGTCAATACACCCAGCACCAAGCTATTACTGGCTAAAGTGGAGGCACTGGGTGCTGAGCTGGCTTGCCCTAGATAGGCAAAGGCTCTGCAGTGGGCTGGGGGACGCTTAAACTAACAGGAGACACAGCATTCTGTCAACGTAATCATGCTAGAGTTAGCCTTTGGAGATTGGTTTCTAACGCACAGCACAACATCCCTAAAGCCTCTCGGGGTCAGCAACGTTTTCCCAGTGTGCAGATGTACCACACAGAGTTTGGCCATTCACCTACTGAAAGAAACTCAAGCTCCTTTCAAGTTTTGTCTGCTGCGATAAAGCTGTTATTGGCATTTCCGTACAAGTTTGTATGGACATAAATTGTTGTTTCTCTGGGTAAGTGCCCAGAAGGGTGATTTAGGGGGTCTCAGAGTGAGCACATGCTCAGCTATGAAAGAAACTGCCAAACTCTCCCAGAGCAGCTGTACAACTTTACATGCCTAGCAGCAATGGGTAAGAGCTCCAGCGGCCTGCATCCTCACGGGAATTAGCGCTGACTCTTTCCCCCCATCTCCTTTGGGTACAAAGTAGTGGCTCCTCGTAGCCTTAATTTTTATTTTCTTAACAGCTAGTGACTTTAAACAATCTTGTCTTTTGCTCATTTGCCATCCATGCATTCTGGTTTTGTCTAATTTCTCATTGGATTGTTCTCCTGCTAAATCTTGAGTGGCATGTACACACACATATAAATATCTATAAACATACATGTCACACTCGAGATGTGGATTCAAGATATGTAGCATACAAATATTTCCCCCAATATGTAACTATCCTTTTGCTTCTTAACAAGGTCATTTTTAATCTCCACTAGGTCTATTGCGCTGGTATTTTTCTTTAGTAGATGATCTCATCTTTCTATTAGCGTAATGCTTACTCTCCAGGATTATATCCAGATGCTCGGTTTCATAGTTTTCACACTACATTTGTGTCTGGGATCCATTCTGAGTTGATCTTTGCATACAGGGAGGTTTAGCCAGAGATTTATATAATTGCCCATGGAGATGATTCCTCCGGTTCCCTTGTTGAAAGAACTGCCGTCCTATTAAATTGCTCTTACATCATCAGTCCCACTGACCACTGCGGCCATCCTTCTGTGGATACCATACAGCTAGGTAACACCTGAAAAGATTCCCGATACCTTTACCCTTTTCTGTTATTTGAACTTCTTCAGCTATTCTAGGTTCATATTTTAGAATTCTCTTATCTATGCTATAAAAAAAATGTTGCTGCAACTTTAATGGGAATTGCTTTAAAGCTGTAAGAACTGACATCTTAAGCCGGTTGAAATTTTAAACCTAGGAACATATTAAGTCTTCTTATATTTAGGTATTTTATTTCCTCAGTCAGCTTCTACACTTACAGGTGCTTGGCTCTGTTATGTATTTTGTTGCAGTTATGCCTAAGAATTTCATTTTTTGAGCAATTGTAAATAGTATTGACTTGGTGAGTACACACCTCTCTCTCTTTCATGTGTGTGTGTGTGTGTGTGTGTGTGTGTGTGTGTGTGTGTGTGTGTTTAGTGCCCATGCTGCAATCTGTTCCACGAATCGGGCAAAGGCCTAGAGATTAAAATAAAGAGACAAGATGGCAGGTCATTTGTTCAATGGCAAAATTGGAGTGCCATTTATTGATGGCATGGAATGGGCTTAAATACTGACTTACAGCACAGTGGAAAATAACAGGATTTTTAGGCTTAGCTCCTCCCCAGGAGGTATGTGTTATCAAAACAGGAAGAGTACCAATAACAGCTTTGGGGCAAGGAGTTCTGGCCAACAGCTTCAGGCTTGCTCAAGGTTGATGGGCAGTATCTTCCTCAATCACTGTGCCACTGTGCACTTTAGTTTTTGAGACTCACTAAACCTAGAGCTCACCAATAGCTGATGAGCAAACCCTAGGGATCAACCTGTCTCTACCTCCCCAGCGCTGGGATTAAGGTGTGCACTGTCACCCTGGCTTTCACACACATGCTGGGATTACAGGTGTGCACTGTCACCCTGGCTTTCACACACATGCTGGGATTACAGGCGTGCACTGTCACCCTGGCTTTCACACACATGCTGGGATTACAGGTGTGCACTGTCACCCTGGCTTTCACACACATGCTGGGATTACAGGTGTGCACTGTCACCCTGGCTTTCACACACATGCTGGGATTACAGGCGTGCACTGTCACCCTGGCTTTCACACACATGCTGGGATTACATGTGTGCACTGTCACCCTGGCTTTCACACACATGCTGGGATTACAGGCGTGCACTGTCACCCTGGCTTTCACACACATGCTGGGATTACAGGCGTGCACTGTCACCCTGGCTTTCACACACATGCTGGGATTACAGGTGTGCAGTGTCACCCCTGTTTCCACACACATGCTGGGATTACAGGCGGGCACTGTCACCCTGGCTTTCACACACATGCTGGGATTACAGGTGTGTACTGTCACCCTGGCTTTCACACACAAGCTGGGATTACATGTGTGCACTGTCACACCGGCTTTCACACACATGCTGGGATTACAGGTGTGCACTGTCACCCTGGCTTTCACACACATGCTGGGATTACAGGTGTGCACTGTCACCCTGGCTTTCACACACATGCTGGGATTACATGTGTGCACTGTCACACCGGCTTTCACACACCTGCTGGGATGGAAGCCAGGTCTTTGCATCTTTGCACTTGCACAGCTAGCACTTTATCAAATGAGCCAAGTTTTTGTATTTTCATTTTGGTTTCTGTGTGTCTACTGCTACTACATAAAATGATATTGATTTTTGTGTTTGTACTTTGGCTTGCCTCCTTGCTGACCTAATCATTCTGGTATTTTGTTTTTTTCTTTGTAGACTCCTTGGAATGTTTCTACATAGCTTAACATGTAACCTGAAAATAGGCACAGTTTTATATCTTCCCTTCTGGCCTGCATGTCCTTTTTTTTCTTCCTTTATGAGCTAGTAGGGCTTCCAATACCACGTTAATTGTTTAAAGAAGAACTAATATTTGTTCTACATAATCTCTTCTAGAAAACAAAGTAGGAAAACTTCTCAATCCATTCCCTGATACCATCATTACCAGGATAGCAAAGGCAGACAAATGGCGTTCAAAAAGAATAAATAAATAATAACTGTAAACCATATGGCTCATGAGTACAGATTTTTAAATCCTCAATAAAATACTAATACATAGAATTCAGCAACATTTACATTCCAGTACTAAATGGGATTTTTTTCCCATTTGTGTCCCATTCTTTTATTTCTGACTTCTGTAATATTTTTCTTCATTATAATATTATCAGTGAAGAATTTATACAACTATTTAAAGAATAAAAGTTCTTTTAATAACACAAAACTCCACCCTGAAATAGCTGCATCTCCAAAGTGCAGGTGACCAGATTGGAAGAAGTATCCAGTAGACAAAGAAGCTCAGATTCCCAAGCTGTTAAGGGAGCGAGTATCTTGTTTTTGTTTTGTTTTTTTTTTCCCTTGGAATACAGGATATATGCAATGGCATCTTTTTATCCCATCCATTTTAATGAATTATTGGTAAAATTGTTCACAATAAAATCTTCCACTTTAATGAAACTAAACTGCTTCCTTCAGTAATCACTAAACCAAGTCGCTTAGGATTTTTCTTTTAATGTTGGCTCAGTATCAAAAGTTTATCAGCCATATTAATGATGTGACATATTTAATAACCTACCATATTTATAAGGTTAGGAAATTAAATTAAAAATTTAATAACAACATAAAGAAAAGATATTTGATGAAATTCAGTACTTTATTATTTTTTTTAAAAAAGGACCTTTCTAGAAATGAAAACTTTAGCAGTATATCCTCAGCTTGATAAACAGCACCTGTCTTAAATTATACTTATAATGCAAAGGTCTAGGGACAGAGAGATCGCTTAGTGGTTAAGAGTACATACTGCACTTACAAAGGACCCAAGTTGTGTTCCCAGGACCAATGTGGCAGCTCTTAACACACACACAACTCCGGTTCCTGGAGAAATGATGTCCCTAACCTCCATAGGCTTCCCCATGTACACACACACACACACACACACACACACACACACACACACACACACACACGAAGCAACACAATCATCGTCATCTTCAAAGAAAAATAAGCAAATATTTAGTTCTTTCCCAGTACCCTCACCACTATCCTCAGATGCTGTGTACTTTGGTATATTTTCCCTGCTATCCAATTCTTGTGCTGGAAGATGGGAGACTTGGAAGGTGGAGTAGGTACCAAGAGGGGACCCTGTTTTCACTACAGAGATGACCCCTGTGTAAAGGAAATGACAGAAACTCTCCCTATCAAGGAATAAGGTTGAAGGATAGCCCAAGTTGAGTCCTGGACATCTTCCCGAGATTGTCCTGGCTTTTCTCCCAGTTTTTAACCTACCCAGCAAGGGTGACTTAGTAAGCCCTACACTGCTCCAACCACACAGCTTTCCAGCTGGAGTCATGAAGCAGAAACCTCAGCCAAAGGAGGGACTGGGGACTGAGATCCATCAAAAGTAGGCTGCTTGAGCTGGAGAGATGACTCAAGGGGGAAGAAAGAACTTATAATCATGAGGCTCTGAGTTCAGACACCCAGACCCATGTAAATACTCAGTGAATATGGCAGCCCGTTTATAATTCTAGTGTTCCAAAGGCAAAAGACAGGGGATCCCCAGAGAAAGTTAGTTTGCCAGACTAGCCATGTTGGCAAAGTGTGTTCATTTGAGAGCCTACCTCGATGAACAAGGTGGGAAGCAATCAGGGTAGGCTGTCGATATCAACCTCAGGTTTACACACATACACACACAAACACAGGTGCCTGTGAGTAGAAAAGAGAAGCTGTTCACTAAGACGATCCCTCAATAACATTAGAAACAGATGTGCAAACTGCATCACAGGAACACAGCATAAATGCCAAACACCATGAGCCCTCCAAAAGATCATAGCTCCTTGACTGCTTAGGGACAGAAATGGGTTGGACACCAGTTGAAGAACTCAAAAGTTTACTTTTAAAGTGATCAGTGACCTCCAATGAATCAGGAAATCAATTCAGGACCTAGAGAAGAAAGGCAACATCCTAGATGAGATAGTCAGCGATGTGGGTGAAAAAGTCAGCAATGTAATGTAGATGAGAAACCCAGCAAGGAAATGGAAACAAGCGACAACAGCAAAAAAGAAATACTGAAAATAAAAGGTATAGTACAAAATAGAGAAGATGTCCACATGGAAGCAGAAATATCCAGGATGGAGCAAATGTTACAACATCAATCAAACAAGTGAAACAGAGAGAGAGAGAGAGAGAGAGAGAGAGAGAGAGAGAGAGAGAGAGAGAGAGAGAGAGAGAGAGAGAGACCAAGAATGCAAGGTCAGAAACCGCTCAGGTTAAAAGAGGAACATAGAGATGAGATGAGCTATAGGTGAAAGGTCACTGCCTGATTCGAGGGAACCTTGTTCTGGGCAGCGAACACAAACACCGGAGGCCTGAATGGCCAAAGAGAACCCGCACCACACCGCTCAGCAGGAATCCAACAGAAGGTGCAGAGCAGAAAATGGATGAGCCTTGAATAGCATTCAGGTGACTCTAAATTTCATTCTAAGAGTAGCTCGGGGCCTATAATCAGGAGCTATTGTTCTTACCTCTGGAGAGAAGCCAGACCCACAGTGGGGAGGGAGGGGGCATTGCACAGACTGTTTAGACTTGAAAATCTAGCACACAAGGGGAGGATGGTATGTGTGGTGGGGGAGAGGAATATGCATTCAAAAGCCAGAGGACAACTGATAGGAATTGGTGGTCTCCATCCACCATGCAGGTTCTGGGGATCAAATCCAGGCTGTTCTAGCTTGGCAGCAAGCACGTTTACCTTCTGAGCCATCCCACCAACCCTCCAAAAGTTTTTGACCAAAAAAATTTTCTCAAAGGTCTTTGCATGTCTCTTAGTATATTTTTTAACTAGTCACTTTTTAATTTTAAAAAGTAGAAAATACAGATAAAAAAGAAGAAAGACTGTCGAATCTAAATGAGAAACAGTGCACATATGCCTCCCTCCCTCCCACTCTCCTCAAATGATTCAAAAGATCAGATTAGCTGGGCCTGATTCCAATGAAAGGGGGTGGCAAATCTTGGAATTATTTTTCATATTATTCTGTGCTTATAAGTCAACCCTGTATATAAAACAGAATTTGATCCAAAAGTGTGAACAATGCAAAGACAAGAATGGCAGACTAAAAACCTGGGTCCCAGATGAAGGTCTAGCTTGCCGTGACTTCCTATAACCTTGACTTGCAATCAAACGATAAGAATTTAGAACTGAATTCCCTGTGAATTTCTCACCAGCTCTGTACAAGTTAAGGTCCAGCAGGAAACACAACACTGGAACTGGGTAAATAAAACAGTATATGAGCCAGGTGGTGGTGGCAAACTCCTCTAATTCCAGCACTCAGTAGGCAGAGGCAGGTGGATCTCTAAATTCAAAACCAGCCTAGTCAACAGAGCAAGTTTGATACTAGCAAGGGCTACACAGAGAAACACTGTCTTGAAAAAAACATAAACAAAAAAGGTAGTATGTGAAAGATGATTTTAAAAGGTCTGAACAAAGTAGGGAAACAAGCCATCATACTGCCCTGGGGTATTAAGTGCCAATCCCTCTTCCTGAGCAGAAGGATGGAGAACAGAGCTTGAAGCCTAAGGACAGTCCTGGGAGATAGCACCAAGCCAGAAGGTCGCAACACCAACCTCTCTCCCCATTTCATCCCGGAAAAATGTTCCTCTTTATCCAAACCCAACAGGAAGCCCTTTGTCAGGGAAAGACTAGAGACTGAGGCCAGACACCAGGGCCACAGGGCTGAATGGAGAACTCAGGCTGAGCCTGCAGTAGAAGGTGGGAGAACCTGCACAAGCTCACTGCATTTGATAAATGCTCTCCACCTGTTCTGTATCGACTCTGATCACAAGGATGTGTTTCCTTTTTCTTCATTCAGTGTGACTTACACAGCCGGCTCAGTCATCTGTGAATTCTTTGCTCTGGGTTTTGGACAGACTGGATGATCTTATCACCAAGTCACTGGAAGGCACTGTGCAGCGTGGATGTAAAGGGAATGAATTAGTCCACTCTTAACTGCTATGACAGAAAGCCACAGAGTGGGTAGCTCAGAAACAGCAGAAGTTCAACTCATGGTTCTAGAGACTAAGAATGGCAAACCATGTACCAGCATCTGGCAAAGGCCTTTTGTGTTGGTCATAACATGATATGAAAGCAAGAAAGACTATGTGAGACATAGAAACATGTGTGGAATCTACTTGTTTTCCCAGGAGTCCATGCCTGAGATGATTAATCTACTCCCATTGATAACATCATTAGTCTGCTTAAAAAGCAGAGCCCCCATGGCACAGCATCTCTTAAAGTGTCCACATCTTAATACCATGGTAATGATGATTAAATTAAGGGAAGACATGGAGAATGCAGTTGGTAACGAGCTAGACCATCAGAAGTTTGAGTTCAGTAGGATCAGAGCTTGGAACACATGAGCAAAGTGATGTTCTTTTGTCTACCCCGAGTTTGCTTCTTAGTCTACAACTGAGTTCAGGCAAGTTCCTGCGCCACCAGGATACCAGTGGCCTTAAAGGAAAACACCAGCCATCCTCAAAGTTCCCGAGCCTATCTGCTGCTTCTGCTCACAAGCTAGCTATGCTGACCACGGGTCACAATTAGAGCTTTGTCCATGTGTATTGTGACTTATCAAACTGAGCTACTAGATTTGTGTCGAACTCTACACCCTGTGAATCTGATGTGTATCTCTCCCAGAATCTCTTGAACAGCCAGAAACTGACCAGCTGCAAAACACAACAAAAACAGTCTTCAATTTCACTATGTATAAAATTATGAAGAGAATATTCTCTGAATGAAATGCAACAGAGCCAGACATGAGCAAAGCAAGCACTTGGAAATGCAAAAGGCATTCAATTACAATTGGATGGCCAGGCATGGCAGGGGCAGGCAGGTCTCAGTGAGTACAAGGCCAGCCTGGTCTACAAAGCAAGTTCTAGGCTAGTCAGGTCCATGCAGTGAGACCCTGCCCCCCACAAAAAAGAAGTCATATGGTAACTATACACCTAAAGGATAAATTCATTTCTGACTCTTTCACTATAGTGATAACCAGAGATTTATATAGCAATCCCATTGTATTTGTTTTATGTAACAATTCTATAGGATCTGGAGGAAGAGGCAGGATCTGTTCATACAAGAAGAAAACAGCCTTAAACACTATTGTTACTTAAACAAGAAGTCATGAAAATAAAATAAACCATGCATTCAAGAGGTAGAAGAAAAAATAATATAATAAAGATATGAGCTGTATTGATGTGTTAGAAAAGAGTAGAATCAATAAGTGGTTTAAGATATTAATAACATAAGTCAAATATTTATAAGAAAAAACCAGTTCCATGAAGACAAAAATCAGTATATTAAATGAGAAAGTGACAAATGGAGACAATTGGAATAATAAGACAGTATTTGATAGTGAATGTAATAAACTGGAAAGTGGGAACAAATGATCTTGGAAATTATGTCACCAAGACTGATTCAAGAAAAGACAAGCTAAATAAATTAATATTATAAGAATCCTCCATGTTGAAGCGGGGTTTGTCTAAAAGATACTATTGTTCCTAAGTGTTAAGGAATACATTGATGTATTCCACTCATTTAACTAACAAATATAAAAAGATGAACTAAAATTTTTAAAAACCAAAAAAATTCAATTTATTGTAGTGGCTTAAAAATGAATACATAAATAGCAATTGCTTCCTATTCATGCCAGTGATGTTCACTTTTGAGAAACCAGGTGTGATGGGATCTGTAATCTCAGCTACTGTGAAAGTGGAAGTGGGAGACTCCCCACATTTGATCCCAGCATGTTCAACACAACAAACCCCATCTCACAAAAATTAATTAGGTTCAAAACATTAAAATGGCATGTTTCCAGTAGCAATCACTAAATAAAAATATCAATCAATAAACTATGCAAATCATATATAAAGGAAAGTAAAACATTCTGCTAAAACATTAAGGACAAAAAAATCTTGAGTGATGAACTTTTTTGGATAAGAAGACAAAATACGTTATAAAAAGAATTATCTAATGGTAGCCTCAATATTATTCCAGCCAAAATTTTTCTGGAGCTTGATAAAATGAAGCTACTTAAAAACACTGCAAAGACCAGGTGTGACAGTGCTTACCTTTAATCCTAGCACTCAGGATGCAGAGCCAATCAGATCTCTATGAGATTGAGGCCAGCCTGTTATACATAACAAGTACCAGGATAGATAGAGCTATGCAAAGCGACCCTGTCTAAAACAGGGAGGCAGGTGTTTAAGAAGTGCATGTGTTATTTGACTACAATGATGGAAAAGACAAGCAAGACACTAAGAAAGTTATTTGCATCATTCATGAAGTCACTGGCTATACATTTATGAAACACTGATAAATCTACAAGAAAATATGTCCACCTTCAAACTTAAAATTTTTAATATAAGCAAAACAAAATCAAAAGAGAAAGAATGCCCTGACTGTATGCAATGAAAACTCAATAAATTAATAAAATAAATGAAAAATAATATGATATGAGACATTACTTTTGGGCCTTCTAGTGAGCATACATTAAGAAAATGGACAACATCAATATCTTGATGATAGGGTAAAGAAACTGACTTTCTCTTCCTCTGTTGGTGGCTCAAAGCGAATACGAAGTGCTAACCTACTGGAAATGAAGCAGTACACATCAGTGTTCAAACCCAGAAGTTCCACCTTAAGGAACTCAGCCTGGGGCTGGAGGTGAACATACACAGTAACCATTGCACTTGGCTGCCAAACGCAATGAACTGAATCCAACTCAAGTGCCCATAATAAGATGATAATTAAATGTGTAGTAGTGGAAAGAAATATTTCTACATAGTATGGAGAAGATTGTGCCTATAAAATATCAGATACTATAGAAAGCCATTTTAGTGAATATGTTTATATCCCAAAACAGCAAAAGGATTTTATACCCCAAAAAAATGTTTTAAGAAATTTTAATGGTGTTATCTCTTTATTCCTTGTGTGATCTTATTTATTTATTTATTTATTTATTTATTTATTTATTTATTTATTTTACAAAGACCCTTCATCACTCTTAGAAGCAGACAGAATAACATGGCTAATACAAACTAAAAGTGTTGGCCCCTTGCTTCTCACTAGATATCTGGTCAAGGTGATAATCGGAGTCTGAAAATAGAATCTGTACTCGCACAAAGAACACATGTCCAAAAGTTCTCTGACTCAATAACTTTAATGTCTCTTTTTCAAAGCCATATGAACTATCTTTTTCTTTTTAAATATGTTGCAAAAAAAAAAAAGCAAACATTCTCTACATGTGTACATATACAGGGCGGAAGCCTAGGTTTCTCCAACTGGGAAATGAGATTATTGACCACTATTCAAAAATCTTGTTGGGAGGGTGGAGTGCATCAAGGCAAGGTCCAAATGCACTGTGGTTAGTCAGTCTCTGTCCTTTCCTGAAGGAGAGTCTAAATTCTTTCCCCATAAATAGTGTGTTTAATCATGTCAACCAACTATGCCAAGGGGTGTTGTGCAGTTTTGGTGGGGGGTGGTATGAATTAACATTTATTTACTACCAGCAATGATAGATAGATCAAATAATTTTACCCAAATCTGGCTTATGAACCAATGAGATTGTTGGGGTTACTTACACAGCATAGGTAACTCAAAGGCAGCTGTATCCCTAAGCCACACCCCCTCCCAAACATGGGTGCATCCTTGGAGCTCCCTGTCCAACTTGCTGGCATCGCTTGTAAAGACTTCCTCCTCCAGTACCACCACCCACCCCAGCAATTGTAACTGCTCGTCTAACCCTGGGGAGGAGTCTTCTAAGGTCTAAATTTCCAGAGCTGTGATGGTTTGATTGAGAATGCCCCCCCCAGGCTCAATACTTTTAGTCATCAGTTGGTAAACTGAGAACGGTTAGACACTAGGGCCCTGTTGGAGTAGGTGTAGGTGTGACCTTGTTGGAGGAAGTGCGTCCCTGGGGATGGGCCTTGAAGATTGAAAAGCCCACATTAGAACCAGTCTCTCTCTCTCTCTCTCTCTCTCTCTCTCTCTCTCTCTCTCTCTCTCTCTCTCTCTCTCTCTCTCTCTCAATGCAGAGCTCTCAGTTACTGCACCAGCACCACGCCTGCCTTCACACTGCTATACTCCTCACCAAAATGCTAGTGGATTAACCCTCTGAAACTGTGAAGCCATCCATCCCCACCCACCCCCCAGTTCAATGCTTTCTTTTGTGCTGTGCCTGACCCTGGCCAGCAAGGAAGACGCGACTCTGGGAAGATCTTCTTCATGCAGTTTTAATCAGGATCCTTGAAACATGTTCTTCTGACCCGAGAGAGCCCAGGGGACCCCTGCACAGGCTTAAATACCCTTGAGCTAACCAACCCCAGTGAGCCACGTGGACCCTGCAGATAGGCTACTCTAACACGGAAGCAGACAGGCTGAACAGACTTAACCAAATAAGGGCTTGTTTACACCAGAGAGCCTTCACCAGCGGGAAGGTGTAAGGCAGAAGCCAGCGCCACTTTAAGGCGTGGCACTTCGCGGCTCTCTACATCTTTTATAAGAGTTGCCTTGGTCATGGTGTTTCTTGAACTCCCTGTGTCTTAGGAGCTTTCCTCCTCCCTCTAAGAGGGAATATTTCAATTCAGCAAAAATAGCTACACAGCACAGGCCCACCTTCTCTATGGCACCTCTTACAGTAGCCAAGCAGGGACCAAACTCCTAAGTAGGACATACATGTCCAGCTTCAACGATTCTGATTTCACTGGCCTGGAGTAAGAAAGACCTAAACACAGACTTTAAATCTCTCAAGTACACCAGAGTACAGAGCCTCTGAAGTGGGCTCAACTCTGATCCTGACTGGTACCTTTGATTAGCACATCTTCCGGAACCCCAAGAGAAAGTGGGTTTTTCTTTGGCTACTATGCAGCAAAGGAATTCCTAAATCAGTCCAAGCTCCAGAAGGCAGGAACTAAGTTTTTCTTATCATTGTGTCCCCAAGGCCCAGGACATAGTATATGAAATGTGAGTGAGTGAACAAATGGATGGGTCTCATTCTCTCCTACCCCTCGAGTGCCCCAACATCTGGTAAGTGAGCTGCAAAGCATTGAGGCTGTGTGGCTGCATCACTGGCTTGTCAGATGTTCAGGTTCTCAGACCCTGGACAACTCCACCGAATGAGAATGTACTCTCTGACAGCCACTCCAGGTAATCCGTGTGCCTGAGGCAGCATCACTGGTCCTGTCATACATCAGTGAGTCTCCAAGCTCCTGTGGCAAATTATTCATGGAAGTGCATTATCCACTCAGAAACCTGCGGCCCAGGTTCAGAAGAACCATGAACTGTAGATCTGCCTGCCACACAAGACCCAATGCAGTCCAAACCTTGGCTCTAGCTCACCTAGAGATACCCTTTCTCCCTATTCTGCTCCTTTGTGGGATGAACTCCAACCTCAATGCAACCCTAAACCCTACCCTACATAAACCTCAGCCTGGTTCAAATCCCACCTCTGCAACTTTCTATTAAAGTAGCCAGAGGCAAGTGAACTCAGGCCTAACCGTTGCTCAAGGTTTGAGAGATGTGATGATGTAAGTGCTTGCACTGTAATGATGATGAGCTAAGTGCTTAGCACTGTAATTGGAATTTATATAAAAATCCCCAGTCCTGGACAATCTGCTTCCATGGAGCCAGCAGGGGAAATTAGGCATATGCCTTCACTCAGGGTGCTGAGGGGAGATGATCAATTCAAGCCAGCCTAGGCTAGATAGCAAGATCCTGTCTGCCAAGTGGAGAGGGTCTTGGTGGGAATGGGGAGAAGAGGGAGTGAAGAGAAAGAAGAAAGTTAGAAAACAATTAAAAAGGATCACATTCTTTTGTTTTTTTTCCCACGATCTCTCTTGGGCAAGTCAAGGGTCCATGAAGGGGTTAGCCCTCTGTCCTTTTTGTTTTCATTACCTGCTGAAGAAAAATAAACGTCACAGAGGAACACTAGCCTGGACTACTATGTCCTGAACAGGGATACTCCATGGTGTGTGTGTGTGTGTGTGTGTGTGTGTGTGTGTGTGTGTGTGTGTGTTCTAAATGGGGAAAGGCTTCTGTGTGCTGTTCTTCCTCCAGAGGGCTGCGCGGACACCTGTCCAGGCTGCAAACTGTCAGCGCCAGGCGCTGCTCCTGCTCTCAGGTCTCAGCGAGGCCGCTGCCCTCTGCGGCAGACGGCGGTGCGCGCTCCCCACTCTAGCACCAGGCTGGCCCGGCAGCTCGCGCGCTCTGCCGGTGCAGAATGCGGGCGCTGTGACGTTCTCGGATAAATGCCGTGTAACTGTGTAGGCGAATGGGAGCTAAAAATAAGAACGGAAAATCTATCATTAAGGTATCATTGCGCCAGCGCAGCTATTTGAAGGCTCCCATGGTCCCCGGCGCCTGCGTTTGAAGCCCGCCTTCAGGCTTCAGGGGTATTTGCTGAAAACTCCCAGCAGCAGCTTGCCAGCCAGACCCTAGGGTTCACCGGGTGACGCCGGTAATTATGGCAACGCTCAAGATGAAATAAAATAAACAGTCACCTCTACCCTCCCAACCTAACCCCTGTATTCTCAGATTGCCGGCGAAGCCGTGGGGGATAGGTCTGAAAACCCGAACGGTTATGCAAAAACTAGTACACATCCCATCCCCTTCGCCAACCTTGGATTAGAAAAATAAAGTACTGGAAGAAGGAGAGGGGAGGCTTTAGAAGAGAAAATGACAAATGGGGCTTACCAACTAGGTCTAGAGTGCGCCGCGGCGGTGCGCAAAGAACGCAAACTCCGGGGACGGTGAGTCTCCGGGGTTCCATTGGTTTGAACGAAAATTGATCTGATTTGGTTTAGAACACCGAAGTGGAGAAGAGGAAGACAGGAAGGGAGGACGAGGCGAGGCGTGTGTGTGTGTGTGTGTGTGTGTGTGTGTGTGTGTCCAGGAAGGGGGGAGGAGGCGCCAAGGTGCAGCCTGCGTGCGGCTCTGCGCCTCGGCGGGGCTGCGTGCGTGTGTCCCTGTCCGCGCTGCTGAAACCGGCTCTTCGAGGGATCGGCGTCACATGACTCCGCCTGCCCCTAGCCAGCGCGCAGACCTCCCGCCCCTCAGTTTGCCTGGGGAGGGTCGGGCGACACCTCCTGGGGCCCCGGGGCTCTACGGAGAGAAGAGGTTCCAGCAAGGAATGGTCCATCTAGGTTCAAGAAACGCCAGCTCGGCGCCAGATCCTGGAGTGTAGATCTTGAGGGGGGTGGGGTGGGGGAACGAGAGGGAGCGATCCAGCGAGCGCCAGAGAGAGGCAGCGCGGCGCGCACCGACGAGGGGCTGCCGGGTGCCGCGCGAGGAAGATGTAAGCGCGTGGGGTCTCGCTGGCCTCCGAGCACCATGCAGAAAGGGATCCGGCTGAACGATGGCCACATCGCGTCCCTGGGACTGCTGGCGCGCAAGGACGGCACGCGTAAAGGCTACCTGAGCAAGCGGAGTTCGGACAACACAAAATGGCAAACCAAGTGGTTCGCGTTGCTGCAGAATCTGCTCTTCTACTTCGAAAGCGACTCAAGCTCTCGGCCCTCGGGGCTCTACCTGCTGGAGGGCTGTGTTTGCGACCGCGCGCCCTCCCCCAAGCCCGCGATCTCTGCTAAGGAGCCGGCTGAGAAACAGGTGAGGGAGCGCCGCGTCCTGACCTCCCGCGCCCCTGTTGAGGCCCTGCGGGTTCAGGGCCTTCCACCCTGCTTTGGTGACCGAACTTTGACCCTTCTACTCGAAACATCTAGGGCGCTCTCAGCATCTTCCGCGGGAAGAACTAGCTGGACCGAACCGGCAGGGTGACCCTAGGGCGGCCAGAGGAGGCAGGGACTGCAGGCTGGGAGCTGCTAAGAGCTGCAGCCGCCCTTGGCGGGGTGAGCCCCGTAGGGGGCGGGGACAGGGAGGCTGAAACTTGGAGATGCCCATGGAGATGGGATCCAAAGGGCCAACACGGGCGAGGAATCTGATCAGCGTCCGACCCAAAATGGTGCCCCTACCCCCATCCCCACCCCCACCCCAGCCCTGATAGCTGTGATCTTCTGCCTGAGAGGTGGAATTCCTTGAGCTTAGGCTTGGGAAGGATGAGACGGGAGTCGGAGCGTCGCGGTTCCCTGCCTCCTGCAACTAGGGGCGAAGAATAACCAGCGCTAGCCTGGCCGAGTTGGGGGATTGCGGGGCCTGGGGGGTGGGGGAAGCGTTTTGTGCGGTCGAGTGATGATGTGCTTCCAGCTGGCTCTGGCCCCGCTGACAAACCCCAGGGTTCTAAAGACTAGTTTGATGCGCCGAGGCCAAGGCCAGGGTTGCTGCGGAGCTGTGGGACAAGTGGGCTCTTCTTTCCTCCCCCCGCCCCCTGCGCCGCCGCGTCCGCCGCAGTCGCCGCTGTAGCGCTGCGCTCCTTCACTCTCTCGCTGGCGTTACCCAAACAGCAGAGCTAAAGCGCCAGGCCGCGATCTGCCGTGGGCCTGGACCTGATGGATGAGCACTGAGGGAGGAGGGGCACCTGCGGCCGCCTAGTGGGAACACTCAGACAGAGAGAGCTATCTTTAAGCATAATATCTCTCCCAAGGCATCTGGTCCCTGGCCTCTGGGAGGAAAAAAAAAAAAGTACATGACAGTGTATCCAAAAATGTCATCAGTGGGAGAGGCCTGACATCCATGGGCTTTGGCACTTGGCTATAGCCTTGATGGGGACACTGAGGCCCAGGAAGAGAGAACTGCTCTCCTGCCCGGTGTCACAGCAGGAGTTAACACCACCCAAGGTTCTGAGAAGACAACCAACTGAGATCTCAAAAACATACAGGATGGTGGCAATTGATCTGACTACCATGAAAGCCCCCTTGAAGTCTCCTTCCTAATTAGGCCAGAGATCTGCACTCTGTCCCTTCAGCACTGTTTTAATACCCCGCACTCAGCTCCCCAGTGTTCGGTGATAATTTCTGGTGATAATGAAGTGTGGGCAGGAACTTGGAGGAAAGCTGAAGACTCTGAGACTGACCAATCAGGAGGCCAGGCAGAGGCTCCCAGCTGGCAAGGAACAGCAGCCCCTTTAGCTTGTAGCCAAATGGAGCCTCCTGGGCTCAACTAGAACAGCCAGCCCCAGGCTGCCAGTTCCCTTGCTCACTTTCTGTCTTCAGCCACAGCATATCTGTATCAACCAGTAGACCGCATCTCCAGCCTCATCCAGGGCTCCCTCCGTGCCCTAGCTCCCTACACCACAATGGGAGCTGAGTTGCTGCTGTTATTGAGGAAGGCAGGAGCTGGGAAGCTATGCTGGTGGTGGATGTTCATGCATCCCTGTCAAGTCGCTGAATGAGGAGACTGACAAGCTGGAGGCTGAATCTCAGCTTCTTGGCTGTGTGGCTTCAGTTAATACACACAGTCCTCTGAGCCTGTTTTGTGTACAAAAGGGAAATGCCACTGACCTTCCCTAGGGCTTTGGGAACACAAAGCCAAATCATGTGTATGAAAAGATGCTCCCAATAATTCAAATTATATTAGGTCAATCCACCCTTTCCATTTTTCTTTTCAGGCTGAGAAACTGAGGACCATAGAAGGAAAGGGAGTTGCCCCACATCAAAGGAGTCTGGCAGAATAAGACCTAGAATTGAGCCAGGCTCTAAAACTCCGAAAATAGGATCCCACGTTGATTCCAAGTTAGCCAGCCCTTGTCTTGGGTACTAACCATGGGACATACAGGAATGCAGACCAGTGAGTGTCATGCATACATGTACTGACAATTTCCCAGAACGCCTCAGTCTCTGGGGCTCATTAAGAAAAGAAGACACATGGGGAGCAGCAAATGATGACCCACTGTGTCCCACTTTGGCAGGTCCCTGTTAAAGACTCCTGCTTTATCTCACACACTCACATCCAGAGTAAGTTTGCAGCTATGGAGTCATAGTTCCCACTGCCTCTACCCATTTTGTGAACAAAATTCATAATCATCCTCCCAACCTTAGAGTAAAATCTGTGGCCTCCACAGCTGCCTCTGAGTTTCTCTTGGAGTAAACCAGGGAGCCAGGTGGTAGAAGCTCCCAGTCATACTGGGACCAAGTTTGGAACTAAAACAAACCTTGACTCCATACTCACAAGGGCCTGTGGCCAAGTGCCCAAATTAATGAGCCTACAAAATGCAACCAGTTTGGAAAGATTAGCTGGCATCTGGTGGAAGTTAGTTTGAAGGGGGCTTCATTTTTACACAAGTCTAAGCCCATAGGAATAGAAACCAAGTCTGAGCTGGAAACAGCCACTCCAGGGTTGTGGATCGAGCACATAGCAAGTACAAAGAAAGTGCCTCTTGAGCTGGTCATGCTTAGAGTGTCATATGTCACACCCACATTCATGTCCTGAAGACTGTCTGGGTGCTGGACACTAGGCCTAAGAAGCTGATGACACAGATGTCGGGACCCTGGGGAAAATAAATACAAATAAGGAGGTGCACCATACCCTGGACTACTCGAATTGCAAGGTGTTCGGAAAGTCCAGGTTGATCTGATGCCATCTCGTGCAGCTATACCCTGACTATGTTTAAAGCAAGATGATTTTGTTCAATACTGGCTCTGGCCTGGGTCCCCGAAGTCTCCTGAAATGAGATAGATACATCTTGCCCTCCACCCTCCTTGGCTGCTGCAGGGTACCCTCTCCCTCCCCCAACACCTCAGCCTGGGCTCTGCTTACTCAGCCCTGACTTCCTTGCCTCCTATCCCTGAAACTATACCCTCAAAGCCTGGGTGATATGAACTCAGATCCTAGTGTCAACATGTCTAGAGATTGGCCTGGGGGCTCCAAACTATTTCTGAACAGAGTCATCCATAGTGGCTTTTCCAAACTGCCTGAAACAAAACTTCTAGTGCTAGATTTTCAGTAAGAGGTCTTGCCAAACCAACCCTAGTACTGCCTGCACTCCCTCCAACCTGGAAGGGCCAATTGTGGATTCCCTAGAGAGATAAAGGAGCCAGGAAAATGCCAATGCCTCAGATCCTGATATAGGCTTGGGCTCCATGAGCTCTCCGAACACCTCTCCTCCACCAGGCTGGTGTTATTTCCTAAATGAAGTACCACTCAAGGTCCCGATTTATAGGGAGCATTCCTGGTTGGTCTGGTAGATTGAGTGCACCAGTTTTACAGGTGAGGAGACAGGCTTCTCCGTGGCCACTCACCATAGCAGCCATCATAAGACTCGTCCCTCTGGCTTCCCCTCTCTGTGGCTATGGCAGCCTCACCACCCTCCAGAGCTGATATCTATTCAACTCCTCTACTAGTCAGGAAAATGCAAGCCAGAGTGTGGGAGAACGAGGCTGCTCTAAAGGCAGCTCCCTTCATACACAGCTTCCTGTGCTCCCAGCAAACCAGAGATGGAGGGCAGGGAATCAGCTGCTCCAGCTGGAGGCTTTCCACCCGCAGGAAGGTGGCAAGGCTGATCCGGGGTGCTTGAATGTGTGGTCACTGGCCCTGGAATCACTGTGTGGGACGCTCCTTTACCAACCCTACTTCTCAGCAAAAATAAGGTTGCAGAGGCTGCCTGAGGATGGATGCCCCTGACAAAGAAGGCTCTGCTCCCTGCCACATGCAGAGATAGATGGTATGAAAGCCTAAGCTGGAAATCTCACTGTTGTTGATTTGCCTAGCTTGGCCCTTCACAATGAGCCAGGGTCAGATCCCACAGGTGCACCCCAAGCACCCAGGAAGCTTTGTTCCACACAGTACCTGTCAAGGGCAAGAACCTTCGCTCCCTCCCAAAGAGCCCCAGAAGACCCTCTTGCCAGCCCCTCTTTGGTTAAAAGCTCTGCTTCATCTCATCTCTGCTTACCTCACTCTATTCCAGTTCCCCTCTAGAGAACAAACAGACCCAGTGCTCTCATTTTTGTACTTATGTCACTTTTTAACTTTTTGATTGACACATAACACATACTATTTGTACGTATTTATAAGCTGTGGTATTATGTTCTGATTTGCATCTCCACTATATTGATGAAAATAGGGTAACTGCTACATCCATTTCTGGGTTTTTCTTACCCAGACTGCACTGAAACTCCTCCTTCTGCCAGTCATTGCCTAGATGATCCCTGGAGAGCAAGCCTGCTGACCCCTCTAATCCAGCCTCCTGCCATCCCTTCTTGCTCAGGTCCCAGCCCCTCATCCTCTGCAGCCATTCTTCCCTCTCTCAAGGCACTGGAAGCAGCTGTTTCCTATGATATGGTGATCTTCATCCATACCCATACTTGTAGGATATGGCCTCTGGTCCTCTGGCAGCTCTTAGCCTAGAAGTGACCTCTCAGAAGCAAAGTCCCTTCTTCCCCGTCCAGGATTTAGTACAGCCCCAGCTCCAGTACTGATGGTATTTCTAGCTCCTTCTTCATTCATATGTGCAGCCACAGTCCATGATTACTACCTGTACTCATCTGGTAGCTTGGAGATGGACATTTCCCTCACTAAACCCAGATGCCAGGACAGTGCCAGACAACAACTAAGTGCTCAGGTCACAAATGTGGAGCCAAGAAAGGAAGGGAGGGAGGGAGGGAGGGAGGAAGAGAGGGAAGGAGGAAGAGAGGGAAAGAGGGAGGAAAGAAGGAAGGAAGGAAGGAAGGAAGGAAGGAAGGAAGGAAGGAAGGAAGGGAGGGAGGGAGGGAGGAAGGAAGGAAGGAAGGAAGGAAGGAAGGAAGGAAGGAAGGAAGGAAGGAAGGGTGAAAGAAAGAAAATCTATGATAGACTTTATAAAGAAACCCTAACTGAAGGCTGGCAGGACCTGGATGAGATGGAGAGGTGGGGATAAAATCTGTTATCTGCACTATGCCCGGGGACATAGGCTATGAGCATACAGTCAACTAAGGAGGACAGGGTGTCAGACCCACGACAGTGAAGAAATGGTGCTGTCTCAAGAGGTCAAGTGGGAGATGCTGGGGGCAGGAAAGGGTTTTGTCAGTTGTGAAGAGGATGTTCATTACAGAGACTGTGACCCTTGCCCTCAATGGACAAAAGCAGGGATACGTGCAGAAAGGGGTGGACCCAACAAAAGGTCATGGTCAGATGCTTGGAAGGGGTCCTCCTTGTTACCTAGAGCCCAGGGGATGAGGTGATGTCCTGGACAGATGCACAGCAGGGGGAGACAGAGGACTGTGCCAACTGGATAGACCCTGTGTGTCCCTTCCGTAAGCCTGCCAGTAGACTCTTTCTCAACCTGGCATGGCTTGTCAGCCCATCTTTGTGTGCACTGAGAGCAGGCAGCAGCAGGGTGTGAGCTCAGCCAGCCAGGTACCATTGTTCCAGCTTCACAGATAAGGATGGAGAGCCCAGAGGGCTTGCCAACGCCATGTGACAGAGCAGAGTTGAAGCTTCCCTCCCACCACCCTTGCAGATGGATCTCATCTGTGGTTCTCCTTCCTCATTCCGAGGAGCCCTGGGGGCCATACCCCAACATCAGTCAAAGCGGTCTGCTTTTAACTGCTTTATATATTAATTGGGCTTCCACATAAAAATGCATGTATATTAATGCTTTAAAACGTTTGACCTTCACTACAAGTTATTACCAAATGCCCTTCAGCTCAGCTCTGGCATATTCTAAATGCACATTAAAATGTCTGTGTTTTTTTCTTTCTCTTTATTTTCAGAGACCCTTGTGCATGCTCAGCAAGTGCTCTGCCACTGAGCTACAAGTCTACCTTGTTGTTATAGTTGTTGTTTTGAAAAAACACACACACACACACACACACACACACAGTTTTGCTACATTACCCAGGATACTCTCAGGCTATCAAGTAGCTAGGATTACAAACATGAAATACCACACCCAGTTTAAAATGTGTATAATTTTGTGGTGTGGTATTTTAAAAGAATATAGCAGAAATATGAATGAGCACATGAAGTACCAGCCATTGCACTGCAGAGTGAGACTATGTACTTCCCTTAATGGCCTCGGCAGCTCTATAAGGCTGTCATTGTGAACACTTTTCTGTTAGTTTGGTTGGATTTTTGTTTGTGTGTTTGTTTGTTTGTTTGTTTGTTGTGTTATGTTATGTTTTTCTATACAGTTTCACCATGTAGCCCTGGCTATCCTGGGACTTACTCTGTAGAGTAAGCTGACCTCTAATTCACATAATAACAACCTGTCTGTGCCTCCCAAGTCCTGGGATTAAGGGCATGCGCCACCACTGCTCATGTTAACCCATTTTCAAAACGGAAAAAGTGGGGCTCCATGACTTTTATTTCTCTTGGTCAAAGTTATGGAGCAAATCTTTGCAGAAGCTGGCACCCAGGTCTAACTGGCATCTCAAAGCTAATCTCTCCAGCCACAAACAGAATATAGACACTGGTTGGGTACCTTCTTAGCATCCTCTGCCTGTCAGAATAAAAGGAGAGTAAAAAAAAAGAATTAACAGCAGTGCTGGGGATGTGACTTGGTTAACCTACCAATCATGAAGCCCTGGGCTGTCCTTGGCATCATATACGCTAGACATAATAGTACATAACTGTAATCCCAACATTCAGGACACAGAGGCAGGAGAATACCTGCAAGCTTGAGACCAGTCAAAGCTATTGTAGACAGAGACCTTGTCTCAAAGGAAAAAAATAACAGCAAGTAAAAATGTCATAGCCACTTCAATGACTTTTGTGAAGGAGGCTTTGCTTTCTGCTTGGGTGGAAACCTTGCAACTCTGCCATGATCAAGAGAAAACACCCCACAGTCCTGACTCACTGGCATCTATAAGAGCCTGGAGCTGATGTGTTGTGCACACAGCCAAGAACACAACTCAGTCCCCTGATGTGTATGCAGTAGCCCCAGTGACTTGTGAACGTGACAGAAGCCCAGAGCCTTTGCCAATGCCAAAGGCTCCCACGAGGGCCATTGTCACACAAGGAACATCAGGGAGGCCCAGACACCCCCACACCTTCCCCCCAGAGGGGAATTCATAGCCCCTCCAACACGAAGCCTTAATTTCCTGTCTCTAGCCTTGAACATGAAGGAATTCCCAGCATCTCATTAGGGAATCTCAGCCAAGCTATACACTCTGTTTCTTTCACTCCCTAGCTTAGGATAGGTTTCAGATCCTCTGGGCCTCAGTGTTCCCATCACTGTGTTAAGCTGGGTACAGTATAGGAAGCTGTGGGACAACCTAGAAGGTATAGACTGTGCATTGTAGTACCTACCTCTCTCTCTCTCTCTCTCTCTCTCTCTCTCTCTCTCTCTCTCTCTCTCTCTCTCTCTCTCTCTCCAACAAAACTTTGCTCAGTAAAGCAGTAACCCAGGTCACCCAGGTCAGGAGTCTTAACCCTGGGACCTCCAGAGACTCTTAACAAGCTGTCCCTGAGAGGTGGCGGCAGCTGCTGAAGGCCCACTGCTTGGTCCCTAGTGCTACACCACCAGAAGTGAGCATTTGTAAAAGCTAGAATTTGGGGAACATTAAGGTTCCCCTTCATTCTCACCTAATCTTGTGACACACTGCTGAAAGCTATGCCTCACTGGGTACAGGGCCAAAAACCACCTGTGGAGTCTGTCCGGCTCTGAGTTCTCAATGCCAAATGCCAAGGTCAGAACTTGTACCAGACCTCCAACATTGACAGAACCAATGGACACAGGCCAATTTTTAGGTCTGGTGATTTCTGCTTAGGAGAATAAGCTTTGCTAACCTCCTGGGCTAAGGCAACGTCTTTCCTCCACAAAATGAGATAATCATTTTCTAGAAGACATCTCCCAGTTGATCTTTGACTTTCTTCACACTGGAAAATCTAACTCATATCTTAAAATAAAACCTTTTTGGAACTACTTTTAGACAAGTGGATGGATGAATGTGTATCAGCCTTCACTGGGATTCCCAAAATCCTTGCAGAAATTCAGAGAAACCTGTGCGAACATTTCCAACTGCAGGCATAAAATGTAATCAATTTGTCTAAATGCCTCCTGGGCTGTTAGGTAAACTCCAGACATTGATGAAATCATTTGAAAAAGTCTGGCCACAGGCAGTGTTTGCAAACTGCCCAGTATCCCCTTGTCCCAAGCCTGCTCTCCCAAGATCTTCTTTGGCCTCTGGCCATACTGGTTGCCACCCAGAATCTCTTCTTCTGGTCAGATCTGTGGGAAACCGGGAGGGGTAAGAGGGTAGAGTTCCTGATTAGCCATACTGTGTGGGCGCAGGCAAGGAGAGGTGAATAATTGTGTCAAAGGGCTTCCCTGGTAGCCTGAGCAAAGAAAGAAACACTGTGATGAGACACTAGACTGCTTCATTTGTTGAAATGAGCAAAAGTATGAATGGCTTGCATAACATCAGCAGGGACACAAAGATGGCCTTAAGAGTTAAGTCACTGTCCCAGTTAGCAATTCTTGCTGGCCCTTGGTGAAGACCACGCTCGGGAGACACCTCGATGGAGTCTGAGTGCCAAGTATTCCGACTGTGCACAGTGGCACTTAAGTCTGGAGACCAGACAGGCAGTCAGAGAAGCTCACAAACAGCCACTACCTGGTATATTTTAAATGAATAAATTAGTGGTGTAATCCCACAGCCCAACACTGACGAGATAAAAAGTGTGTCGTGAAGCTGGCCCTTGCCACCTGACTCTAGCTTCCCATGGGTGGGCATTATCACTAATGTCCCATGCACTCTCTCAGAGAGCATACAGATCAGACGTGTAAGTGTGCATAACTGCTAACGAGTTGCAATATGCTGTAACCACTGTTCCGCACCTTGTTTTCTCACTACATAGTGATGGTTCTTTATGGAACTACTTTTTTTTTTTTTCAACAGCCGCAGAGAACACCATATGGGCGTGCTAAGGACTTTTAAGACAGCCTTCTCTTGGGGAACATTTGGGTCATTAAAAGCCATTGGTATTATATCATAGCTGCCCCACTCTGTGGTCCTGGCTCCCAGAACCTGGGATCTATTACAATAGAGCATTCAGCAGGCAGAAGCTTGATTCCAAGCTGATGCTGAGATGGGCAGGCTGCCACAGGGCTGTGGAGACCTGATATAGCCCCAAAACTGGACAGGGGGGTCAGGGAGCAAGGGAGACGGCATGTAGGAGGTGGGTATTAGCAGCAAATGCATGGCAAGATGGACACCTGGCTTAGACCCTGGAGACCAGCAATCTAGATAGAAGCTTGGGGAAGGCTCTGTGAAGGTTTGAAAGGCAATGGTCCCCAAAAGAAGTGTCACTATTAGGTGTAGTCTTGCTGGAGTAGGTGTGGTCTTGTTGGAGGAAGTGTGTCACCGTGGAGGCAAGCTTTGAGGTCTCCTATTCTCAAGCTACTCCCAGTGTCACAGTTTATGTCCTGTTGCTGGCAAGATGTAGAACTCTCAGATCCTTCTCCAGCACCATGTCTGGCTGCACGCCACCATGTCCCACCATGACGATAATGAACTGAACCTCTAAGCAAGCCACTCAATTAAATGTTTTCCTTTATAAGAGTTACCTTGGTCACGGTGTCTCTTCACAGCAATAGAAACCCTAAGTCAGGCACTTAGCTTGGGAGCTATATTAGTCATTTGTTTCATTGCTATGACAAAACAGCTGACAAAAGCAACTTCAGGAAGGAAAGACATTTCTGCTCACTGGTTGAGGGTAGTCCGTCACTGTGGAGAAGGCACAGTGGCAGGAGAAGGACGCAGCTGTGGTCCCCTTGTGATAGTGGTCAGGAGGCAGCGAGAGAGAAGCGCTGATGCCCAGCTGGCTCTCTCCTTTTTATTCAGTACAGGGTCCCAGCACAAGGAGTGGCGCTGTCTTCATGTAGAATGGATATTCCCTCCTGAGTTAACACAATCGAGATACAGACATGCCCAGAGATGTGTCTCCTAGATAGTTCTAAATCCCATCAAGTTGACAATCGACATTAACCATTGTGGGGCAAAGTAGGGGTCCTGGGCCCGCAAGCAAGACCCCAAAGGCTCAGATTTGAGGACTGAGGGAGAGAAGCAGAGCAGAAATAAGACACTCGGCTCTGGTGAGTGTGTCTATAGGAAGTCTCATCAGGGTAGATGGGGAAGAGGTGGGCAGGACAGACAGTCTCTCCAGACTGCTGTGAAATCATCAGTAAACCCGTGGAGGCCTGAGCCTGTGCTCAGCCATCCTTTCCGAACATACAGTGCCTGGTGAGGTTCCCACTGTACTTATGGGTGAAGTTGGTGCAGCCGTGGCTAGGAGGAAACACATCAATGAGCAGTCTTTATCATGGAAACTGGGGGAAAGGTGGGGAGATGGTCCTGAAGTGGCCTGCTCTAGCCAGGAGGAGCTTAGTTCTAGGGAGCTAGGAGATATGAGTAGAAGGTCCCTGGATGGATGGCCCCACATTTGGGGAAGGAAGACGAACCTTCTGATGGCTTAACTGCTTGTAATTCCATTCACTCTCGTGGCCTTGTGAGTGATTCCAGTGATTTAAAGAATGTCAACTGAGCCCATGATCAGCCGGTCCTACCACAGTGTTAACCACCACGTGGGGGAAGGCATTGTGAAAGAAGAGCCTAAAGAAGTGATAAGCCACTTTGAAGACCCCATGAGAAAATAATACATTTGAACTCCAAACCTGGCACCTGCCACAGCCCCAAAGTGACTTCCCAGGATTCTGGATTTACAGGACATTAATAGATATTTCCTTCAAAACAAAACAAAGATAGGGCTGGCGTTCCACATAGCCCAGCACTCAGAGGCTGTGGCAAGAGGACTTCACGTTTGAGAATAGCCTAGATTGAGACAATGGTTCAAAAACCAAATGAATAAATAAGTAAATCAACAAATCAGAAAGGTCCAGAATGAATATGTTCTGAAAATAATTCTTGAGCTACAGAACTGCCCAGTACCTTCCTGCTGTCCCTGCAGTGTCCGCCTCTTTGATGAAACGCCTGTCCCCTCATCAGTCTTGCCAGCTGCACTGCCCACTCCCGAGGGGCAAGTTCAGCGCCACCTGCTTGGAGGCTTTTGCTATTAACCAATTAACTAATGAACTGATCTAATGAGTTTGGTCACCCACTCAGCAAACGGGGACAGCTCCATGCCCAGCACAAGGCACAGCGCCAGGCTGCAGGGTGTTTCTTAGTCAGAACAACTTCCCTGAAAGGACAGGAGCCCACTCAATACAGCATAGGCAAAAGAGAAGACTCGGACAATCATGACAGCCGTAACCACTCCACAGAACTCCACAGAAAATCACTGTCTCCAAGGCCTGGGTGAGGAACCAGCACTGCCTGTCTTGCCTCGACCCCACCCCTCCAAGTGGCATCATCTCCTCCCTGCATATCCTGAGACTCCAACTCCTCCAGATCATTCCTTCCGTCTCCTCACTGCTCTGTTCCAAAACTCCAAGAGCTCCCAGGACCTGTTCCCATGGCCACTGCCTGTGTTCTCTGAGAGGACTGAGGAGCAGGGGCCTTTGCTTCTGGTGCCAAGACAGCACTCCTCCCTTGGGAGGTTCAGGCAATGGGTGACAGACACAAGAACCAACAGAGGACCCTTCAAAAACACCAGTGTCAAGCTGTAGTGATAGCTCAGTGAGAGGACCTGAGTTTGACCCTCATATCTCAGTTAGAAAGGCATAGTAACACATGGTTAATAATCCCAGTGCTGGGGAGACAGTGACAGGGGATTCCTGCAGCCCACAGGGTAGCTACCCTAGCTTACTTGGTGAGTTCCAGGCACTTGAGACATTCTGTCGCCATAATCATGTGTGATTCTGTGGAGTGTGCGCCTTCCCTCTCTCTCTCTCTCTCTCTCTCTCTCTCTCTCTCTCTCTCTCTCTCTCTCTCTCTCTCTCTGTGTGTGTGTGTGTGTGTGTGTGTGTGTGTGTGTGTGTGTGTGTGTGTGTGTCAACCAAACCAAACAAACAAAATCTCAGGACACACAACCCCCCTTCCTCTGTTATCATGCTTAATGGGTGCCACTGTTATTTCAGCTCCCAGGTGACATTGATGTCCAGCATGAGTTGACACTGTCTCAGAAAATAGTAAAAACAATTAGGAAGCCATCAGCACACAGGTTGAGGTGAATTGATGAGGGGTGAGGCCATAAGAGCCACATTATCTATAGTGAGGGACATACACTGGGCAGGTGAGACTCCAAAAACCTTCCCAGATTCAGAGGCTCGGGTCTTCCTTGCCTGATCTCAACAGGGCAAGGTGTTTTGTTTTTAATACTGGCACCAGGGACTTTAGAAAGTACTCATGGCCTGCCTGCTGTCAGCCATGGGGTGGACTGGCTTCTGCTGGGGGCTGAGTATTTGTGACTAGACTAATCACACAGGCAGAGGAGATGTGAGCTTTGCTTTCACCATTTACACCGTCGTGTGTAGTAGACTAGGACAGGTGTCCCCACCACCAGCCAGTGAGGAGCCCAAGGTTCCAGCAACGCTCGCTCACTCTTTTGAGCAGTGCAGCCAGACCAAGTCCCAGCTCAGGGATGGCCACCTGTACATATGTCCGTTAGGTGGCCAGCTGTTCCACTTTCCTCTGAACTGGTTAGCACATGCCATGTCCCTGAGAAATGCCTCTATCCTGTGTCCCCCTTCTCCTGTCAGCTGGGAGGGACAGGCAACCAGGGAGAAGCCGAGCAGGTGGCACTCAAAGCCCCAACCTACCCCCAGCTTCCAGGGACTTACGCCTTTCTCACCTGACTTCAACAATGGACATTTGACATGAGGGTTTCTCCCCCATGAGGGAGGCACAGAACGATTTCAGTATGTTCCTGTGCTGTTACTAGTCACCTACGAGATGGACACTCCAAACCTCAATAATTGTGAACATTTAATGCTGTCCCAAACTTAACTCCAGATTTCTGCACTGAATCGGGGCCTGAAAGATAACCTTATTTTTAGCCCACAACTTCAGCAGACCATACCAGCCAAGAAGCTGTGTTGTCTGTCCAACAAGACTTCTAGGGGAGATGTCATAAGAACAGAAAGAGTGAACAGGGCAGCAAGCATGTACTAGGACTTGCTTGTGGGATGGCACTCGCGTTCTGTCCACTGGACCTTGTAAGAGCTACAAAAGGAAGACAGCCTCTTTATGCCCATTGCATAGATGAAGAAACAGGGATAAAAGCCACTGAATAATGCTCAAGGTTATCTGTCTAGTAAGACATGCCAGCTTAGCATTTATCAAAAAACTCAAGGCCCCCCAGCTTTTCAAATGCTCTCATCCAAATACATAAGACTATGAACCGCCCTTCATTTCTCCTCCCTAAGTGAATAGAGCCATTTCTTTAAAAGGAAACGCAGAGGCTGGGAATGTGGACCAGTGAGTAAAGTGCTTGCTGTGCAAGCATGAGAACCTGAATTTGGATCCTCAGGACCCAGGAAAAAGCCTGGCGGCCTGTGGCTAATCCCAGCACTTGGGAGATAGGAAGTGGGAACGTCCCTTGGGTTTTCTGACCAGCCAACACAGCCAATCACTGAGCTTTGATTTCAGTAAACCTTTCAACTTAAGGTGGAAAACAATTGACCAAGATAGTCAACACCTGGCCTACACACAAATTGCTAACATATATGCACACTCACACACATGAACCTGTACACACACACAAAAATAAATAAATGGGAAAAAGTTCTTCCAAGTGCAATTTTCATCTTCCTTTGACTCCACACAGAGGAGGCTGGAGTAAATGTCCCTGTCCCCTTTCCTTTGTCATGCTCTGTCCCAGCTAGGGCTGCTCGTTTTGTTGTGCAGAGGTAGATGAGTGATGCACTCCCTGACCCAGACTAGCTGTGAAGCCATGTTATTCCAACCCTGCCTCTTCCATGTTCTCATTCTCCCAAATCAACAGGACACCAGAACCCGTCACAGACAAAGCCTCACATCTGTGGGCGGTGAGAAACAGTTAAACCAGAATGACAGTTAGCACCGGTGTTTCCCAAGCTCAAGCAAGGTGCCCACACCATTTTTACTAGCCAAGGCCTGCAAAGAGCCACTCTGTGGTGTGGGAAGGTGTTTCTACCATCCTTTGTGTCTGTGCCAAATTGTAGAGAGGAGTCTTCCATCTGGAGGGACTTCTCACCAGGAGCCTCTTCGGAAGGCTAAGGTTGTCCTCAGGGCTGCAGGGTGCAACGGGCGTCCAGATGGAGCTTATGTGGGTTTTACTATGAAGCTCTTCAATGTTTGCAAACACCTGAACTTCACCATAAGACTCTGAAAGAGAGAAAGAGACTCAATGGCCAAGGCTTTCTCAGCGTGGGACCTCAGGGTCCCAATAACCTGCAAAAGGGCTTCCTCCTCTATCCCCTTTCCTCTAAGTCCTTGCCTTCCCTCGTTCTCAGACCCAGAGACATTCATCATCATGGCTCTCCTCACACCTCCACAAAACCTTCCCTTCCTTACTCTAGTGGCAGAACCCACTTCCCCAGAAGGTTCCCTAATCCCCATCCTGGATAGAGAGTAAGTGGAACCGGCTGGCACAGAGAAAAATCCCTTCAACGTCCATGTACATCCATGGACCCTGCATATTTGGAGGAACCTGCAATGCTGATAATAAATATCCCAGCTACTAATGGCAACAAACTTATGGTCTTGCCTATGGGGGCTTTGCTATGTTTGGCATTGTGGCAAGCATGGGGCATGTGCTCAGCAGAGTTGTGTCAGGTGGTTATCAATGTGAGCTGAAAAAGGAACCACAGCATGTCTGGTGCCTTACAGGAACCACAGAGGCAGGGTAGGGTGCAGCCCTCCTCATGCCACTCACCTCTCCTTCAGCCATTTATTCTTCACTCAGAACCAGCCCAGGGTTGGGCTGAGAACACTCCAGACCATTCAAGCTGAGGCCCCAGCCGTGGACCAGTGCATCTCTGAGGCTCCAACATTGGAGAGGAAAAGTAAGGAAAAGGAAACGCATACCCAGCTATCTGCATCCAAGTGGCAAAGAGCAGGCACAAGCAGGAGGCGTGTCAACTGGCCCCTCTGTCCCCACTCCCTCTGTTTCTCCAAGTGTCTGGGTCGCCATCTGGAAAGCAGATGCCTGTAGCACTTGGTGGATATGGGACAAAGCAAGATCATTTATGATGAACATTTACAGGCTCCTTTCTTCTCCCCGGATAGGGCAGGAGCTACGTGGCCACCTGCAGCTCCCTTTAACCTGCTTCCTTCCCACAGGGCCGGTGCCCACTGGAGCTCCCCTTCAGTTGTTCGAGGCAGAGCTGACATTTCATGTTACAGGCCCAGTTATCTGTTTCCTAGGAAACAAGGGGTAATGCTAACTCTGCAACAAGTCTTCCCTCCACCTCCTAAAACACACACACACACACACACACACACACACACACACACACGTCTATCAATTTACATATCTTCACCTTGTGTTGCTGCTTCCTGCCACCTGGAGACCTAGGGACTGAAGCACAGGCACCCTGAATAGCACACCCTCCAAAGGGCAAGCCTGCGGCCCCTATTTACAGCCTACCCTGCTTCTTTCCGAGAGACAGAACAGGTGGTCCCCCTCTTGGGGTTACCCTCCCTCTGAATGACTTCTCTCCACCTCCTTTCCCCACCTCAAGGCTGTCCCAGAGCCCCATATTCTGCATGCCCATCTCCCACTCATTCTGCCCCCTAAGCCATCCACAGACTCCTGTCTATGGCACCTCAGTTACTCAAATCAGAAACCAGGACATCACAGTCACCCCTCCCCTCTCACCTGTGCTCTACACCCCTGAGCTCCTGCCCATGAGTACCCCCTGCCTCTTGTCCACCTCCACTGTGTATCTATCTCCTCTACTTCCAGACAGGTCCAGGTACCTGTCTTGTCACCCAGTCCTCCGGCTCACTTGAGAGAGAAGCAAGACCCCGGGCACATCCTCTGAGAAGTTCCTCTTCATCTCCCTGGGTGGGATGGGTGTCGGGGTTCCTCTGTTCCCCACAGTCCCTTTCACCTCTGGCATAGACACGATCACATGACATTAATTATTCCACACACTCATGCCATCCTTACTTCGTGCCAGGTATTGTTCAGAGAGATTTTTTGGGGTATTTAATGCCCACAACAACCCTATAGGTGCATGTCTCTTATCTGGCTCCTCAGCTTCCCAGAGCCCTCGGGGAGGCGGCCCCACCGTCCACTCAGCTTTCAGTCAGTCTCCTGTGCCCAGCATAGAAGTGGCTTACTGTGAGATTCCCTGGGGACTGTGCCATTGATTCGATTCCATCGCCCCAGCGTCTAGATGAGTGCTTAGTCAGTTTTCGGGGAGTAATTAAAGGCATGCTGCATGGAACTGGTACCTAGTCCCCCACAGAGATGTTCTCTTGGTGTGTTTCCCCTGCTGTCCATCCAGAGTGCCTGATGGTTTCAAACTGACTTTTTTTTTTTTTAATTGGTTGGCAAATAAGGCTTTGTGGGGTTTGCTTCCTTATCACATCCTAAGCATAGGATTTGTTACATCGTACAAAAGCCTTTTTGACTGAGCACTTGAAACTCCTCAATAGAATGGCATTCCACCGGCCACAGGGAATGCATCTGGGCCCGGTTGCAGAGGCTGCAGGCACGCAGCACTACGGCAGGGAGGGCGTGGGTTTGTGGACATCCTGATAACTAACTGCAGCTGCCTGTGTCTTCTTCTCCGTGCAGCATTACTTCACAGTGAACTTCACCCATGAGAACCAGAAAGCACTAGAGCTGAGGACCGAGGACGCAAAGGACTGTGACGAGTGGGTGGCAGCCATTGCTCATGCCAGGTAGGTCTCCCCGCTAAACTGTGTAAGGAGAAGCGGCCCGACCAAGCAAACTTGTGCAAGTCCAGGTCTGAGGACAAGGAGGTGGGAACGGAGAAGAGGGAGTGTATATGTTGTAAGTCTTGGCTGCCCCAGAGAACAAGAGCTCTGCAGAGTCCCATCCTGGTTCTAACTGCATAGTCGCATCTCTGATATGTGCAGCCGTCAACCTGGTGTGTGACCATGAATTAGCCCCATCTTTTTGCCTAACTAAAACTAACCATGCCCTGGCAGAACTAAGCACTGTCGAGGGTAGCACCATCCAGCTGGCCCTCTAGACAGCTGATCTCTATGACCTGGTAAATAATGAGGCGTTATTGTGTCTACCTGCCTGTAAAATGTGAACCTCTGAGGTAAGGAACAATGTGTGACTCTGCGTTCTCAATGACTGGTAGCCAATGAGCCCCCAGACTAATAGCTGGGAATCCAGCATGGACTGACTCAGACCCCCTGAACATGGGTCTCAGCTAGAAGGCCTGGGAAGTCTAAGGGACCTCTGACAGTAGAACCAGTATGTATCCCTTGTGCATGAAAGGACTTTGAGAGCACATTCCCCATGGAGGGATACTCCATGGAGGGAGTAGGGAGGGCCTAGTCCCTACTCCAAATGACTTGACAGATTTTGTTGACCCCCTCCTGGAAGGCATCACCCTCCCTGTGGAGTGGGGGGGGTATGGGAGAGTGGTCAGGGGCATGGGAGGGAGGGGGGAGGAAGGGAGGAGGGAGGAAGGGAGAGGGAACTGGGATCAATATTTAAAATAAGAAAAAATATATAAAAAAAGAAATTGACCCTGCAAGAATTAGAATCATCAAAAAAAAAAAAAAAAAAAAAAAAAAAAGCATAGAAAGAGTGTCCAGCAGATGTGAGTTGAAGAATGAAAAGATAAATGGAAGGGTGGAGGGTTTAATGGAAAATTAGTAATAGGTGAATGAAGGATAAAATGATAAGGATGTATAAAGTATATGAGGAGAATGGAAGGATAGATGGATAGATGAATCTTGTGGGCCTTGAAACTCACTTTCCCAGAAACCTATATTGTGACCCAAGCAATAGCCTCAGCCCTAAGAACGTGCCATCTCCGTTTCTTTCTACAAGAATCACCCAGTCTTAGCTACAGAGAATAAGTTCTACTAGAAAAGGCAATAGACACGGGCCCAGGGCAAAGCGCTAGGGAGCTGAAGGTGACTGCCACACAAGTATCCCCACAAAAAAATCACAGTTTGGTGAGTGACATTAATTCCATCTTCAGGGAAATGGGGGTAGAAGTAGGGTACCAGAAGGCCTGAGTAGAGGATGGGAATGAAGATTTAACAGGTTTAAATATGAACAGTTCAAAAACACCTCCCTTTTTTCCTTCCTTCCTTCCTCTCTGCCTCCCTCCCTTCCTCTCTTTCAGAAAACAAAAACAAAAACAAAAAACTAACCCTCTATTTAAAGCACTGATGCATGGAAGATAATTTAGAGACTAATGAGGAGATAAAGTTTAGATGTTAAAAAGCAGATGAGGACTCACCCAATAAAGACACATCCCACCAAGCCTGAGGACTTTAAGTTCAATCACTGGGATCCACTTAGTGGAAGGGGAGGGAGACTGTTGTCCTCTATCTTCCACAGGTAAACATACACACACACACACACACACACACACACACACACACACACACACATAAAACATGTAACATAAAATATTTTAAGCAAATGAAGTGGACAATTGGATGTCATGAGATCATAAATGACCTCAGATTTCCTGTTGAGATGTTTGGCCTTTCTTCTGTGAACCATGGGAGCCACTGAAGGTCTTATACCAGACGAGTAACATGACCAGAACTAGGATTTAGACTAGGAATCCTAGGTTATTCAAGATGAAACTGAGCGAAGAAAATCCTGGGTTCAAGGACAGCAATTGGACCTCAGTCTCCCGGCATCAAAGGAGAACCAATAATGAATAGGTTTGATTTTGAGATCAAAACATTTCATTTGAAGATCACATAAAATTTATTTACATGAAGGAACTTCATGAGTAGTTAAGCACTAGGGGGTTTCCTTTTGCATTTGTTTATTTACTTTGTGGGGGTCACACATGTCACAGCATACATGCGGAGGTCAGAGGACAACTTACAGTTGGTTCTCTCTTTCCAACATGTGGGATCCAGGGTTCAAACCCAGGTGCCTTTGACCTGCTGAGCTGTCCTTTGGTCACTGCATTAGAACTTCAAATCATTATTCAGCAATACAAACAATGTCTACAGACAGTGCAATCACAGTGTCTGTATGGTAGGTGGATGAAATGATGAAACCAAATGCTGGTGAAAGGCTGGGAGTGCTCAGGCAACACCAGAGGGGTGGAAAGCAGCACAACCAAACATGACCAGGCACACGCTTGCTGGATGCTCTGTTTTCTGTTAGTTCCATTTCTTGGTACCTGTCCAAGAGGAATGAGAAATGACCACAAAGAGTCTCCTGTGTAAATGCCCTTCACAGCTTTATGCAAACCGTCAGCCATGATGTCTATAAGCAAGCTAACATATAAACAATCCTCTGGTGCGTCCATGAAATGGAACATTGCTGGGAAATAAACATGAATCAACTACAGCTATGCACAACAAGATGGATCACTTTCAAAATCAATATGCTGAGTAGATAAAGGAAGAAATATGTGCTATATGCTTTCAGTTATATGAAATCCTAGACGAGACAAAATGAAACAGGGTGATGGAAACAGGAACAGCAATCGCTTCTGGGGTGGGAATAGAGTGGGAAGCGCTTCCTGGGTGTTAGAAATGATCTTTTCCTTGATTAAGGGTTCATGGTTTTCTGTCACAATTGTTTACACTGTTACTGGTGTTAGGGAGCTGGGTGGTTATGTCTAGGTTCTTAGTATCTTATTCAAAGAACCAAAAGGTTCACACAAAACTGTAAAAGTAGCAAAGCAGTAGACTAGGTCAGATACTCTGTCAAGAGTGACAGCCTGCCCCCAGAGTGAAAAAGCTCAAGGCCCAATTATTGCTTAGCACTTCCTTTTATGGAGTTCAAATAAAGGACAAGGTTTTGTTGCTTAAGGGTGTGGGCGATTTTGTCTTTATTGATATATTAAGTTATAGATGTCTTTTCTACTGCATATGTCCTTTCCCATAACTCATCTGCATGCCCAATTATGTATAGTCATAAGATGGCAAATATGGAATTTTCCCTAAAAGTTCACTTTAAGGATGCAGTTTGCCTTGTTGCAAGAGCACCCAAAACTAGTTCAGGCCAGACTGACCCTGACCTTCCTACTCTACACTAGAACATAACGAGAGTATAACTGAATAGAATCTAAGTTTGACGGAAAGGAGAAACACCACTGCATTCTCCAGAGAGGATGTGCACGCAAACCAGAACAGATAGGAGTCCTAGGTTGCTAACAGGTTGCCAGGTGAGTTCCCTAAAAGTTGTGTGTGAGTGTGTGTGTGTGTGTGTGTGTGTGTGTGTGTGTGTGTGTGTGTGCGTGCGTGCGTGGTGCTTGTGCTTGCATGTATGAGCATGAATGTACATTAATGCATGCATGTGTTATGAAAGTAAGAATTTCAGGCTACCAAGTGCATTGTTAAAAGAGAGGTGTAGGGGTATCCCAAGCCAAGCGGAGTCCCAAGTTGCTAAATTATTTCCTTTGCTTGTCTTCCCAACATTGTGACATTAGAATCTGTGCCTTCTACAATATATGTGTTGAACCTCACTTTTAAAAAATGAATGATGAATATTAAAATGTTTCAATTTTCTGCTGCTGCATAACAAATCACCATAGACTTGTTAGCTCTAAATACCCTTTCATTGTTTTTATGGGTCTGTGGATCAGAAGCCCAGGCTCAACTGAGTTTTGTGCCCAGCACCTTGTGAAGCTGAAATCAAGGTCAGGTCATTGAACCATGAGCTTTATTCAGCCTCAACGGGGTTGGGGGGGGTGAGCAGAACATATATACATGTACATGTGTGGATATGCATGTGTTGCAAGAATTTCTTCCTTGAGGAGAAGTAAAATATATCCACCTTGTCT
Organism: Cricetiscus sungorus; assembly: GCA_030556225.1. Lineage (NCBI taxonomy): Eukaryota > Metazoa > Chordata > Mammalia > Rodentia > Cricetidae > Cricetiscus > Cricetiscus sungorus. Next base: position 9,913,917 of record JANBXA010000642.1, read on the forward strand.
CTGTAAAGTCACAACCAGAAAAGCAAAGGCTCTACAGGGTTCACCCTGGGAAATAAGTGAATTTCTTGGGCTCAGTTACAGAGCAGTGAGGGATTACAGCAGCCCTGTAAAGTACCCACACTGGAAAGTCTTCACCGGTATAGATTATGACTTTCCTTTAGCCACATAGACGAAGCTCCCTCCTGTCAACTTTCCCCAGACAATACACTCTAACACCTTCCCACACCCAAAGGCCACATGCAAAAAATGGCCAGGAGGATGGTATCTCTGGTGAAGATTCAATGGCCCTCCCCACCCTTCCTTCTATGAGGAAATGTCAGCTTGGAAGACCACGTTCTATAACAGTGTTATGTGCCTGTACGCGCATGTGTGTGTGTGTGTGTGTGTGTGTGTGCAGCAGTAACAACTGGCTCTCTGCCACAGCCATATTGAGTATGAAGTATTTTTACATATTCCCAATTTAGTTTTTATTTACATATACCTAATAGAAACATTCTGTGTGTAAAAATAAGCACTGTGGTGTATTAATACCATATAGAGACACAATGTTCTTTCACACTATATGGATCACGGTCTAATAGTATGGGATGCCTCTGTAGTGGATTGCATAGTCATTTATAAGATAAAGCAATCAGTGCTTCATTTTGTTAGTGTCTTAGTTAAGGTTTTTATTGCTATGAGGAGACACTGTGATCACAGAAACACAGTGTGTGTGTGTGTGTGTGTGTGTATACATATATATATATATATATATTTCAACCCTCCCTCTGAGTATTTTATTTTTTATTTATTTATTTTCTACATTCCAATCCCAGTTCCTCCTCCCTTCTCTCCTCCCGCTCCCTCCACTTCCACCACCACCACCCAACCTCCTATCTGCTCCTCAGAAAAGGTGAGGCCTCACCAAGGAAGTCTACTAAGTCTGTCCCATCATCTCATTGAGGCAGGACCAAGGCACCAGCACCCTCCCTACCCTGTGTCTAGGCTGAGCAAGGTATCTCTCCATATAGAATGGGCTCCACTAGGTCAGTTTGTGCATTAGTGTTAGATCTTGGACCCACTGCCAGTGGCCTCATATATTGTCCCAGCCTCACCATTGTCACCTATTTTAAGGGAGTCTAGCTCAGTCTTATGCAGGTTCCCCAATTGTCAGACCTGAGTCAGTGACCTCTCACTAGCTCAGGCCAGTGATTCTGTGGGTTTCCCCATCATGGTCTTGACTCCTTTGTTCATATTTTCACTCCTCCCTCACTTCAATTCATTCCAGGCTTGGCTCATTGGTTAGTTGTGGATTTCTGCATCTACTTCCATTCTGGAAGAGGGTTCTAGCTTCTCTGGGGTTGTGGATTGTAGACTCGTTATCTTTTGCACATACACAGCATTTTAGTGAGAGCTAGATGCCAGGCCAGGGGGCAGAGAGACTGAAATACACTCTCAGGTCCTAGGGCTGACTCAACCTCCAGCTTGGACACTGACCAACTGTTGTTCTAAGCACATTGCCTGGATCTCTGTGTCTTTGTCAAGTAAGCCATGCAGTCAACCATTCATGACCCCTGAGTTTCCTTCTAGCTCTGAAAGTCTATGAATTCATAAAGGCAGGGCACACACTAGGAGTGGCTCAGTCAGTCTGCACTGGAAGGAGGAAGGAGATGGGAAGGAGAAAGTAAATGATGGGATGTTGGGTAGATAGAAAGGGAGGAAAGCAATGTTGTTGACTTATTTTTTTTATCTTGTCTTGTTTTTCAGGTATTACTGTTAATAGCTGAAGTAATCAGGCTAAAGAAATAAAACCCTACTTTGGCTCATGGTTTCAGGCCACAATGTGAAGGGTGTGGCAGAGGGAAACAGTTCCCTGGCAGCATCAAGAAGCAGGGAGAAAGACGCAAGAGCTGAGGACAAGATATACCCTTCAAAGACACACTCGGCAGCCACCCACTTCGTCCAACTAAACCAAACCAGTTTCTGTTACCTAACTACAGTCCATTTAATGATGAATTCATAAGGGCCAGTCCACCGATTAGGTCAGAGCCCTCATGATTCCTCCCCAAAGCCCATCTAGTGGCCACCAAGCCTTTTAACACCAGCCCATGAGGAACATTCCAGACTAAAGTATAATATTCTTCCCTTGGCCCCAAAAGGCCCATGACCATCTCACACTATAAAAATATATTCACTATGCCTCCAAAGGTCCCGAGTCTTAACAGACCCAGAATTTCTCAAAAGGCCAAGTTTAAACTCTTCAATGACTCAAAGCAGCAGTAGCTATGAATACCTATAAAATAAAAAAAGGAAGGCATGGGCTTCTAACATACAGTGATAAGACCCTCCCCCTTTTCCAAAGACAGAGATGGAAACATAGAAAGAGGAATGAAACCAACACACAGCCAGAAACATTAAACCATGTAGCTCCATGTCTGGGTATCCAGCTCATGTCATGAACATACTCAGGATCTGGGGCATGGTATGAGCGCCAATAGGCTTGGAAAGTCCCACCCCTGTAGTCTTTTCTGGATATAGTTTATATTGTTACCATCTAGGGGTGTTGATCAGGTTCATTTCTTTTGTCAGTTAAAGAATTAAAAGGCAGGAAAAAGTCTCCATCACAACAGGTAGCCACAGGGGAATTCTCTGACCTAATCAGGGTTCAGCATTGAATGGACTGTTGAGAGGTAGTAGAAACTGGAAGGTTAAGTCCAAGTAGAGGAAATGGGTAGCTGAGCCGTGAAGGGTGTTACTATTAGAGGTGGTCTGGAAAGGTTTTAATCAGAGATGTAGAAATGTACAGACAGCAAACACACAGGGAAAAGACCCTCTTTGTGCAGGGCAGACAGAGGAACCATATTTCTGCTGGGGTGGTGTACAGAGCCTTCCCTGGCATAGGGTTGCTAATTTAAAGAAAGAAGGGATGGCTGATTGTCCTACAGCTGCTCTACAAACATGGCCTGGTGTAGCTTGGGACTCCTTGAGCCAGCCCATCAGCAGAGGAACCCTACTGACAGGACAAAAAGCCTTTTGTCAGGTGTCTGCCTTAAGTCAGAAAGAAGCCACCATCTTGGAAGTTCACCATCTTTATTACCTAGCCATGGCCCCTCTCCCTCTCTGTATGCCTCAGGCAGTCTGCCAAGTCCTAGTTTCTCACTGAGACTTCTCAGAAGCCTCTGTTTGCTTCCTAGCACTCTCCTTGTCAGATGTCCTTCATTCTTGGTATCCCCAACATCCTAAGCACTCCGAGAGCTTCATCTTCAAATCTCACAATTTCACCCTCTCAGGGGTCACCCACAGGGACTCTGACCCTCCCATACTGCCTAGCTTCTCAGGCCTTTTGAAATCTTGGTGGAAACCTCTGGGACCCACAACTCTTATATCCTGCATGCTTCTAAAACCAGTATCCTATGGCTGACACCAAATTCAGCCACTGGCTCCAGCAGCAGCCATATCCACTTGGCTTACACCTGCAGCTGCCTCTGAGGACTTAGTGGCTTGATGCATGGAAGGACTTCTATAGGTTCACTATGACTTCTCAAAGCAAAGTCTTTCAAATATCCTTCAGTTTGTAATGAATGGAATCGCGCGTGCGTGCGTGCGTGCGTGCGCGCGCGCATGCGCGCGCAGTCTCTCACTGGGTGGGGACTCTCAGAAAAGGCTAGATCTGCCTGCCTCTACCTCCCCAGTGCTGGGATTAAATGCACACACCATCATGGCCTGTTTTATGGGTTTTGTAGATTGAACCCCATTCCTCATGCTTGAGTGGCAGGCGCTCCCCTGAATGAGCCATCCCCCTGTCCAGCAGCCTCTACAATAGTGCTAATCTCTGCATCAGCCCTGCTGTTCTGGGCCCCAGCTTTCCCTGTGCTTATTTTCTGACATGTGAAACTTCACATTCAAAGCATGAATGAGAGGAGAGGGGGGTGAATGAGAGGGGGAGAGAGGAAGGAAGGAGAAAGGGGGTAGAAGGGAGGGGAGAATAGGGAAGGGAAGGAAAAGGGGGAGCAAAGGGGGAAGGAAAGAAGCGGTGGGGTGATGGGAGAAGAAAGGAGAAAAGAAAGAGGAGGATAAGGGGGAGGGGAAAGGGGCAGCTGGAAGATAACCTGCAGATGAGACCTCCTGAAGCACAGGGGTGTCTGTCATTAGTAAAACTAGACTAATGACGAAGCTGTGCTTCGCACCCCCATGTGGAGGGCCAAGATGGTGTGAAAACAGACTCCTTGCTCTCAATTGAATTTTGCTTGCAAGTGAAGACAATTAAGTATCTTAGGAAGTTGAAAAGCCCTTAGAATCTGTTCATTTTCACAAGAAAAGTGCCCAGACTGCCATTTTTTCTCCTAGTGTTATGTTGAAACAGCATCTCTCACAGCCCATTACCTAAGAGTGTGCTAAGAACAGAGGTCAGTTCTCTGAACGACAGTACTTCCCCAGATCCCTCCTTGTCACAGCTGTGCTGAGCCTGATGGAGAAAGTCTTTCCTGCTCTACCCTCCCACCCCCAGGGTATAGCTGCATCCAGCTTCCCCCCAAGATGGCATCTTCTGGCATCGTCAGAGAACAGGGCCCTCTGTAGCTACCCTGTTTACTTCAGCACCTTGGCACAGTTCTTCTTTATTGCAAGGCTGCTTCCATCATGTATAGGGCGTGGGTTTGTATCCCACTTCTGACACCAAATATAGACACACAGATTAAGATATACGGGGCAAGGTTAATATATGGGTTATTATATTTTATTTGGGGAGAAGTCACTTACACAAAAAACCAACGACCCACAAGTTCCCCCTCCAAGGATCCACACCCAGGCTGCTCTCCATGACCTGACTGGAATCCGGAGAGAGAGAGCAATGGGTCTGGGACCCCAGAGACTTTGTGAGCTCATGTGGCAGGCTCCTGATGCTGAGACAAAGACCTCCCTCACCAGCCAGCTGTGTACAGGACTGCATGGCAGTACTGGCAGAAGCTGGCAGACTAAAATAATCTCACATTCCATCTGTCCCACCAGTAGGAGTGGGTGACCCCAGAGCAGCAGCCAGCTGGAATGGGTGTCAAGAGCCCAATGCTGTGCTGATGGAGTGAAGAAAATGCTAGGTGGCACTGGGTGAGCAGTTCGTTCAATAAACCACGCTGAGCAAGTGGGAAAGAAGGTGACAGATACCTGAGACACGACAGCCTTAAGGAAGGAAAGTTTATTTTGGTCACAGTTTCTGCAGCTCCGGTCTTCCATTGGCTCTGTTATTGACTGTGGTTGGGTAGACCATCGTGATGTGAGCTTCTGTCAGAATGAAGCTGCTCATTCCATGGCAACCAGAGGCATTGCTGGACCTCCAGCGATGGGGTGGTGCCACTCAGTTAAAGCGAATCCTCCAAGCCCTTCTTGAATCCTTTCTGGAAATTCGCTCCACAAACACACTGAGATGTGTTTCCTAACATCATATCCATCTCAGTCCAATCACTCCAGAACCAGTAGAGCTAGGAAGGCTGAAGGGCAGCTGGGTTTGTTCTAAAGGGGTAGGAATTGAGCCTTTTCTGGATGCTGAGATGGAGTGTGATGGAGCAGAGGCAGTTTGCTCTGAAGAAGACCCTGCAGAGGGATTTGATGGGCATAGAGAATATTCTGGGCCCTGCCAATCAAAGGATGAGAAGGAGAGCCCCTCACTGCAGCTAAGAAAGGAGACATAGACCTTACTGAACAAGGAGAGGGTGGGAATACGGAGGAATGGGTGGGGGTAAGAGAGAAAAAGGCAAAGGAGCGGCTCTGAGGTGATGGTGGGTTGAATCAGGAAGAAGAATCTGAGAAACAGTGAGGGAGATAGTCCCAGACCTCATCATCCCTGAGCATCCTTCCAAGGTCCTGCTCTTTCCCAACCTTGACCCCATCTGAATAGACACCTCACTCTGAGATTTTGGAGTTCTATTTTCCAAGCCCCTCCACATGGGATCAGATTTTTCTCAACTTTGATGCACTCTGTAACATGAAGTAGCATGGAGAAGCCCACACCCAGAGCACAGGTGGCCAGGGTCTCTCCACAGGCAAGTGGTGGCCTTAGGCAAGCTACTTCTTATCTCATTCCTGCTCTGTCACTCTGTCCATCTGTGTGCTGCTTGTTAACTCAGGAATCTGATAAGATGCCTTCTCCCCCACTTTTAGGACTGTCACTGATCTGGTGCCACCTAAGCATCTTACATCATTATCAATTAATGCCAACACAGCTCTCCTACCCAGGGCTTCCCAAAAGTGGGCATGTACCCAAGAAACTAGGTCTCAGCTCCAACTTGGTGGTGTGTCTCCTAGGACCTCCTGGAAGTCTTCCCTGACCACAGTCCTTGCTGCTGGCCCTCTCCTTAGAGCAAACACTATGACCCTGTGACTCAGCACTTGGCATTCTATGTCCTGTGCAGTGCCTTCAGGCATCACCCAAACCAGCAATGAGATGTGTGTGCCTACTTGTCCTCTGTATAACCCACAAGGCATCTGTAGTCCCAGAAGTAGCCTAAGAAGTGTGGAGTTAGAGAAGGTAGGGGCAGGGGTATGTTCAAAATGTTTATCTACTTAGGCAAAGCCCCAGAGGGAGAGAAAGAAATGGAGAGAGAGACAATATATGATGTCTAGAGAGAAACAGAGTCAGAGAGACAGAGACAGAAAGACAGCACAACAGAGAGAGCCAGGCTAATAAAGCAACCAGAAGTCGGTGTGCAATGGGGTGTGTAGGGCCTAGAGACAGGGGCAGCATCTCACCTGCCATGCACCTCTGTCCACAGCTACAGGACACTGGCCACGGAGCACGAGAAGCTCATGCAGAAGTACCTGCACCTGCTTCAGATAGTAGAGACAGAGAAGACGGTGGCCAAGCAGCTGCGACAGCAGATCGAGGATGGTGAGATCGAGATTGAGCGACTGAAGGCAGAGGTGAATACAAGCCAGGGGACCCCAGACCGGATCAAAACCCAGACTCCTCCACCTCTGTGTTTACCAAGTACCACCTGAAGTGTGTCCCCAGCTTCTTTGCTTCTGAGTTGTCTCATATAATGCAAGGTCTTTGCTATTGTTGTTCTTTTGATGCAGCTACTATGGCCTAAGAAACACAAACATGAGATTCAGCGCCCACACGGAGTTTATTGAGAGAGGGGAGAGGAAAAGAGGGGGATAGCTGGTGGCCAACCGAAAGCGGGGAGAGAGAGAGAGACAGAAGGAGCAAGGGGCAAGAGAGGGTGAAGAGAGAGGGAGGCGAGAGAAGCAAGAGAGAGAAGCAAGAGAGAGAAGCAAGAGAGAGAGGTGCGCTTGGCGCGCTTGCTTTAAAAGGGGAGCTTGCGCATGCATAACCCGGTCTCTGCCCAGCCAGGTAAAAGCTAGGTAAAGCCTGACACGTGGCCATAGGCGTCCCGCCCATCAGAGGCGGGGTCCACAGACTGCTGAGCCCCAACATTCCCACCTCTTATTGCTATTAAAAAGGTGGGGGTTGGGCATGGCCCAACAGGGTCTGGAGACTGCAGGTTTCTAACAGCTATGACCTAACCTAAGTGAGTGAGATGTTTATGAACAAGTTATTAGAGGATGCAAGGACACATTAACTTTTGCCATTGTTAGCTTCAGGCTCTGGAGTGCAATATCACCTGTAGTCTCTCTCTCTCTCTCTCTCTCTCTCTCTCTCTCTCTCTCTCTCTCTCTCTCTCTCTCTCTCTCTCTGTGTGTGTGTGTGTGTGTGTGTGTGTGTGTGTGTGTGTGTGTGTGTGTATGTGTGCCTGCACCACATACACAAATGGCAAATCACAGCTTTCCTTGTGTGTGGCCTCATAGGGCAGGAGTCCTGCAAACACCTCATAGAGTCTAGCCACTCACTGCTTACCAAGGCCTTGGGTGACCCCAGAACTCCCCTGTGGGTTTCTGCAGTTAGAAACCATGCCAGGAGATGCCATTGACTCCTGGGAGCACAGGCTCTCAGGCATCCTTCCTAGCAGCCCACGTGGCAGGCATCCAGCAATGCCATGCCTACTCCGATAAGGTCATATCTGCTCCAACAAGGCCACACCTCCTAACAGTGCTGCTCCCTATGGGCCAAGCATTCAAACGCATGACTATGGGGGATGTACCTGTCCAAACCCCCACAGCTAGTCTCTTGAATCTCTTGACTCAGCTTCCCAGGTGGTAGTACACACCTGTAATTCCAGGTGCTCCCTGCCTGTTCCAGAGTCCAACACCAGGACACCACTGGGATTTTCAGATGGGGTAGGCACAAAGACATTATGGGCTTAGAAGAGACCAAAGGGAAGCAAGACAGAGAAAATGGAATTACCACTGGTTATAGTCTAAGACTCCTACAACAACCCAAGCTCCTAACTCTCCTGAGCTGTGCTCCTAGCCTGATCCTTAAATAAATCCTCTGGGCTCAGGGGATAAAGGGCTCTGCCACCAAGCCTTGAGTTCAATTCCCAGGTCACATGGGGGAAGGAGAGGATGACCGGTGGAAGTTGTCCTTTGATTTCCAAAGGCATGCACACATGAGTGCACACAAACACCACAAACACAAATAAGTAAAATGAACAGACAAAGGAATTTTAAAGACTCGAGACTGTTAGGACTGTCTAAGCACTGAGCATCACAGCATAGTGTGAGATCTGGTTGTGCCTGTTTTCTGCCCTGGTCCCCACTGATTGGATGTCCCATAGAAGGCCTATCAGAAGTGCACTGCACATTTTAATTGCTTTTTTAATTTTTTGTTTATATTCATTTTATTTTATGTGTATGAGTGCTGCCTGCATGTTTGTGCACTGTGTGTGCATGGTATCCAAGAAGGTCAAAAGAGGGCGTCGGATTCCTGATTCTGAAGTTTTAGTAGGTATAAGTTACTCCATGGATGCTGGAAAATGAGCCCAGGTCCTCTGAAAGAGTAGCTAGTACTCTGAACCGCTGAGCCAACTCTCCAGCCCCCATCACCAATTTTAAATGCAGACTAGCCCCCAACAACCACCATCACCCACCACCCTCTGTGCAAGTATCAAAACTGGTGAAGAAAGCAGGATGGTGTGAAGATAAAGACATTCACACCATGAAGAATGTGTTGACCCAGCTACAGAAGACTCTCAGCTTATCTAGAACTCTGTGCTTGCATGCCTCCCCCCCCCCCCTCTCTCTCTCTCTCTCTCTCTCTCTCTCTCTCTCTCTCTCTCTCTCTCTCTCTCTCTCTCTCTCTCTCTCGTTCTCTGGGGGTGGGGAGGAGAGGAGTATGTACCATAAACCTTTTAGACTACACACCAAAATATCGACCTTTTATTTCAACATGTAAATGTTCTGAAGTTAAGGACTGAAGGAAATACTTGGAAGTAGTACAGCGAGGGAAAAGGAGCGAACAGGCTAGCAGGTCTCTCCACTGAACATTCCAGTTAGATGTTTTCAGACACTCTCCAAGTGAAGGCCAGCCAGGGTAATTTTAGCAGCCCAGGAGTGGAGAGCCTGCAACTCCTCACTCCACTTTCAAAGGCTTCAATGGTTCATTTTTGAGAGCCATTCATCCTGAGGTTCAGCAAGTGGCCTTGAGGGCACACAGCCTCATGTTCTGAGGAGGGAGCAGCCTGCCGGCAGCTGTTTTTATAAAACTCCCTGAGCTTCTGCCTTTAGATATGCTGGGCTCGGTGACTGCTGTGGCTTCCTATGGCTGGGGGTTTTGAGGTCACTGTTGCTCTGATCAGTTTTTGATTCACTTATTTTTGCAGCTAACAAGGGCCTGTTGCATGCTGGGACCTGTGCTAGCCATCAGGAGCTGTAATGAATGAGACCACTCTAGCCACTCTGCAGAACAGGGAGAGAAAGCAAAGCAGGGAGAGAGAACAGGTGGCTTTTCTTCAATAGAAAGTCCTTCTTTTTACTATGTGAGCCCCAGCACAAAATGACCACTGGCCAGTCCTCTGGGACAGTCTCAGACAGACTTACAATGTCCAACTCCTAGGCACCAGCCCTTGGTCTTGTTCCTCTGTGATTCCCAAATAAGACAAATGAAGGTTGTTTTAGATATTCTGCGGCTACCTTAGCTTTCCAGGCAGGTAGTTAATCTCCAAAGAGAACGTTGATTCCAAGAAGTGCTTCAGGGTAACCCAGAGAGGAGAGAGGCCAGCCAACAGAGCCATCTCTGAGGCGCCAGCTCTGATCTGATGTATCCCCATGTGCTCTTGTTGGAAAGAGTATCTGCAAATAGGTGAGGGTTGCCTATCACAGCGATGCTTGTGCGTACAAGTTCATTGCTGCTATACTCACAATATCTGGGACATGAAACCAGCAGGTGGATGCATAAAGAAAACAAGGTATATAACACATGTGGGACTTTATGCAGACATAAAGAGAAATAAAATAATGACATTTGCGAGAAAAGGGATGGACCTGAGAATCACTGCATTACATGAAATAAGAAATAGAAAGCTGCACATTTTCTCATATGTGGAATCTAGATTGAGGGTGTGTGTGTGTGTGTGTGTGTGTGTGTGTGTGTGTGTGTGTGTGTGTTTCCATGTATGTGTTGTGTCAGTTGTGAAGCTAAAAACGAATCACAAGAGGGGAAGATGAGATATTAAGTGTTTGGGGGGAAAGTGGGTGATGGATCCATATGATAAAATGCAGAGAGGGGTACTATCTTGGAGAAGGAAGAGAAACAGCCTGGAGGGGTCAGAGGGGTCATGGAAGGACAGGAATAAGGGGATATATGAGAGCAAAGGATAATGATGATGTGTGTGGAGAAAATTTGACACAGGCTGCAAAAAGATGAACCCTGAGGGTGCAATGTTAAGCAAAAGATACCAAGTAAGTCCATTTCAGTTTCCTGGTGTAAAATTCACAGCTGTGAAAAGCAGCACGGTGGCTGTCAGCAGCTGGAGGAGGAAGGACTTACTGTGTAATGGGCAGAGTTCCCATCTGAAGATCTCAGGGAGGGATGCTAATGTTGGCTGCACCAACCGAACAATGCACTGAACAAAGATTCACTGGGGAGGGCAATGAGATGATAGCTCAGTAGGTAAAGTCACTTGCCTCCAAGCCTGATGATGTGAGTTCAGTCCTGGACCCCACATCATCAAAGGAGAGAACGACTCCTGAAAGTTGTCCTCTGACCTCCACAAGCGAGTGCGTGCGTGCGTGCGTGCGTGCGTGCGTGCGTGCGTGTGTGTGTACATGAGCAAACCTGCATTTAAAAGAAAGAAATGATTGATGGCTGCTAGGGAGCTGCCTAAGTCTTTGCCATACAAACACAATGACCTGAGTTCAGATCCCCAGAACCCAAGTAAACAGGCATGGTGGGGCATGCCTGTAATCTCAGCCTTGGGTGGATGCTTGAAGTTCATTGGCAACCCATCCTAACTGAATTGATGCACTTCGGGGTCAATGAGAGCCCTTGTTTCAAAAATTAAAGGTGGAGAACAATCAAGGGAAGACCTCAGGACTCCATTTGCAGGAACATCCAAGTGCTCATTTGCCTGCACACACATGCACATACTATACACATATATGTATACATAAAAAAGATTTGCATGCCAACTTTTACCTTCTTATATATCTTACCACGGTAAAATAAAAGGAACGTGTGGTTTGCAGAACATGGAAGAGAATCATAGATCAGGCTGTAGCTACCACCTCACACCCTCAAGGACCTTGTCCACAATCTGATGGCCCCAAGGTATCCAAGGTAGACTTGTTCCAATACAGCATGCTATGTGGGCATCTGGGACCTGTGTGGTTCACTGACAATATGCTAGTCACAGGAGGCTCAGCACACAGCACTGTGGATTCTCGTGGCAGAGAAAGCAGGCTTCAGACGCTGCCACTGCCTGATGGTCAGTGTCCCCTACCCACTACTGACCTGCGATTCTGTTGCAGATTGCATCCCTGCTCAAGGACAATGAACGCATCCAGTCCACCCAGATTGTCACCCCCAATGACGAGGACAGTGACATCAAGAAAATTAAGAAGGTCTGTACCATCCTTGTATCCTCTTGCCATTCCATATGTCCTTATTGCATGCCACTCACCCAGTCACATCAGTTCCGAGATGGAACCAGAAACCACTTGCCTCTTTAGACACCTGTCAAGCCAAACTTTCCGTGAGTGGAAGTGATATAGCTCCATTTTATAGAGACAATGGAAAGGAAGGAGGAGATGGGGCCAGGACTAAGGTCTAGGAAGTCTCCTTTAAGAGTTTTCCTCCAAGTACTGTACAGCCTCACCAAGACTCCTCAGGCATCTTTCTGCCATCACTTATTTGCTTATTGCTTGCTCACACACACGCACACCTCACAACTAACTGCACACTCCCCAACAGGGCTCAGCAGAGAGCTGGCCTTCATAAGACCCCACAGTCAGCCACTGATTCAGCTCTAACAGAGTTCTCAAGGCAAAAGATATTTTACAAAGTGTCAGAGACTTGCCTAATAGCCAGGGTAGAAACACCACAGGCCACCCTATAGTGCTGCAGTAAAGGGCAGGGGCCTGGCTATATTTTCATCTTGTCAGACTCAAGACGAGGGAGATGGCTCACCCTAAGGACAGCAAATGAAACAAGAGGATCTTCTTTGTCGGGTTTGCAGGAAGGACCCCATGCCACGCAGACCAGAAACTGCAAATATACCCCACAGGCCAAGTCCTGCCCTCCCGATACATATGGCTTTCAGCCCATGTATATTTTCCCATTTATATTTGTTGCTAGTGCTTTAAGAGCTAAACACTTCACGCAGAAATCTGGATATCTAGTTTCTCAAAAATAGAAATTGCAGCATTCATTAGCCACTTTCTACATGCCAGATGCTATTCTGGGAGCTCGGTGTAGATTAAGTGGGTCCTCAGTAAAAGCCTCTGAGATTCAATTATCATCTCCATCTCATATCTGGGGAAGCTGAGACACAGAAAGGCCAGGTAACCTGTCAAAGCTGACACAGCTAACCATTTACAGGGAGACATATACAAACCCTGGTAGTTCTCAAGCCCATGCTCTCAGCTGCATGAGCATGTGGCCTCCTGGAGAAGCAGGAGGTCTAACAGCCTGGGCCTTGTCCTGGTCAGAGTTAGCAATGCCAGCCGCAGGTAGAAGAGGCTGCCCTCTGCCATCCCCAAGCCAGCCACACGGGGATATAGGAGCTGTCAGGTTCAAACAGGCAAACAGGGGAAGATTTGACACCAGGTCCCACCAAGGCAGGTACAGCTGGCTCTGTTATGGCCCCTGAACATCTCAGCCCACCCTTCAACACAGGGCAGCCCTTTCTGCTTGCAGCATTTGATAGGGGCTGGCTGAAATCCACCCCTTATCTGTTTCTTGGGGATTTAAAGCACTCCTAACTTTTTACAAAGTTCTTAGAGGTGATTCTGCACTGGAAGCTGGGTTGCTGTCCATGACCAGTGCCCTTCAGTAAAGAGTCCTGTATGCTGGTCCCAGTCTCTGTGCCCCCCCCTTCCCCTGTGCAGATCATAAGCTTGTGAACAGCCCAGAAGCCCCAAGAGTACAGAAGGCAGGTGACCCTGGATTAGAAATCACAACTCTGTGTGTGTGTGTGTGTGTGTACCTGTGTCTTTATGTATGTGTGTTTGTGTGCTGTCTTAGGGTTTCTGCTGCTATGCTGAAACACCACAACTGAAGCAACATAGGGGGAAAGGGTTTACTTGGCTTGCATATCATAACCCATTGAGGGAAGCAAGAGCAGGAACATAAACAGGGCAGGAACTCAGAGGCAAAAGATGATGCAGAGGCCATGGAGGAGTACTGCTCACTGGCTTGCTCTCCATGGTTGTTCAATCTGCTTTCCTATAGTACTCAGGCCCACTAGCCCAGGGGTGGTACCACCTGCAACAGGCTGGGCCCTCCTACATTCATCACTAAGAATATCCTACAGGCTTGCCTACAGCTCAGTCTCTTGCAGGCGCTTTCTCATTTGAGGCCCTCCTATAGCTGTGTCAAGATGACATAAAACTAGCCAGCACATGTCTGTATGTCTACTTGTATGTGTGTCTTCACGTGGGTGTGTTTTTATGAGTATGCCTCTGTTCATCCATGTGTCTTTATGTGTCTATGTGTATATGTCTGTGGTGTGTGTGTGTGTGTGTGTGCGTGTGTGTGATCTGTATCTGTGTGTTTATGTCTCTGTGTGTGTGTGTGTGTGTGTGTGTGAGAGAGAGAGAGAGAGAGAGAGAGAGAGAGAGAGAGAGAGAGAGGAGAGAGATCTGTATCTGTATGTGTGTGTGTGTGATCTGTATCTGTGTGTTTATGTCTCTGTGTATGTATGTGTGTGTGTGTGATCTGTATCTGTGTGTTTATGTCTCTGTGTATGTATATGTGTGTGTGTGATCTGTATCTGTGTGTTATGTCTGTGTGTGTGTGTATGTGTGAGTGAGAGAGAGAGAGAGAGAGAGAGAGAGAGAGAGAGAGAGAGAGAAGGAGAGAGATCTGTATCTGTGTGTTATGTCTGTGTGTGTGTGTGTGAGATCTGGATCTGTGTGTTTATGTCTCTGTGTATGTATATGTGTGTGTGATCTGTATCTGTGTGTTTATGTCTCTGTGTATGTATATGTGTGTGTGATCTGTCTCTATGTGTGTATGTGTGTGTGTGTGAGAGAGAGAGAGAGAGAATCTGTATATGTGTGTTTATGTCTGTGTGTGTGTCTGTGTGTGTATGTATCTGCATGAATCTGTGTGTTTCTGTTTCTGTGTGTGTTGTATGTATAATATGTATGCTTATGTGTGTCTGTATTCTCTGTATGTTTCTCTGTGTATATCTGTGTGTATGCACATGCACATGTGTGAGTGAGGGTCCCCACCCAAGTTCCTGCCACTTGTCAGAGGCCACTTCTCTCAGTCAACTTCAAGGTCACTGAGCAAGTACCCTGCTCATTTCCCCCCTGAGTTGGGAGAGGCTCCAGCCTGGCACTGAGGCTCAGAAGCCACTGAAGAGCTGGAGATGAGCAGATTTGCCATGTTCTGTTCAATTTGATAATTACCCTCTCCAGACAAGCTTTAATTGAAACCTCAGGGCTCTCGGGAGTCATTAGACAAGACACAACCATGCCAAGCACAGCCTAGCAGGCCCTCTCACACTAGCCCTCAGTGGAAACTTTCTGCCCCTTTTCCCCCTTCTGATCTTCCAAAGTAATTAGGAACTTGTTCAAATGCAGCGGGCTGGGGCAGGCCCTAGAACCCACACTTCTAACAAGCTGCCCAGTCCATACTGTGACGCTCCCTGGCCCTATCTCACAGACAGGAAAATTGTCTCCGAGGACCCGAAGAGCATGCTCTTCGTCTTGGGTCTTCTGTCCCTATACTCCCAGCGGCAGGGGTTACTAAGCCCTGCTCCCTGCCCTGGAGCTGAGATGGCCACAGCTCACACAAACAAGAGGAACTGATACTAACACAAACCTCCCCCACTGGTCTTAACCAGGTACAGAGCTTCCTTAGGGGCTGGCTCTGCCGGCGGAAGTGGAAGACCATTATCCAGGACTACATCCGGTCTCCCCACGCCGACAGCATGCGCAAGAGGAACCAGGTGGTGTTCAGCATGCTGGAGGCCGAGGCCGAGTACGTGCAGCAACTGCACATCCTTGTCAATAATTTTCTGCGCCCGCTGCGCATGGCCGCCAGCTCCAAGAAGCCTCCCATCACACATGATGACGTCAGCAGCATCTTCCTGAACAGGTAAGGGGGACCGACAGCAAAGGTGGGAAGGAGGCCCAGAAGAATTGTTTAACCGATGCTCAGCTGAGTCCTGACACAACCCCACATCAGTTTCCCACCAAGTACAGCCAAGGCTCAGAGAGGAAGGAAATAATTCAAGGTCATATGGTCATACAGTTTCAGGGCGTGAGAAGGGAATATAAACCGAGGCCTACATAGCCTAATCCAAAGCATTTGACACTGGTAAGACAGTTACCAATGATAGTTTCGACCACACAGTTTTGAGGAGATGGTTCCTGACATCTGATGGGCAAAAGGCATGTCTACTTCTAAACAGTATAAAATGCACAGGAACATTTGCACACAAAATACCAATACCACCACTGTTGAGAAACTCTACTTTCAATATCTAAGCACTATAAATTGTCTTCATCTATTTCTTATTACTATAACAAACTACCTGAAGCTGAGTACTTTACTGTTAAAAATGGCTGGAAATACAGCTCAGTGGAGCACATTTGCCTAGCATATGGGAGACCCTGAGGTATATCCCCATCACTGAAGAAAAAGGAAGGAAGAGGGGAGAGGGAGGGAAAAAAAGAAAAGACAGCTTATTTGCACTCATGTTTTTGAAGTTTAAGAGCTTAGTAGCAGCCTTGACTTCTGGGAGGCTTTACTTTTACATGAAAACCAAGCAAAACCATAATGAGAAAAAACAAAACAACACCAACAACAAAAAATAAACACAGACCAGTGTCTCTCATGAATGTGGAACAATATAGCCTAAGTAGGATTCATTTCAGGAATGTAAAGTTCATTCGCTATTGAAAATTAATCAGTATAACTTACTGTATTATCTTGCTGTAACTGTCCCTCAGTAATCATGAGGAACTGGTTTCAGGACCCCTACAGTCAGGAAAAACTGCAGATACTCAGCCCCTATGTAAAATAGCCTAGGATTTGCATGTAACTCTCACATCCTCTTGTATATTTTAAGTCTTCACTAGATGACTTATAATAACCAGTACCATGAGAATGTTATACAAATAGTTATTATGCTATGATGTACGCTATTATGATATAGTGCTTAGGAACGATGATGAGAAGGTCTGTGCATATTCATTTCAGACACAATTTTTACAGATTTATTTACTTTATGTGTTTTGAGTGTTTTTCCTGCATACGGATATGTGTACTGTGTATGTGCGGTGCCAGAGGAGGTCAGAAGACGTTATCAGATCCCTAGAACTGGAGTTAGGAACAGTTGTAAGCCACCATATTGGTACTGAAAACTAAATCTGAATGCTCCGCAAGAGCAACAGGTGCTCTTAACCACTAAGCCATCTTCCCAGCCCCTGCAGACACAGTTTTGTTTCAAGCATCTCTGATGTGTTGAGTTTGTGAGTGAGACTGTGGGTGTGGAACCAGGGGTACAGAGAGCCAAGTGAGTATTAAGGAGAAAGACCCATGGTCCTATGGGTGCACACGTGTCTCCTGCTCTTGGCTTCTTCCTTCTCCTTTCTCAAACAAGAGCTGTTGCCTACCCCCTGCTCACCCTCCGAGATACATGGCCCCTGAGGACATCATTGTCTTCCCTGTCTTAAGCTTGTAGCTTCCCATGAGCATGAGAACAGCTGGATTAAGAGCAAAACAAAACAAGCCAAGCATAGTGGACACCTTCAGTTCCAACACTCAGGAGGCAGAGGCAGGTTGATCTCTGTGAGTTTGTGCCAACCTGATCTACATAGTGAGTTCCCAGACAGCCTAAGCTGTAAGACCCTGTCTCAACAAAACAAAACACAAACGAACAAAACAAACAACAGCTGGAATTCTTTCCTAGTCCCCTAGCATAACCCAACCCAGAGCTCTGCACCCTTGAGTGTTGTGGACGGGTCCCATGCTAAGGTAGTGCTCTGTGGGACCTGCCTGACTCAGGCTCCTTGTCCCAGTCCTTGTGCTTTCTGACCCTCAGAGTTGCCCCAGGCACAGAGCCAGGGACATGGGCTGGGATTTTAACCTTGGTCTGCTTTATGTTGAGGCTTGTGCTTTCTGGAGCCACCTTGTTAGATCATAGAGGAACTTAACACTATTCCTCTCCTTTAATCCATTCTATCCATTCTCCTGGTAAGTATAGATCACAACACAGGGCTCCAAATGTCCCCTCTGGCTGAATTCTCTCCCCCTGTGTGAGTTCCACCCTCCCTCCTACTGTAAGTGCCTTAGGGACAGGTTCCAGAACCTGATCATGCCTGTCTTCTACCTCAAGCATGGGGCAGAGGTCTGGGTACCACATGTGAAGAGCGAGGCTGCCAGTTTGTTTAGTGGACAGCATTTCTGCAGAGCAATGCCCAGCAACCTTGCTTGTGAGAGGAAACGGACATCCACATTAGAAACCTGATGTCAGTTTGGTGATTTAATTTACTGGTGTTCATTTAAAGGATCCTGGAATAGAAAGAGACCTCTCTGCATGTTGGCAGTGTCTCGGAGGGTGTTAATTGCATGCATGTCATGCCTCAGAAAGATCCTTCACCTAAGCAGCTGTGGCAGGCTTTGAGTGGCTAGGACGGTCTGCCTCCATACCTGAGCAGTTTCCTTCTAGTAAAATCCATGCCCAGCGCTGAGTGCTGGAAGCCAATAGTGCTAAGAGGTTCCTCTGTCAGGTTGACGGGGGGGGGGGGTGATATATCCCAATGCTCACTCTGATGATTGACAGTGACTGCCTGCCTGAAGCCCTGGTTCCTGCCAATGAGGAACTTCATGGAAGAAAATGCCACAATCCATTCGTCATGTCTGAATGATCTGGAGAGTGGGCAGGAATGGGCACCAAAGCCACCATAACTAGTAGAGTAGAGAAGACAGGCCTGCCTCTGCCCAGCTCTGGCCCCACTCTGTCCACTTTGGACTGGCCTCGGTCATGCCTCCTCCTTGATGGATGAAGGAGGAGGCAGATAAGCAGGTCTCAGATGAACTGCTTCTGTGTCTTCATTGGTTTTCTTGGATTGGTTTCCTTCGTCCCTCACTGTCACCCACACAGACCTCTTGCTACCTATTGGCCAGTGTCCCCTGATGTAGACTCCTAGAGTGCCTCTGCTGCTGTAGCCTTCACTACATTTAAAGAGTCATTTCGTTTCTGTATGTGTGAGTGTGAGTGTGTGCGTGTGTGTACATGTAGAGGTCAAAGGTCAGTTGGATGTCTCCTTCAATTTCTCTCCATTTTATTGTTCCCTTATTTTTTGAAACAAGGCCTCTCACTACACCTGCATCTAACCACTCACTGGCAAGCCCCAAGGATCCTCTTGCCTGCTTTCCCAGAGCTGGAATTGCAGTGTATATCGCCATGCTCCATTTTTCAGGCGGGTGCTGGAGATCCAAACCAGATCCTCACACTTTTGAAACAGTGCTTGACCCCTGAGCCACCTCACAAGCCCAGACAATGATTTATTTGGTGTTTAGAATCCTCACTGACAGGGAGGGCAGGATCATAGCTACACACTGCACAATTCCTGAGATACCATTCATATAGGGGCCAGCAGAACTTAACCTGCAAAGGGCCAGATATGAGTATTTTTATTTTATAGTGGGAGGTAGGAGAAAGAAAAAGAGGGTAATGAAGGGACAAATCTGAGCAAAGTACTATGACATATAAAACGTAATTGCTTTATTCACTAAACATATTAATAAAAACTAAATATTTTAGAGCTTGTGGACCCTACAGTCCTCATGGAAACTAAGAAATAATAGAGACATAAACACATGGGCAGCTCTGTCCTTATTAATTTTATTTATACACACTTAAATATAAACTTCATATAATTTTCATGGTCACAAAATACCCTTCTGAAGGATTTTACCACCACCACTCCCAGTCATTTAAGATGTTAAACCAGATGATGTGGTGGCACAAACCTGGAATGCCAGCACTGAGGAGGCTAAGGCAGGAGGATTCAGTCTGGAATTCATAGTGGGCTCCAAGCCATCCTTAAGTTCAGAGTGAGATTCTGCCTCAAAACAACGATAATCTCAAACAAAGTGAAAATCGTACAAGATGGCGTGCATCATGTTTGGCCCACAGGCAGCACGACTGCTGACCTCTGTGAATGGTACCCGCTGGAACGGGGTAGCCAGCACCTCAATCTGTCTTATTTGCTTCTAGGATTGCATGTGGAATGACCAGTGTCGGGTCTGGCACCTGTGTTAGCAGAGCTCTGCACACGGCTCTAAGCTTTTCACCTTCCAAGGAGTGCGTGCATTTAGAAAAGCTGTGTTGCATGGTCTCCTTAGAGAGTCACAATAAGCTTAGCATTTTAAAAGAATCAATCATCTTTACTTAAACTGACAGAACTGAATAAAATCAATCATTTTTACCTAAACTGAAAGAACTGAATAAAATGGAAAGCTTTCCAATTATTCTTATAAAAAATTTGATTTAAAAAAATAAAAAGCATACTTGGGGCTAGAGAGATGGTAGTTAAGAGCATCTCTCACTCTTGCAGAAGACTCACACTGAATTCCCAGCACCCACATGGGGGCTCACAACCACCCGAAACTCCAGTTTCAGGGATCCAATGTCCTCTTCTGACCCCTTGGGCATCAGGCATGCGTGTGGTACACAGACGTATATGCAAGCAAAACAGTCATACACATAGAATAAAACAAACAATCTAAAGGAATTTTAAAGTATACTTGCATGTATATAGTACTACACTCTCTCCCCTCGCATTCCTTCCTCTCTCCTACTCCCCTTTTCCCAACCAAAACTGCCAGTACATACCAAGAGAACAGCCTATGCAAAACTGAGGCAAGAAAAACTTGAGTACAGTGGACAGAAATGACGGCAGAGTAGCAGAAGCAAAGTGATAAAGAGAGAAGAATCCATCAAACAGACTGGGGGGGGAGGAGGGGCGGCCAAGCCAAGGCCACTCCAGATAATCAGCTCAGATGTTTGAGATTGCTGTGTTAAGGTGGGGGGGGCATTGAGGAATCCACTAGCACTCCTGTGACTAAAGATGATGGGTGCTATTGAGAGAAGAGCGTGGAATCTGCAACATGATAGTTACGTGGAGGGACTGAGAGGCTGGCCAGCCAGAGCTGCTGCTCAGAGAGAAGAGAAGCAGATGGTGGAGGAGTAGCTGTATTGGATAAGTTAGAGGTCATCATGGATGGCAACATGGTAGTGAGTGCAGAGTCCAGGGAGTTTTTAATCCAGATAAGTGGCTTTTCCCATTGTCTGCAGAACAGCTTGAAAACATAAACAAACGATCCTGCTCACAATAGAACCCATGACATGATCCTGTAAAAATAAACAGAGGACACAAATGATGAGGACATAAAGAAGGACTCAGAAAACCCACAGTTCATATTCAGGTCTGAGTCCCATCCCCAGAACCATGTGAAAACACTGAGAGTGTCTCAGCACTGAGGTGGCAGAGACAGGTAGTCAATGGCCCGCTGACCTAGCTTACTTGGTGACTTCAGGCCAGTGAGAGACCCTGTCTCAACATAAAGTTGACAGTGTTTATGAGGAATGCACCAAAGGTTGTCCTCTGACCCCCATATGCATACACACCTGCAAAAACATGTGCATACACAGAGAGGGGGAAGGGAGGGAGGAAGAGGAGGAAGGAGGGGCAGGGAGAGGGAGGGAGGAGGAGGGGTGAGCAGGGAGAGAAGGAGGGGGAGGGAGGGAGGAAGTGAGAGAGGGAGGGGTGCCAGTGTACCAGATTAGCAAGATTCCTTTGGTGAGAAGTGTCCTCTCACCAAAAATAGTCTCCAAATTTAATATAATTCTACTCAAAAGTATAACCTGGCAAAATGATTTTAAAGTTCACTTGAACAATGAAAGACATGTAACCTACCTGCAATTAAAACATGTTAGAAAGAGGGTGGGAAGATGGCTGGATAGTAAATCAGTTACTATAAGCATGAGAGCTGAGATTCAGATCCCCACATCCACACAAGTGCTGGGTGGGTGCAGTGGTCCACCTGTAGTCACCCAAGCAAGCTGGCTAGCTAGGCAAACTGAGTAAACAAGCTTTGGGTTCAGTGAGAGACCCTGCTGCAATAAACACAGTGGTGAGCAACCGAGGAAGACATCTAACGTCAACTTGGGTTTCACACCCATGCAAGCATGCATACACACTTGCACATACCACATACACATGAAGATGGGTGGGTTGGGTTGGGTTGGATGGATAGATACGTGAGAGAGAGAGAGAGAGAGAGAGAGAGAGAGAGAGAGAGAGAGAGAGAGAGAGAGGGGAAGTGTATAGTATAATGTGATGGAAATACCTAAGACCAGAATCAGTCAGCAGGTCATCAAATCAAAATGAAAGTCCAGATTCAGATGAAAGAATGTATGTGAATTTGGACAAAAATAAAAACAAAAACTCTGACATTCTAATTTGAACTGGACAATTGGCACACCAAAGCAAGCTCAGGATAACTATTTTCACATAAACTAAATCGCAGGTGAATAGGGATGTAGTGTGGGAGTTGGGAAAAGCCTGGTGTCCAAGGTTGAGGCAGAAAGAAAATAGAGAACCTCCCACAGTCAAGTGGAAAGCCACCTCATCACCCATGGTAAATCTGAAGTGCGTGATGGCCCCCATGTGTCAGAACTGTGTTTGAGAGAATTGTTTCAACTTCCTGAGAGAAAATAGTAAATAGGCATCACTAAGCAGTTCCCAGGGTAGAGACAAATGGCCAATATGCGTGGAAAATACTCATCAAATTTACTAATCGTGCGTGTGCCTGTGTGTGCTTGTGGGTACATGCATGTGCAGTCAGGAAAACCGTGGCGTCTGCCTGGCCTCTCCTCCCACCTTGTTTAAGATAGGGCCTCCTAGCTGTTTAGTGCTGTGGATACCTTCTCTATTTCCCACCTACCCACAAGAGTGCTGGCTTCAGGCATTCAGCTTATGTGGGTTCTACAAGCCCAAACTTTGATCACCATGCTCATTCCGAAAACATTTGACCCACAGAGCCATCTCCAGTGACAAACAATGGATTTTTTTTTTTAAACAAATCAAGTCAAGAAGAAACGATTAATTGGGTTTTTTTGCAGGGAGGGAAACACTGGGGATTTCTGGCTTGTAAGGTTATGCTGAAGTTCTCAGAGACCACACTTGAGGGATGCTTCATTTTCTATAGCATGCTCCTTCCCACTATGCTGAGCAGAAGTGACTTTTCACAGTGAAAAGCTCATGCCCACCCTTCACGGGGCACATCCACCAAACAATACAGGCTCAGTTTATGTCTCTCACATTGTGGGAATTCTTAGAGAATTTCAGACTTTATTATATTATGATGATCTGTGACCAGTGGCCTTTAATGGCATGACTTCATTGTTTGGGGTGTCATGACCACTAAGGTGATGCATTTGGCATGATAAATGCCACATATGCTCTGGCTGCCCCACCAGCAGGGCCATTGCTCTGTCTCTCTGGCCTCTCTGTCCCCAGAGACACAATACTGAAATTGGAACAATAACTCCACAGTGGCCCCTGAGTGTGTGAGTAAGCACAGTCTAAGTATCCTATTTTGAATCAAAAGCAAAAACATCTCTCAGTGAGAAAAGCATGCTGAGAGCTGAATGGCCTGAGAGCCAGGCTTCCTGCAACAGTTAGCCAAGTTGTGAAGGCAAAGGAAAGGCACTAAAGGGAATTAAAAGTGCTACTCCAGAACTGGAGAGATGACTCAGTGGTTAAATGTCCCTTCAGCTCTTGCAAAGGCCCTGGAACCCTACTAAGGTGGCTTACAGGTGCCTGTAAGTCTTCTAGTTCCAAGGAATCCTCTGCCTCTGACCTCCTCGGTGCCTGCACTGATGGACACATAGCTGTATTCAGACGATTTAAAATAATAAAAGTAAATCTTTTATTAAAAGAAGAAGAGGAAGGAGGAGGAGGAGGTGGTGGTGGTGGTGGTGGTGGTGGTGGTCTAGCAAACACACAAGAGCTAAGAAAGCTAGCAGTCCTGTCACTGTTAAGGAGGCGTTCTGAGTAGTCCAGAGGGAAACTCAAATAGGCTGTGACCTAATCCAGAGCGATGCTACAACCCTCAGCTCTGGGAAAGCTGAGAGGTCAGGAAGCTGCAGAAGCTGGCAGCGGTTCATGGGAAATAGTCATTCCTCCAACATGCAGTTCAAGGAGAAGCATCAGGTGCTGATGGGGGAGCTGGAGCGAGTTGTCCAGAAGATGGACCAGTGATAACCCAGTTCTCCGTGTGGACAGGCGACTCCATGGAAGCCTGCCACAGCTACCCTCTGCTTCTCCTTGTTCCCTCCACCTCTTCCCCTGCTCAGGTAGTGCTGATACAGCAAGACTCCTCAAATCACAAATGACTGGGAGGGACATCACATCTGAGCAGAAAGCACCGCCTGGAAAGGGGCAAAGACAGACCCTGTGCTGCCTTTGACTCAAGGGAAGCAGGGGGTAGTCTCCCTTTCCCTCTGCAACCCTAGATGTAGTGAGCCCCCCCCCCGCCAAGGTCTCCTCCGTGTTCGAGGACACCCCCATCTGCTTATAGAGGGAGCCGTGAACACAGAGGAACCAGAAGGAAGCGTAGATGCCCTCAGGAGGGGGCAGTTGTCACCCGTCCCTCCGTTTCTCTTCTGTTATAAACTTCTGTTATAAACTGGAGAGAGGCCTCTGGCTGTGCTCTGGAGCCAGCCACTTTGAGAAGAAATGGAGAGGGAGAAGGGCCAAGGCCAGTGTGAACTGCAGCCAGGTCTAGGCTGCTTAGGCCGTGCTCTCCGAGTGTGCGAGTGTGTGTCACAGTGACAAAGGCCAGAACTCCGACTCTTTTAGCTCCCAGGCTTAGATTCCCCAAGATAAAGGAATCAAGGGAGCAGCAGAGATCCGGACTCTGCTGGGCACCTAGTATACCAGGCACGCAAGCCGCACCACAGTAGCGGGAGATTCCTCACTCAGCTTATTTCACATAGGCAGGTTTGGGCTTCAGAGATAGTTTAGGTGTCTTGCTGGGGGACACGCAGCTAGGAAAGACTCCAAGTCAGATGCGAGCTTCACTCTGTGTAGGTCCCAAGCCCCATCTCTTCCCACTGACCATGCGTGCCTGGTGCTCTGTATTCTCCAGGCCTCTCCAACATCTTGGGGCAGGGGAAGCAAGGGGAGACCGCAGGGAGGGCTTCTCGTGCACAGGAGGCTGCTGGCTGCAGCCTCTCTTCTCTGCCATCTCTGTGGGCTGGCATCCCCTGCACAGAGGTGTAGGGTTGATGCTCCAGCACTTAGGTGTTGGAGTTCTGACTGAGGGCCCTGCGTTTGGTGTGGCACTGATGGTTCTGCAGGGTCCTCTGCAGGGAGGGAGGAAGCCCAGGCAGGAGCTCATCCATGCTTTTCCTTTTAGTGAGACCATCATGTTCCTACATCAGATCTTCTACCAAGGCCTGAAGGCCCGCATCTCCAGCTGGCCCACCCTGGTGCTGGGTGAGTAGCTGAACTCCTGGGACCCCATCCTCAGGGCACCCAGAGTCCCCTGAGAGGAGAAAGACAATCGCCACATGCTCTTAGGAGAGTCTGTCCCTTTCAAAAGACAGCATGGCCACCTAGGAACATGCCCACTCAGAAATGTCTCCAACTCCAGAAAAATAGAAAACACTTAAGTTGTCACCTGTCACTCTGTTCCCCAAAGACAACCACCCCAAACACTGCTATGTCCCCTCCCACATTTCCTAAGAGTCTGGGTGTTTTCTTTTCCCATTTTTAACACAACCAGAAACTTAGTGACCTGAACAGTTTGAAGCTTGTTTAAAGCAGGCATTTCATTTGTTTGCTTACATTAGCTTATTACTTTATGCTGGGGTTTTAGTCTGTTAATTTATTTGGTTTTTTATTTTTTTTTTTTAATTGTTTTAAGGCAGGGTCTCTATTGTGTCCCTAGCAGTCCTGGAACTTGCTGTGTAGACCAGGCTGGCCTTGAACTGGTAGAGAGAGATCTGCCTACCTCCGCCTCCTAAGTGCTGTGATTAAAGGCGTCCAATGCAGTTACATTTTAACTTATCATTGTAGGTGGAGCATTTTTTTCCATGCCCAGTTGTCTCATGCTGAGTTTCTTGGTGGCTGTACAATGTCCCAATGTCCCTCACTATACAAACTACAATCCCAGCTAGCTCTTCTGTTGGTTCTAAGCTGTTGCAAAATTCTGGAATAGGTTTCCAAAAGTTGAATTACTAGAAAAAGGCTTCATCCTCATTGCCTAGAAACCTGTGCTGCCAGGTCCCAGGAATAAGGCACAGCTGTAGCCTTACACTCTACACCTGTGCCAGGCAGCCCTTTTTTGTCATTTTCTCACATCTCACTTTGGTAAGGAAAGGTGAACACAGTGTCCCCTTCACTACAGAGGGGAAGGTCCACTGAGTCTGCGGAGTCACAGTCAGAGCCAGGCAGAGGTAGCCCTCCAAGGCCCCTCCACTCTGTGGATGTATCTCATGTCAAAGACACCTTAGAGCAATGATGACCTGAGTGCAGTCCCCAGAGCCACATTAAAAGCTGGAGCCAGGGCCTGCTGGATGGTACTTACAGCTCAAACAGAGGACTCAGGTCTGGTTCTCAACCACACACATGGAGGCTAGCTCCAGTTCCAGGAGAAATCTGATGCCCCTTCTGGCCACCATGGGTACTGCATACAGGTGGTGGTTCCTAGCTATAATTGAGAAGGTTTTTTATCATCAGATATAAAGGAGAAAACAGACATAGGCATACGGAAGGGCCCAAACTGAACCAGGCCAACAGACTGAACTGAACCATGAGAAGATAGAGAGAATTAGGAGATTGAGACAGGAAGAGAGAGGAGGAGAAGGCCAAGAGAAGAACCGGGAACCAGGAGCCAAGAGGCCAAGAGAGCACATAGCCAAAATGTCTGAGTTATATAGGGAAGAGAAGCTGAGGGAAAGGAAAGGAATCTCGGGAGCTGGAGACATTTGGGGCAGGGGCTGAGCATAAGAAGTGCTGCCAGGAACAAGGACTCTGAAACAAGTAGCTGCTGTGATGGAAGACTCTGGCAGCCAGTGTCTGCTGTGGTATGTTCATAGGCACCTCAGCCATCTGTCCCCAGTTTCTCTGAGACCTAACAAAACACATGTATAAAATAAAATAAGCTTTAAAAAAAAAAAGCTGGACTTGGCATGCACTAATATTCCCAGTCAGTGCTGGGGAGGCAGAGACCGTGGGTCCCTGGGTCTCTCTGGCCAGCCTAACCTAATGAGCAGAACCAGAGTACTGGTAAGAAACCCGAGCAATGGCACCAAAGGTTGAGCTCTGAACACACAGAGGCACATCACATGTGCTCATACACACGTGTGCCCACACTCACACACACACAGATCCTGCCTCTTACAGAGATGCTTGGAGTTGAAGCAGGGGCTGGCCACACTCCACGTGGACCCATCATCGATAAGGTGTGAGCTTATAAACAGCTATAAGCCTGTTTTCTTCAGTTGGAGACGGTTTCCTGAGCAGGCCCCCGGGAGCCATACCCACCAGGGTATGGACCTCTGCAGCATCTCTCTAAGCCCTTTCAGTCACAGCTACCACAAGCCCACATCTCAGCATCCACTTTTGCTCAGGGATAAGGCTGGTCTATCGGTGTAACCTCCAAAGAGGTTACTCCCTGGAGTGGGGATCTGAACCCAGCACACAGCCTCTCTGGGTAAGCCAATGGGCCACAGGCCTGGGGACATCTAGCCCCAGGGTCCCTGTGGCCTGCTGACCCCACCTGCCCTGCAGCCGACCTGTTCGACATCCTGCTGCCCATGCTCAACATCTACCAGGAGTTCGTCCGCAACCACCAATACAGCCTCCAGATCCTGGCACACTGCAAGCAGAACCGGGACTTTGACAAGCTTCTGAAGCAATATGAGGCCAAGCCCGACTGCGAGGAGCGCACGCTGGAGACCTTCCTCACCTACCCCATGTTCCAGGTGGCTGCCATCATCTCCAAGGGAGCAGGCTGGGGCGGGGGCACTGAGGGCTCAGCTGGCAGGACACAGTCCCCAACAGCCCCGGCAGATGGAGAGCAAGCTGGCCACCCATGTGCTTGTCCACTCCAGCAGTGGGGAAGGTGAGGGGGCAGTCCCTGGAGACAGTCACACGGGGCCCATTGTCCTGGCGCTCCAGGCAATCAGAAATGCAGCCGCTTTCCTCCTTGGCCCACTGGGTTCAAAGGGCCGTTTTTGCTTCTCTCTCTCTCTGTCTCTCTCTCTCTCTCTCTCTCTCTCTGTCTCTCTCTGTCTCTCTCTGTCTCTCTGTCTCTCTGTCTCTCTCTGTCTCTCTGTCTCTCTCTGTCTTTGTCTCTCTCTGTCTCTCTGTCTCTGTCTCTCTCTGTCTCTGTCTCTCTCTGTCTCTCTGTCTCTCTCTGTCTCTCTGTCCCTGTCTCTCTCTGTCTCTGTCTCTCTGTCTGTCTCTGTCTCTGTCTCTCTGTCTCTCTCTGTCTCTGTCTCTCTGTCTCTGTCTCTGTCTGTCTCTCTCTGTCTCTCTCTCTGTCTCTCTCTGTCTCTCTCTGTCCCTGTCTCTCTCTGTCTCTGTCTCTCTCTGTCTCTCTCTCTCCCCTCCCTGCTTCTGTCCCTCGTCCTCACTGCCTCGTATCTCTTGTCTCTTGTCTGTCATCACCATCTCTCCCTCCTTGGCTCCCTGTCCCTCCTTTCTGCCTTTCCACCTATCCCTCATCTCCTTCCCTCTGTCCCTCCATGTCCCCTGCCATGCACAGATCCCCAGGTACATCCTGACACTCCATGAGCTGCTGGCCCACACACCTCATGAGCACGTGGAGCGCAACAGCCTGGACTATGCCAAATCCAAACTAGAAGAACTGTCCAGGTGAGTGCCTGGCTGCGGTGCAGAGGGTGAGCAGGGCGGGGGCGGGGGCGGGGCAGGGCGGGGCAGGGCAGGATGTGAGTTTCCTCAGGGGAGATATGAAGGAAGGCATAGCTGCCTCACTTCAAAGAACTGGGTCCCCTGACTGACCTATGCAGCTATACACAGGCCTGGATAAAGCAGCAAGGGCTGTGTACTGTCCCTGCACAGATGGGACCTGCAGGACCCTATGCATTCAAGTGGACCCGCACCCACAAGAGGGAGTTTCCAGTAGCTTTCAACACCTGTTTCCCCTCTTTTTCAATGTCAACTTGTCAAACCCTGTAGTGAGCCAGGTGTGATGCAAGACATCTGTAATCCCAGTACTCAGAAGGTGGAGGCAGGAAGGGCAGATGTTCAAAGCCAGCCTCTACTACATGCAAGTTGGAAGCCAACCTAAGCTACATAAGACCTTATTAGAAAAAAAAAATGCTGCAAATGAAAACAAGGCTGGAGATGCGGCTTAGTTAATGGCATGCTTGCCCAGCATGTATGAAGCTTCTCCCATACTAGATAAAACCAGGTATGTTAGCCTGTTAACTCTAGCACTTTTGAAATGGAGGCAGGAGGATCAGAAGTTGAACTTTCGAGGCCATCCTGGAATCCATGAGACCCTGTCTCAAAAAAAAAAATGGTGATAAGAGCTCTAGACCCCTCACCTGGCCCTGTCTCTGTCCTACAGTCAAGGGTGGGGCTCTTTAAGAGCAGCTACAGAAGATGAAGCCCTTTCACACCCCGCTGAGGTTCTGGGGAAGTGGGAAACAGTCCAGATTGGAACTAGAGCTCAAAGGCAGCGCTAGGATTTCCCAATGGCCTGGGTGGGACAATGAGAAAAAGTAGTGATTCCAGACCTGTGCGGCCTTAACCACGACAGGTAGTGCTGGGGGTTCGGAGCTCGCTTAGGGATCGTGTGGAACTTGAGATGCTGTTAGCAACCCGAGTGGAGGAGACCAGAAAGGAGGGCTCTAGAGTCTGAAATTGAGAGCCATCATCCGTTCAGTGCCATGAGATTACCACAGGAGTGGCTTCCAACAGGAGACTCCAGAGCCTAGGATTGAGCCTGGGTGGAGGTCCCGACATGAGATGGGCCCTGTGGTCAGACATAGGGGATAAGAAGGTGAGGGGCAGGGAGGCTCAGCTTCCGGAAGCCAGCAAAGGCTAGCCAGGCTAGGCAGTGGGATGGGAAGGGGACAGGCTGATCCTTCTGAAACCCATAGGAGTTAGTGAGACTCGAGGGAGGACCAGAGGAGGATCAGGGAGTGCTTCAGAGAGAACAGTCAGTGGCAGGAAGAAAGGAATCCCTCTGCCTTTCATGTTCTGGAACCAAATCCTACACACTCGTCATTTCCCGGGGGTGGGGGAAGCCTAGAATGACCCCTGAGATTCTTCATCATCTAGAGATGCAGGTCCTGGTTCTAATGGAGGTGCAGATGGCCTGAGGGGCCAAGGTCATTGGCCTAAGACCTAGGTATGCATCCTGTCCTTCTTCAGGTGAACGCCTGAACCTTCACCTGAGCCCAGCCCTAATGGCACATTGGAGTGTTCTCTCACACACTCCCGCAGAGTGCTGAAGGAAGTGTCCCGGCAGGACTGAACCCCTCAGAGCCAAGTTCTGCCCAGGCTAAGCTAGGAACCACACCTCCTTCTCCAGCAGACAGCTCTGCCTCCTTCTCCAGCCATCACAGAGCAGCCATTCTCAGAACTGTACTTCTACAACACCCTAGCCACGCTCTTTCTTAGGACCAGGCCTTTGTTTTGCCATCCTATCCTCAAGCACCGATAACACAGACCGTCAATTCCAGTCCCCCGAGCTCCCTCACAGAGCCCACACGCTACATGTGCACATGGGACCTCAACTCTATCTGAAACAGAACTTGTCCTGACAGCTGTAGGCTGCCCTTGTCAAGTCTGCCTGCCACTGTGGTGTTGCCCCTTTGTGCCTTTCGGGGTCAAACACTCCCCAGCAAAACTTCACCCTCACCATGGGAAATGTTCTCAGTGCCACTGGCCACTCTCAAACAAGGCTTGGGAACGGGGCAGCTAAGAAACGCATTTCTAAGAAGGAAAGGGCGAAACTGGGGCTATGAGAATCAAGGCAGTGTAGATTCCTAAACCAGATGGAAACCAAGCCGGAATGGAATGCTGGTGCCCACCTCTTCCCCGGCGTTCTGCACAGGGGAAACTGAGCATCAGCTGACTCCAGGCTTGCGTGGTTTACTCATAGCCTACCCAAGCAGAGTCTGCTTCCCTGAGGTTAAACCATGCTGCTCTAGATGACATTGACTGTAGAGTCTCAGACATTGGCAGAAAAGTGTAAGATGTGTTCTTGAACTGAGCGGGGTATTTTTCCAGGGCTCCCCCTTTCCCAAAATATTCATTGCTTTCCTTAAAAGCCTGGAAACTCACCAGGGCAAAATCGCCAAAGAGCACTTACCTCCCTGCTCTCCACCTCTCCCCTGCCCCCTCCACCTCCCCCCCACACACACACACACACACACACACACACACACACACACACACACACACACACACACACACACACACACACACACCACCTGTTTTTTCCAACGTAATTAAATGGCGCCATCTCCTGGAGACTGTGGGACTTGCAGAAGACAGAAAAGAAGGCAGCTAGATAGAAAGTGAAGTCTGTAGTACCTAAGCCAACAGAATTGGCAGGAACTCCCAAATCTCAGGCCGTTCTTGGCCCCACGCAACATTTAAAACGCAGCCATACAAAGATATGTGAGAAAGATCTGGGACGTAGCAGTAGCAGTAGAACAGTTGACTAGCATCCTCAAAAACCTGAGTTCAGTTCCCAGCAAGGGGGAGAGGACAGCCTGAGGAAAAGAACACAGGGTAATGAACTTTGTTTGCTCTACAGATGATAATAGTGTATATTGAGTCATGAGTAACAAATAGGGGGGTCCTGGGCTCACACCTCCCTCCTGAGCTGGACCTGTGATCTATTCTACAATGTTTAACACTGAAATACGACTGGCTTGCGTCCTGGATGCCAATTTCCAGTTCAGTTTTTCTAAAATAAGCACCTGGCTCCTTGGGCTGCCAGGGAATTAAACCAGGAGCCTGGGCAGTTTCCTGCACGCAGTTGCTACTCAATGGAAACACATTGCCTTGGCCTTCTTAACTACAGGTCCCACCCCTTGGGCCTGCCCAGAGAGCACAGCATTCCCCTCCCTGCAAGTGTTTTAGCAAGTCCCTTACTTCGTGTCTCCCCAGGATCATGCACGATGAAGTCAGTGAGACGGAGAACATCCGGAAAAACCTGGCCATCGAGCGCATGATCATCGAGGGCTGTGAGATCCTCCTTGACACCAGCCAGACCTTCGTGCGACAAGGTAGGGCAGCTGCTGAGCCCCCACCAAGGAGTCCCTGGGAGATGGGCAGCACCTGGGGATATCCCCAGTGGGCTGGCCTGCAGCTGTGGCGGTGGAGTGCAATATGTCTACATGGAAGCATAATCTATACACATACACATGCTTTTCAGTTTCCGTCATGCCAAATAGGAGTCTGCCTCCTAGGTTAGCCTCGGGCTTTTTGATGTAAGCACTAACCCATTCTTTTGGGGAGAGAGTAGGGGACAGGATGAGGACAGATAGTGACTGACTCTGGGAATGGCAGATGTTGGGGAGCAATGGGGGGAGGGAAGTCCGTGCTCAGTCGTTCTCACTGAAATGGGTCTAATGGGTCCTCTCACCTCTGCCTCCTGCTCACCTTGAGAGTATGGCCCTGTTGAGCTCCTGGTGGCTTGGAGACATCAATGCTATGATGCATTTGAAGGTCACCTTGTGCCACTCTCATGGTCTATGGGAAACTCAGCACGTGCTGTGTGCCTCAGATGGATCTCTGCCCCCAAATAGACCCCAGCATCCCCTCTACCCAGCTCTAAATAATCAACTCAGCAATGGCTTTCTACTGCGATACGCTGAGGATCACATGCTCAGTCCGGGCTCTGAAGCTAAACGCTGTGATTGATTGGTGATGTCTGCTGTGGCCACAGCTATGCAATATACCATGCTAATACATGAGAGCCCGCCTCTGGCTCCGTTTGTTCAGCTTCATCCTTCAGTGACATTCCCAGACCTCAGCTCAGCTCACCATTTCTTTTTTCTTTTTTTCTTTTCTTTTTTTTTTCTTTTTTTTTTTGGTTTTTTAGAGCCCCTTTGCTTGCCAAGCCCCTGGTCCCTAGCTTCGAGGTTGTGAAGTCCTGTGGGGGCTGTCATTATCCCTACCACCTGGCTCTGGTGCTGGGCTGGGAGGAGTGGCCAGGGTATTTGGGATGTCTTGTTCCACGGCCACTTGTGGCTGCACCTCGGCCTCGAGGGCCGGCCAGGGGGTGGTGTCCCTGGTGTCAACTGAGGGCGAGCCTCCTCTCCACCACCCCTGCTCCCACAGGTTCCCTCATCCAGGTGCCCATGTCAGAAAAGGGCAAGATCACCAGGGGGCGCCTGGGATCTCTGTCCCTTAAGAAGGAGGGTGAGCGGCAGTGCTTCCTGTTCTCCAAACACCTCATCATCTGCACCAGAGGCTCCGGAGGGAAACTGCACCTGACCAAGGTAAGGCTGCCAAGAGGAGCTGGGGCTCCCGCTCACAGGCCCCGCCCTCACTACAGGGCTTGAGGTTGATGGTACAGTAGGCTGCTGAGCACTTAGGCGGGACTGTGTGTGTGAGCACACACCTGCATACACACATACATGCCTTGGTTAAACTGAGACTGAGGGCAGGAATAAGCAGACATCCCATGATATCTCGTGCTGAAGAAACCATGGGAACTGGGAAGGTGGCATCAGGCTCCAGGGACTCCCACAGTTGGCCAGGAGTTCTAACAGACCTTTTGAGACACACGTATGAGCATATGATGGTGCGTGCGTGCGTGCGTGCGTGCGTGCGTGCGTGTGTGTGTGTGGACAGGAGTGCTGGGGCGAGTGGGGGATCCCCTCCAGCATAGGATTAGAGCAACAAGTAACATCTTTCTCTGTCATCTCCAGGCAAAGATTCTCAGACACCCACTCCTCTATCACAGGAAGCCTTCCTCAGGGAAGGTGACCCTGGGAGGCTGCTGAACTGTTGTCACCACATCTGCCCTCATGTAGCACAAGCTCAGGGGCCTGGACCATCCCAGTAGGTAAAGGGACAGAAGTTCTCAGACTGCACAGCCTTCCCTCGTCTTTGGCAAACCTCCTTCAACACAACTCACTGCTGGTCCCATTGCTCTGAACCCCAACAGGCCCACATGTGACCCTGCAGACATCCTTCAGTCATTTCATCAGTCAGAGATAACTGTTCCCACAAAAGCATTGCCTGGGGAGGGGGTGCCTGTCAGTGAGCTGACAGTCCCTATAAATTTGCTATGCTGATTACAAGACCTTGTCTCTCTACGCTGCCATCTCTCCCCACGCTGCGTCCATCCTGTGCCAGCAGATGGGATTTCAAATGTGAGCATGCGGCAGCCTGGAAAGGAAGGGCCAGAAGGTGCCCTTAATTAAGGGAGGGCATCAGGGAAACCTTCCTTTGGAGACTGGGATGCCTGGTCCGTAGCTTCCCGTTGAGCTATCAGATCAAGGGCTGGCTTCAGGGGAATACCCTGCTTATGTTAACATGTCAACAAATTAGCTGGTTGGCTGCACATGGAGAAATTAATTTACAAGTATTAAACACTCCAGTTCCAACCAAATTGTGTGTCAAGGGAGGCTTTCATTAATTGTTAGCTCCAAGTTCCACTCCAGATGTCTCTGTCTGAGTCGGGAGGGTCAAGTCTCCTGTCCCTCCTCAGTGGGGGGAGCACAGACAGGTTGCACTGGTGACCCCACCGCGGTTTCTTGGTCAGAGGCTGGAGGTTCATGTTTTCATGTTAGTTATTTTCTTTGGGCTTTAAAGGGTTAGCCTGGGAGCTGGAGAGACAGCTCAGTCTGGAGTGAAGAGCCCTGATGCTCTTCCAGGTGACTCAAGTCTGGTTCCCAACACTCCTGTCACATGGCTCAGGGCTGCCTGTAACTCCAGCTTCTAAAGATCTCACTTGCTCCTCTGGCCTCCATGGGCACCTGCACACACGTTACATGAACACACATGTACACATGCATACACACATACACACAAACTAAAATAAAGATCATTTTCAAAGAGTAGCCTGCATGAAAGGGACACAGGATCAAAGCACGGCTGGAAGTACCAGGCAGACCTCAGACAAGTCATGTGACCTCACTAAGCCTCAGTTTCCTTATCTGCGTAATGGATACGAAAATACTTGGTAGGAATGCAGAGGGAGTCCCAGTGCCTGGTACAGTAAATTCTCAGTAAGTTAACAATCACTGTAACTCCTGTGATAATGAGCTTGCCACATGACTGGCAGCAAGGCCTCGAATAATGATTACTGTGGCCAGTCCCTGTCCCGAGTGTTTTGCACACATTTAATTCCTAGAGCTGCGTGCCTTCCTGTCATTTGATTCTTTTCATTTCACAGCCCAGATGACACCAGGAGGAAGGGCTTATGCTTCCACTTTCTAAAGAGGTTCCAAAGCTCCTGTGCATAGGAGGACTGCCACCAGATCCCTTCTCGATGGTGTTCTTTCTTTGTTCCTGATCATGGGAAATGAGTTGTTGGCCTGGGGCTGGGATGCGGGCCCTGAGCCTTCTCCGGACCCCACCGATAGGTGACTGGAGCAGCCACTTAACCTCCTGA
Source organism: Cricetiscus sungorus (assembly GCA_030556225.1). Classification (NCBI taxonomy): domain Eukaryota; kingdom Metazoa; phylum Chordata; class Mammalia; order Rodentia; family Cricetidae; genus Cricetiscus; species Cricetiscus sungorus. The sequence continues at coordinate 9,949,096 of JANBXA010000642.1, forward strand.
CTTCATTTCTGAATCCATAAAATAAGCTCAGCAATACATATAATGGATCCATGAAGTTGGCCTGTCTCACCATTGGTAATAGGAGGGGCTGGCCAAGAACAGAGGATTTCAAGTTTTTATAACTTTAGTGGTATGCTGTAATTCTCAGAGATGCTGATGTGACAAGAGCAAGCCTAAGACAGATTCTGGCCCATCTGCCTACAGTTTGACCTCAGCCTTCATCAGGATCAGGGGCGGTCTCCCTAAGAAAATCTCACTTCACCACCTCTGTGAACTTTGTAAAGGAAGCCACACACACACACACACACACACACACACACACACACACACAACACACACAGGTGTGACTGCTTGGTGTAGAGGCCCCTTCTTCCAGCCCTGAGGTTCTGGAACTCCTACTCTTGTACATGGACCTGGTCCAAAATGGTGCCTGCTGCTCTTTTTCAGAATGGAGTCATATCCCTCATCGATTGCACCTTAATGGAGGAACCAGAAAACACAGAGGAGGAAGGTGGGTGTACAAGCTGCTTATGTGTGCGCATGCGCTCTTTCTCCCCCCTCCCTCTTTCCCTCCCTCTCTCCCTCCCTCCCTCCCTCTCTCCCTTCCTCCCTCTCTCCCTTCCTCTCTCTCTGTCTCTGTCTCTCTCTCTCACACACACACACAAACACACACACACACACACACACACACACACACACACACTCACTCACTCACTCACCAAGGTTGGCAGGAAGAGCAGATGCTTAAACATGATAGACTCCGACCCAGATGCAGAAAGACAAGAGAACAACACAGACCGTGGCAGGCAGCTCACAGTGTGTACCCCCAGAGGGAAGATCTTGACACTGTGAACTTACTCTTTCCAGTAACAGCTCTCAAGAGTTCCAGGCCTAGTGTGTGTGGTGCCCTGGATTTGATCTCCAGCACCAAAATGTCAATGTCAGTGATAAAATAGCTGGAATTCACTTTCACATTGGGGAGCTGTAAACCAAAATAATGTTCAGCCCAGTCCATAAAAGCTCCAGATGTCAAAGTTGCTTGTCCCAGGTGTTAGGCGGAGGGCTTGGTTGTGAGTCCCCATCTAACCCTGACTTAGCTGCCTCCCTACTAGGAGACGTAGTTAAGTCCTGGCTCAGAACCCATTGGTGCAGTGAGGGCAGAGGATGTACTCCTCAGTGACTCAGGCTCTGAATCAAGAATCTGGGTGCCTGTAAGTTACTTGTCCATGCCAGATCCTCTGTTCTCCCCCATTTGAAATGGTGACTCTCATCTAGCCAAAAATCATAAAACACTATTCTAAAAGGGGCGGCCAGTGGCCTGGCCTCATCCTGGAGTCTCTACTGGTGTCTAAGTCAGGGCTCAGAGAGCCTTACCCAGCTCACTAGCACCCACACTCACTCTGCTAACTTCATATTTTGTCACTGGAAAAGCCAAAGGAAATGCCCAGGACATAGACCACTTGGATTTTAAGATCGGGGTGGAGCCAAAGGAGTCCCCACCCTTCACGGTCATCCTGGTGGCTTCATCCAGGCAGGAGAAGGCAGCGTGGACCAGTGACATCAGCCAGGTGAGCAGCACTGTCTGTTCCTCAGAGCACATTGTCCCTTCATGTCTGACGTGGTGAGATGGACAGGGCACAGTGGCATTAGAGAAGTTCTATTAGAGAAGACCAGAACCCTCCAGCTCCATGGTCCCAGCCCCGACTGAGTCAGCCAAAGCATGCCATTTGCAGTGTGGTTTTAAACCCTAAGACTGCCAGGCTCTCCTCCCCAGACCTGTGAATGGCAAGGGTATCTGCACTTCTGTCTGATCTCTGGGTGCTTATATGCATACACACACACACACACACACACACACACACACACACACACACACACACACAATGTGCTGCCATCCAAGAATGTTAGCTGGAGCAGAGCTTGAAGAGAGAGCCCTCACAGTTCTAACACACTTGGACACTTACTCCAGAGAACCAGGGCAGCCTCCTGAAGGCCTAGCCAGTATCCATATGCCAGAGAAATACGGAGTTGTGTCCTTTGCCTGTTGCAAACTGTAGCATCGTTTCCTCACCCCACCACCATTTACCCATTAGGCAGAAGCACTAGCTTTTCCTGGAAAGGCAGCAGCCCAGTACAAGAGGTGGAAAATTGAATGGAGTAACAGGCTTGTGAGCCACTCCAGCAGGCTTGTGCTCCAGAAGGCAAAGGGCAGCCCCATAAAGGCAGGAGCCAGGTCCCACGTGTCTGCCTGTGTCCTCTGCAAGGCTGTGCAGGCAAGGCTAGGAGAGCCTCTGGCTGCAGAAAGGGCAGCTGTGTCTGGCACAGCCAAATCCCAGTGCATCGGGAACTTAGAGAGGGCTGTTGAGAGCCACGAAGTGCCACGCCTTAAAGATGGCGCTGGCTTTTGCCTTCCACCTCCCCAAGGGTGAGCGCTCTCTGACGTAAACAAGCCCTTATTTGGTTAAGTCTGTTCAGCCTGTCTGCTTTTGTGTTAGAGTAGCCTATCTGCAGGGTCCACGTAGCTCACTGGGGTTGGTTAGCTCAAGGGTATTTAAGCCTGTGCAGGGGTCCCCCCCCACCCCCGCTCCCAGGCGGGTCAGAAGAACACGTTTCAAGGATCCTGATTAAAACTACATGAAGAAGATCTTCCCAGAGTCGCGCCCTCCTTGCTGGCCAGGGTCAGGCGCGGCACAGAGGGCAAGGTACCCAGTATGCCTAGAGGGCCTCCCTCACCAGCTCCCAGCCTTCTTACCTCTGTGCCCTGCTCCAAAGCAGGGTTTGATCTCCAGCACTGAAGGAAAAAAAAAAAAAAGAGCGAGAACATTCCAGATAGAGTGATAACAAAATACCAAGGACTTACTTTCATATTGTACGTTGAACTGAACATCCAGGCAGTCCATAAAGTTACAGACATCAGCATTGCTTGGTCCAGGGGACATCAAGTGGCTAGGCCTTCTGGCAACCTGCTCCTCTAGAATCCACAGAGAACCAAGGCAACATGGGATTATGCAGAGTGTAAATCTATTCTTTTGAGTTAACCCCCCCCCATCCTCACCCCTCAAAAAACAGCATGCCCTGGAGAAAATGGAGAGATCAAACCCAGCCCTTTCCTGTCCCCAGTGAGCCGCAGTCATCAAAGGTGCTGGCTCCCCTCCTAAAGGACCCTACAGAGACCTTAGTCCCCTAGCAACATTGCTGTTGCCCATGAGTATGGGTCACCCAGCCCCTTCCCTTGAGAAGCCATCTTGGCAGCTTCCTGAGGTTCTCTGCTGTCTCCACTGCACTCAGACTAGAGTTGCTGGCAGAATGAGCGTGAAAGAGTCTCCGGAGAAACCAGGCTGAAAAACACAAATGACACAAACTCTCCCCTGTATGCTACACCCCCCCCATGGGAGTCTGGCTTTAGCATAGGGACTGGGGGCACCAGCCACCCACTGTGCCAGCTTTCTGACTTCCATCTCCCAGTGGCCTTAGCACTGGCTTCCACTGACACACAAGCTCAAAGCCATAGATTCTGTGATATGCATGGGCCTCCCCTAAACCTTGATCCAGAAGGGATCTCTCCACAGAGACATGCTAAGCCCAAGGCAGAGGGTCGGAAGGTGAAAAGAGTAGCCCCTCCCCTAGATTAATCTTCTCTATTTGGTTGGGTTTTGGTTTGGGTTTTGGGTTTGGGGTGTTTGTTTGTTTGACTGTGTTTGTTTGTTTGTTTGTTTGTTTGTTTGTGGAAGACGGAGTCTCACTGTGTAGCCCAAGCTTGTCTCAAACTTGTGATCCTCCTGCCTTAACCTCCTAAGGGTATCCCTCATCTGTAGACAGAAATGTTGGAACCACCTCCAGTATCACAGTATTGATAACTGGGGGTGGGCCAGAGGACACATGTACACTCTGGCAGTTGCTAGGCAGTTTCCCTGAGAGCTCAGATCATCATAATCATGGGATTATGCATAGTGTAAATCTATTCTTTTGAGTTTTTCCCCCCATTTCCCCCCCCCCAAAAAAAAACAGCATGCCCTGGAGAAAATGTAAATATGGAACCCAACCCTTTCCTGTCCCCAGTGAGCCTTAACAGTGGTCTCAAAGGATGCATCAGAGTGCCCAGAGTCTGAGGCATCTGCTTGGCATACACCCTGGTAAAGCAGGGTCACTAAACCCATCTGGGAAGATAGGGAAACAGATTCAAGACAGCCAAGTCAGTCCCAAAAGGTCACTTGACTTCAGAATTTGAATGGTGCTGTGTTGGCCTTGTCCTTGCCTAGACAGTGCCCTTGAAGCCTGAGGCCCCTTTGTGCTGGGTCTGGGGCCCAGTATGGAGACTGAGTTCTGACCCAGGGTCCCCTCTGTTTTCAGTGTGTGGACAATATCAGGTGCAATGGACTCATGATGAATGCATTTGAAGAAAACTCCAAGGTCACCGTGCCACAGATGATCAAGTAAGTGTCCTTAGCCTGTCTGCTCTCCAGAAACCAAGTGCTAGGGCCTGAGCAGGGCCAGCCCCAGCAGGGGCTGGAAAGAGGCTGGGTTTGTGATGGAGGCTTGGGACGTCAGCTTCATGTTTTGAGTGAATGTCTGTTTAGAAGACTGCTTTGGCATAGCTTCTGCCATGGTTGGTTGACTTTGTGCATGTTGGCTTTTTATAAATATGTTTTTATTTACATGTTGAAAATTGCACATACTGTTTCTTAAGGATTTTTCTCCTAATCACAAAACAAAAACCTAGAATATTTCAGAAATACATTTAAAACCTATTTGCAGGGTGCAACTGCAGGGCCAGTGCATCTATTTGAATAGTCCCTGGGGACAAGGGACAGTTTCCCGAGCCCCTGCCCCCATGTTGCACAGCTTCTATAATCTGACTGAAGCATCTCTCCTCCAGTGACTCCCTCCTCACAGGCCACCTCTCTCCTTCTCCCACCATGCAGCACCTTGGCTGTTTGCCTCCCATCTCAACCTGTGAATCCCAAACCTGATGATGTCACTGGATACCTCCCAGGACCCCACTCCCCCTGGCCTGAGTCTAGATGACTGTGGCTGCTATTCCTTATGAATCTCTGCTTTTTTCAGTGAGTGCCCTGGGACAGTACACACCACAGGGCTTAATATCTGAAAGACGCCAGACTCCCGTAGCTCACATTTGGCACCCGGGTAAAGGCAAGCATGTGCTGAGCCCACTGTGTGCTGATGTTACATGTCTTCACAGTGAGAAATCACTGCAAATTTGGAGATTAATGAAACGCTCTAATAATAGCGTGTGATTGATTGGTTCTGGCTAATACGCAGAAGGGAACAAGCCTTCAACAGAGTTTGCCAGTCTATATGTGCCTTTCACTTATTCGTCCCAAATACACTGTCATCCTTAAGTCTCTTTTAGGACCCAATCAAAGGTTACACTTTGAACAGCTTGAACAGAGATGGGAGACTGCAAGTCTGGCCACTTGGGCAGATAGCAGATCTACAAAGCAAAGATATTGCCATGATTATTTCTCAGGTTCGCCAGTGAGTAGTTGCTAGCTGGGGGCATGTTGCTCACCTGGCAGAATTATGTCTTATAATGTACCAGGTCATAGCGACAGTTGTCACCCGTGTTGCCCACTTGAGTTGCCCCTTAGAGGCATGGTCTTTGTCATGGGAATGGAGCCTAATTGCTGGGGAACAAACATTGGCCCAAGTGTTTTCCCAGCAATGCTAAACTCCAATTATCTCCAGCAAACCTAGTTAGTGTAACACTTAACCTTTGAGGTGTTTGGGAGGCACTGCACCCTTGGTTACCTTAATTCTACATCTCGTGACTTCATGTCTCCCTCGCAAGTTTATTAGTAAATCCTTCCTAAGGTCAATTTACTTTGAGTTTCTCCTGCGTTGTGGCGGGGCTGCAGCAGAGAGAGTTCCGGGTGTAGTAGGTCCCTTAAACTTCTTTGACACTGATCAGTTATTATTCCCCTCACCACCACACTGCTGAACGCCCAGAGGTCGTGACAGCGGAACCAGTAGGAAGGGCTGTACGGCGAACCACAGAGACACAGTGAAATGCCAGTATGGGGAGTAAGACAAGCACAAAAACCAGCTTGTGAGGTACTGGAAGCTGGCAGAGGATGGGGATGGGACTGCTTCACCTGACACAGCTGAGCAAGGAGTCCTTGAAAAGGGAACCCAGTGCTGGCACTGAAGGCCGCTTGCAGGTTGTTAGATGGAAAGGCATTCTGGGGAGAAGGAACTGTGTGAGTGTTTGCACAAAGGCAAGATAGTGCGATGTGTTTGAGAAACGATGAATAATCTCACTGGGCTGCTGTGGGGTCTCAGGCTTTAGAGTACCCTGCAGGCAGTAGCCTGGGTGAACTCTGCTCTCCAGGTACCTGAGGAGACAAGGAGCCACACAGGCCTTGGAACCTCAGGAACCAAATTAAGATATTTCACCCTAGGGTTTGGTGAGCCCATTTGAAACGGAGTGAGAAGCAGGGGTGGGAGTGGAGAAATGGAACAGGAGGTTAGGGTGTCTTACAGTCAAGTGCCAGCCCCACATTACCTGAGTTACAGAACACTCTCCTGCCCTGCCCATCCTCTGTGCTGCGTAGACCAAAGTGAAAGTTAGCTGAGTAGGCCAACCTCTAGAAGGTATTTGAGGCCATGGTACACACTTGCCCTCTCCGGGATGTAAAAAGGCACAGATGCCTGACCATAGCAGAGCACGTCAGTTAGCCTAACCCAACAGCTGAGATGTCATCTACATGTAAGTAGATGTCTGCAGTGGATGTCTGGCTTAAGACTTCATGAATACTGATCATCCCTGTGCCTCGTATATCTTAAGTGTACCATGAATATTTGGTACCCATGCTGCCCATTGATCCTTTCCTGCTTGTAGCATACAGATGCTGTAGTTTATATGTGTATCTGCTGTATCTCACAGGCTATTCCTATACTCAATTTCACGTCTCCTTTCTCTGAGCTCTTTATAGCACAGTCAGGCTTTGTTAACTAACACAGCAACCTTGCACCATGTGGTGAAAGATGGGGCTGGTGAGATATGTGGGGTTCCATTAACAATGTCGTGTCTGGCAAGCTGTTGGGTTTTATTATGTAGGTGGTAGGGTTGTACCTCAAGGGTATCAGCCCCACCCCCTTGGTGCCACTCTGATAGCGCACTTGGGAGCAATGGTATGAGCTGGGAAAAGGCAGGGGCTGAGCTGGGGACTTGGTGCCAGCAGGCTTCCAAAATGTTCTGTGTCCTGCAGCGAAGCTGGCCTAGAAGAAGGCTTTCCCTCTGTTTCTTTGAGATGGTCTCTTTTGAAATGCCGTTATCTCTGGAGGCCTTGTGGTTTAGTCTACATACTATGGGTTGAACCCACTTATCCAACTTCCCCTTCAGTCCGTGCAGCAGGGAAGACTGATGAAGCCAGGGAGAAGCAAGACAGAAACAAGGGCATGTATTCCCAGCAATGAGAACTGCCATTTGTCTACATGCTACCCTAATCTGCCCTTCCATTCCACCTTGGAGATTCCCCCTTCTGCTCTTGGGAAAAGGCTATTTATTGACATTTCAAATCCCTGTATTTCCAGAGAAAGTATTTGGAAGTTGAACCTGGGGCCTCATGCATGCTTGGCAAGTACTGTACTGTCCAGCTGCATCACCAGCTCCCCCCCCAAAAAAAGTGCCTTAGACATGGTATAAGTGAAATGGGGCAATATTTGCACAAGCTTTTAATCCCAGCACTTGGGAGGCAGATACAGGTAGATCTCTGTGAGTTCAAGGCCAGCCTGGTCTACAGGGAGAGTTCCAGGATAAACTCCAAATCTACACAGAGAAACCCTGTCTCAAAAAAAACAGAGAGAGGGAGGGAGGGGGAGGGAGGGAGGGGGAGGAGAGTGAGAGAGGGAGGGAGGGAGGGGGGTATATTGAGTATAGGAATAGCCTGTGAGATACAGCAGATACACATATAAACTACAGCATCTGTATGCTACAAGCAGGAAAGGATCAATGGGCAGCATGGGTACCAAATATTCATGGTAAACTTAAGATATACGAGGCACAGGGATGATCAGTATTCATGAAGTCTTAAGCCAGACATCCACTGCAGACATCTACTTACATGTAGATAACATCTCAGCTGTTGGTTAGGCTAACTGACGTGCTCTGCTAGGGAGGGAGGGAGGGAGGGAGGGAGGGAGGGAGGAGGGAGGGGACCAATGAGGAAATGAGTCATTAGCTCAGTTCCCAGAGCGCTGTCTGTGCCCTTGAATGGGAATCCCCCTCTGCAAAGCCAGTGGATCTCACTTACAACTTTCTGAGTTCTGTGCACCATTCCAGGCCTCTTAAATTGGTTCATTCGTCCCACTCTCAAGAAAGCTTTGTGGAAGGCCTATTTTCCAGTTCACAGTTGAGGAGGCTGAGAAGTGAAGACTAGGTGTTGTCTAGGAAACAAGAGTAAAGCTGGCATCAAGCTGAGTCCTTCACACGGGCCCCATGGATGCTGTCATGATTTGAGCCGTTATGATTGGCATGTGGCATCCCCCATTATTTCTTGTGTTTCAATACTTGGTACCTGCTGGTGACACTATCCTGAGAAACTGTAAGGCCTTTGAAAGTCTGTCACACAGTGAGAAGTCACCTGTTCTCACCTCAGCGGTCAGTATGGACTCAACTCCTCTTTCTGTAGGTATTTTTCACTCTGAGAGTCGATAATAAGATTTTTCAAGCTTATCCTTTCGATACGAGCATATATTTATTTGTACATTTATATACTCCTCCAGTAACATCCCACCAGAAACACAAAAGATCTAAGACAGCTACTAGCTGTGAGTAAAAACAAATACAAAGAGACAGCCTTCAACATATAGGGAGCACAGGCCAATAAAAATAAGGAAGAAAAATCAAGGGAAGACTGCATCTCACGCTGAGATTTCTCCATTGTCAAAGTTTATTTAAAAAAAAAAAAAAAAAAAAAGAAGAAGGGAGGAAGGAAGGAAAGAAAGAAAGAACATAATCATGGACAACAAACCACAGCTTCGGAGCCATTGCTTAAGCTTCAGCATACCCGCACCCCGTTGCCATTAAAGTGAGTCCGCTGTGGTTCAGCCTCGGGCTAGTACTGCTCGATATGGTAACTTCTGGGGCTGCTGGTTCCCACCAAGCCCAGAAGCAGCTGCTGATGTTGGGTTCTCAATTCTCTAGCCCCCTGTGGCCTGGGTGACTGACTCCTATCCTCACATCCTGGTAGCCCAAAGAGGGATGAGACCTGATGACAGGTCCGGTTTTAGAAAGTTCTAGAAAAGGAGGTGGCATGGCTGAGTGGTCTACGGCACTGGATTTTGAAAGTCCTAGAAAAGGCCATGGGTAGGTCTTGCCTGGGACAAATTCCCACCAATAGTGATCACCTTGGAGAGAGGAAGAGACTTCAGTGAGTCCAACCCGGGCTACCTGACAGGCCCGAAGACTTCTATTTCCATCAGAGGGTTCAAAGTCTGATGATCCTAATGCTCGAGGGGTAGCCAGGGTGAGAGCAAAAGAGGACCAGCCTATGCTACAAACGCTAGGGAGATGGAAGAGACATGCACTCCTAAACTGCCCACCCAATCGGCATGTAAGATGGAAGTCCACGAGAGGCCTTACAAAGCCAGCTGCATCAGTAACAGCTTTTGGGATCTATGAGAAGAGAGGTCTCCATAGGATAACTGCATTGAAGACTTTCTAGGACAGGAGATTTTAAGATGACTGCTGGTTAGTTTGTAGCCAAAGGCAGAATTTTCACATTTAGTTGAAAAGGGGAAGTCAGGATTGGGGGATGGGGAGCCCACTGTCATCCCAGCACTTGAGACAGAAGGATTTTAAACTCTACAGACATGGCAACGTTGTTCCACACTAGAAAGGAAAGAGGATAGAAGGAGTAGAAGGAGAAGGGGAGATGAAAGAAAACATACGGGGGGGGGGGGCATCAGATTCAGCTGTTTGTTATATTGAGGGGCTTAAGTCCTTGTGTGGCTCTCCATTTGGAGCTGTCACTGAGGACTTACCTATGAATATGCAGAGCCTGGTGAAAGGTATCTTTCTAGAAAGGTTTCATTTCCCCAGAGTATTCCATCTGTGACACTACTTTGCACTGTTAGTCTGAAGAGCATAGATCACAAAAGTAGCATGTTGTACTTCAAGACCAGGGTGGGGAAGACCTGCCATGCCCTTCTGCTGGAGGACAGGGTTTTCTCTGGTTCCCTTTCTCTGAAAGTTTAGCCTTCATGGATCCCAAATTGACATGATGATGTCATTGAGTTTCCTGCCCAGTAGGCATCTGTGAAAAACCTAGAGACTGGTCCCCAAAACCCAGACACACCCCAGGGCAGCAAAAACAGCACTTGAGTTCAGAGAGATCTGCTCCACTCTGCCTCCCAAGTGCTGATATTAAAGCGTGTGTGTACTGGTCCTACCTATTTTTTTAATTGAGATAAATTCATATAGCATTAATTTCTCTTCTTTAAAAGTGCAAGTGAGTAGATTTCAGTGCATTGTAAAGCAGACATTAGCTTCTACTTCTAAGATTCTCCCGTCACCACTACCAAAGAAAGAGATGACATGTATGTGAATAGTCATTCTCGATGTACCCACCAGACACCCGACATCCATCACATTACTTCCTGATACTGTGGTTTGCCTGTTCGGTGCCTTCCTATAAACGGAGCCATAGTGTGCATGGCCTGTTTCACTTCGCATAATGTCTTCAAGGCGTATCCATGCCGTAGTGTGTGTCTGTAACACAAAAAATAAAAGACCCAGAGACTGGTATTGGGGTTCATGCTTCAAGGTGAATATCAGAAAAGCAAAGCAGCTGGTCACTAGCTCTCGCTTCTAGCTCAGGCTGAAAGGGCTGATCCACAAACAAGCTCTTTACAAGTCTCAGACTGCTGCCTCTCCTCAGAATGGCAGGAGAATGAAAAGTCTCACTGAGACCTTGTTTCTATCTTATATACTTCCCTAATGTTGGGATTAAAAGTGTGAGCTATAATCTCTTTCAAACTGATTCACGCTTGTGTAGACCTGGGCGGCCTTGGCCTCACAGAGAGCCATCTACCTCTTAATCCTGAGTCCTAGGATTAAAGATCTGTACCGCCACCTCCTACCTTCTGGCTGCTGGGATTAAAGGTGTGTGCCTGGCTTCTATGGCCTGTGGCTGATTTTGCTTTCTGAATCCTCAGGCAAGCTTCAGTAAATCATAAACAGTCTCTCACCACATGTGTCAGCTCTTTGCTTCTTTTCATGGCTGAGTAAATAACATCACACTATTTGTCCTCCCATCTGCTCATAGACATACGTGGGTTGTTTCCACTCTGCTCTATTGAGAACAGTGCCACTGTAAACATGAATGTGCATCATATTTATATGCCTAGAATTGTGTGTGTTGGGAATTTGAAAGCACATTTTTAAAAAGCTTATTGTATTTTTCCAATACTCTTGGGGTTGCTGCTGTTTACTGAAGGGTTTTAGGATCCTGGGAGAGGAGAGGCACAGCTTCCTTCTGAAGTTTCCCATGCTCACTTAGGAAAACTGTGGCTGACTGGGAGGTGGGGCTTGACAAGGGAGCCTGGTGGTAGCCTCAGCCCTGGTCTGGTGAGGAGACACCACAAGCCCAAACAACCTTAGACATGTGTCACCTCTTCCTCCCCCTCAGTCTTCAGGTCCGATGCCTCCTTATATGTGGTGGTGTTGACATTTGCACACCTCTTCCTCCACAGGTCAGATGCCTCCTTGTATTGTGATGATGTTGACATTCGCTTCAGCAAAACCATGAATTCCTGCAAAGTGCTGCAGATCCGGTATGCCAGTGTGGAGCGGCTGCTGGAGCGGCTGACGGACCTTCGCTTCCTGAGTATCGACTTCCTCAACACCTTCCTGCACTCCTACCGTGTCTTCACCACCGCTGTGGTGGTCCTGGACAAGCTAATAACTATCTACAAGAAACCCATCAGTGCCATCCCTGCCAGGTACACACACATCCCTTGCCATCACCATCTATGAGAATTCCTGGGTTCCAACAAGATGATTTAGTGGGTAAAGGCACCTGCTGCCAAGCCTGATGGTGGAAATCTGGGAAAACAGGCTGAAATCAGGGAGAAATCGCTTACACCAGAAACAGATGACCGCCAGCAGGTTCCCATACCAAGGATGCCTCCGATGCTCTCTGTCTCTGACCAGGAAGCAAGAGGGAGTGCTGGGGTCCAGGACCCCAGACCTAGTCCTCCCAGGTCACGCCCACACCTGTCCACCCAATGGGTGTGGTCAGTGCAACAGGTGTGGGTGGGGTGGATATCTCACTACAATAAATACATTAATTAGTTAGGTTGAAAAAAAATGTTTCTTTCAAGACAGGGTTTCTCTGTAGCTTTGGAGCCTGTCCTGGAACTCGCTCTGCAAACCAGAGATCTCCCTGCCTCTGCCTCTGCCTCCTGAGTGCTGAGATTAAAAGCGTGTGCCACCACCACCTGGCTAAATGTGAAAAATGTTTAAAAAAAAAATCTAAACCATTCCCCACTGGTCTGTGCACCCCTTCCCAAACCCATAGATCTTCCAAGCCAAAGATGTCCCTGGAGAAGAGGCTGTCCCAGAAGCGAGAATGTGGTAGCTTGCATCATTCCCAGACCACAGATGGAATATATTTTGAGTCTGGTTTTTTCAAAGGAAACAGGACATGGTGGTCCAGGCCTATAATCCCAGAGCTCTGGAGCTGTGAGTGGGAAGAGAAGATACACAAGGTCATCCGCAGCTATACAACCTGTTAGAGGTCTACTTGGGGGGACCCCATCCTCTAGGGAGGGATCACTGTGCTCTCTCTCCCTTCCCTAAAGCCCAGAGGCCTGGCCATCCATGCTGCTGCTCACTAAGCCTCCTTCACCTCCCCTGTCTGCCTTGTACAGGGAGGCCAAGGAATGCCAATTGTTCTCCCATCACTACACCCTTATGGGAAATACAGGGCCCACCCTTTCAAGGAAGACGGAAAAATGGAAGAAAGAGAGTAGACAGAACGTACCCCTGCTCTGTCTATACCCATGATGCTTTTAAGATTGGGGAAGCCCTTTATAGTATACTCAAGGAACATCCTCCAGTGGACAGAACCTTTAGCCACCTTGGCTTTGGGGCCATCTCTCATGCCTACATCACTGAAGCTCAGCTCTCCAATGTGCAAACTACGGTCCAGAAAGTTCAAGACTTCCCACAAGGTCCTTACACATCTAGCTGAGGTGGTCTTAAATGCAGGCCTGGCCTTGGAATTCCTAAGGCATTCCACCTACTCACAATGCAGTGGTCATGTGAAACCCCTCAGGTGTCATGGCATAGACACTGGGTTTAGAGTCAGAGGCATCGGATGAGTCACTCACTGCCTGTCCATGAGCCTCTGCTTCCTCGCCCACGAGCATCCCTTAGGATCGCTGTATGAACAAGGGCAGAGAATGCAGGTGAGAGCAGCCTCCTGTGGGTGGATGGAGGCTCTGCAAAGGCCTGCAGTCAGAAGGCTTAGCACCTCAGGAAGGAGGCAGAAGCACCCTTACCACTAAATATCCAGCCTACTCAAACCCTGCAGATATAGACTTTGTCCCCAAGCCTGTGCAGGGACCCATCCCCGGCATCGGGAATCATGCACATAAGGGAGACACTGCTGTCAGCCACCCTGAGCCCCATAGGAAGCAGGGCAGGTGGGCAAGCCTACACCACAGCTCTTCCTCCTTCTCCCCTCCTGTCCCCACAGGTCACTGGAGCTCCTGTTTGCCAGTGGCCAGAACAACAAGCTTCTGTATGGAGAGCCTCCCAAGTCACCTCGTGCCACCCGCAAGTTCTCCTCACCACCGCCCTTGTCCATCAGTACATCGTCCCCAAGCCGCCGACGGAAGCTGTCCCTCAACATCCCCATCATCACAGGCGGCAAGGCGCTGGACCTGGCTGCACTCAGCTGTAGCTCCAATGGCTACACCAGCATGCACTCACCCATGTCTCCCTTCAGCAAGTCCACGCTGGACACCAGCAAGCTCTGTGTGACCAGCAGTTTCACCAACAAGACTCCAAATGAGACTGACACAACGACAAACACAACTACAACGACGACCACAACCACCTCCATGACCCCTACCCCAACCCCAACCCATACCCCAGCCCCAACCCCAACCCATACCCCAGCCCCAACCCTAACCCACAGCCCAAACCAAACCCCAACCCCAACCCGTACCCCAAACCAGACCCCAACCCATACCCCAAACCAGACCCCAACCCCAGCCCCAACCCCGACTCATACCCCAAACCAGACCCCAACCCCAACCCATACCCCAAACCAGAACCCAACCCCAGCCCCAACCCATACCCCAACCCCAGCCCCTACCCCAACCCATACCCCAAACCAGAACCCAACCCCAGCCCCAACCCCAACCCATACCCCAAACCAGACCCCAACCCCAGCCCCAACCCCAACCCATACCCCAAACCAGAACCCAACCCCAGGCCCAACCCCAACCCATACCCCAAACCAGAACCCAACCCCAACTCATACCCCAACCCCAGCCCCAACCCCAACCCACACCTCAAACCAGACCCCAACCCCAGGCCCAACCCCAACTCATACCCCAAACCAGACCCCAACCCCAGGCCCAACCCCAACCCATACCCCAAACCAGGCCCCAACCCCAGCTCCAACAACTACAACTTCAGAGAAGCCTGAGGAGCCCTCCGCCCTTCGCAAGCAGAGTGAGTGGGAACTAAGTAGAACCACCCCATTAGCACTCATCACAATACAGCTTGGCTGGGCTGGGCTTTCTAGGTCTCTGTTGTACAAGGTATAGGCAATGCAGGCCAATAGCCATGAAGAGAAGATAGGTTGCCAAGGTAAGGCCAGCAGAAATTCCCTTGATATCATATCATCACACTTTAGGTGAGTCTCAGCCAAAGTGCTCAGACTTGTGCCTTCCCTCTCCCTACCACAGCAGCATCCTGCATCCCTCTGTTCAAGTCATGTCATTGGCTCCTGCTCTCAGAATTCACAGTCTTGCTTGGAGACCAGGCTGAACACTGAACAGTGGGTACCTGACACCTGTCACATTTGAAAGGTGCTAGAAGAGTTCAGAGGATAGGCTAGGGACACCATCAGGAGAGTCGGAGAAGGATTCCTGACGGAGCCATTAGATTAGATGTTCACCAATAGAAAGGGAAAACATTCTAGACAAAAATACTGGGGTGTAAAATGCTGAAGAATGAGGAAGGCATTGTGTGTATGCTCTGGGAACAGCTGGAACACCAAAGGTAGTGGCAGTGGCCTGAGATCCTGGTGGGTCAGCCAGTGCCTTCCTATCTACAGCTTCTCCTGGCCATTCTAGAAGGATCTGTGTGTCTGTATGTGTATACATACACATACTTGAGCTGATCACAAGCCCCAGCCTTTGAAAAGGAGGCATACTTGGAAAGGAGAGAAGCCACGCCAGGCTCCAGTCACTACAGGACATTCCCATAGTACATGCAACAAATAGGTAACGTGTGGCTGGCACAGCTGAAAGTTGGTAGCTACTATAACAGCTTGCCAGAGAACCCAAATAGCATCCAGTGTGTGTAATGTATGCGATCTTAGATGGGCAACAGGCTTAGAATTCTGCCCAGTATACACCTTCAGTGGGATCCCATTGCTGCTTTGTGGAATACAACCCCAGCCAATCCTACAAAGCCCCCAGTCTAACTCTGTGCTTCTGTGAGCTGGGTGGGTGTGCTTTTCTAAAGAGACCTGTGGCTCCCCGTTGGTTTTATAAACAGGCTCAAGTGTGCTCACCTTCTAGTTAGGGAATCTGAGGCCCTGAGCAGTTAAGCCCCTCCCCGAAGGCTCTGAGAATGTGGCTCCTCCGTTGGTAAAGTGCTAGGCACACCAGGAAGACCTGTGTTCAGTCTCTAGTACCTTCAGGTTCAGACCACACCCCTGTAATCCCAGTGCTGAGAAGGCAGAGCCAGGAAGCATCCTGGGGCTCTTTTGACAGCTGCTCTGAGTTAGTGAGCTAATGGCTCAGTGAGAGACCTTCTCAGCAAAATTAAGTGGAGCACAATTAAGGAAGTCACATGATGTCAACTTCTGGCTTACACACACCAGAAACAGGAGATGAAATATAAAACAGGATTCCCCTTGGCAAATCAGGCAGGTGGTTACCCAAGATACCTTACCAGTAACAGAAACACCTTGCTACTCGGTGTGGTCCATTGCTCAGCCTCATGAGCATCACGGGAAGCTTGTTAGAAATGCAAGTATTTGGGTCTGGAGATAGCTCAGTTGATAAGAGTGCTCCAATTGCTAACTGCTTGCAAAGGAAGAAGCCGTTTTCTTGAACAGAGTCTCCCTGTGTATACAAACCACACCTGGGGGCAAGCCCCACGCCCAGCAGTAGGGAGCCAACACCAGATGAACTCAAAGGCATTTTTGGAGTTTTCTTTGTCTCACAATGTTTGGGCATATATATTATGTTTTCCCATTTTTAATGGGATTTCTGTTTCTGTGTGTTCTAATGTATGTGTCTCTTAGTCTATGTTTCCTTGTGGTTTTTCATTGGCTCTTTTTTTTTCCTGTTTGTTTTTCCCTATTTTTTGTTGTTTTTTTATCTTCTTGTTGTTGTTGTTTAGCTGTCTGTTTTCTAATGAGAGAGAGCAAGAAGGGGTGTGACTTGGATGAGTAAGGAGGTGGGGTGGATATATTAGGAGTTGGGGGAAAACTTGAGTCAGAATATATTATATAAAAAAATCTATTTTCAGTTGAGAGAGAGAGAGAGAGAGAGAGAGAGAGAGAGAGAGAGAGAGAGAGAGAGAGAGAAGTACTTGCCTAGCACAAAGCCCTAGATTCAACCCCCAGCACTAAATAAATTCTGGTACAGTTGGTGCATGCCTATAATTCTAGAACTCAGTGGGTAGGTGCAAGATAATCAGAAGTTCAAGGTGATTATTAGCTACATAGCCTAGGCTACATGAGATCCTGTCTCAAAAAAGGAAAAATAAAGACTGACTTCCTTGTTCCATGTAGACAGGAACTATATTATAACCTGCCTGCACCCCTACCGCTGAGGATTGAACCCAAGACCGCAAGCAGGCTAGGCTAGGCTAGGCACTCTGCCACTGGGCCCCACAATCTGCACTCTAACAGGAACTTAGGTGTGCCCGTTAAGTTTCTGGAAGTCCTGGTAAAGAAAAGGCCACCTTGGAGAGCCACACCATGCACAAGCATGTGGAAGGCTCTGAGAAAGCCTGTGGCTCCTACGCTGCTTCATCCGGGCACCAGGATCTTGTAATTTACTCTACTTCACTTTGATGAATTATAGATGCGAGTTTCCCAGTCAATGGATAATTGAGAAGACTGAGTTTTTCTATTCCCGCAGGCTCTGAAGTCTCTGTGAAGGAAGAATCTGACATGGACCAGAACCAGAGTGACGACGGCAACACTGAGGCATCACCAACTAAATCTCCTTCAACACCAAAACCAGTCAAAAGCAAGAACTCTTCAGGTACCATTCCCCAGCGTGGAGCTGCAGGTCCAGGGGAGGAGAGGGTCACAGGTCAGGTCAAGGGGAGGCATGCTGTTGCCGCTCGTGTTTTATGAGTGACTCCTGAGAGCAATGACTATTCCATTTCATAACCCCCAGGGGTGGGAGGGATGTGGTTGCTGGGACATTGGCTGGGTTGTCCCTGATCTTCACTTTGTGAAGTCACCCCAACATCAGGCAGGAATGCATTGCCTAACCAGTGGCCCAGCAGCACTCTCACTGGGAGAGCTCAAATCAGAAATGTGCCCTGGAATCCCATGTTTCAGGCTGTGTGATGGGTTCTTTCACCCCTTCAGTGTGCATGAAGAGAACGTAGGTTGCTGTTATCTTTCAGATAAGGATGTAAGGATGGGGTGTGGCTCAGTGGCAGAGTGCTACCTGACATAGATACGGTTCTGTGTTCTATCCCCACCATCTCAGGCAGGGGAAGGCTCCAGGAGATAGTGGCATTGCCCACTCACAATCCTGAGGGTTCTTGAACAACCTACCTACCTTCTGGTCCCCATAAACACTACTGTACCCACAGAAGGGCTCTGGGACACCCAAGAGTGGGAGAGAACTCAGCTACCGGGACAGTCTTCCTCCTGAGGAAGAAAGCGTGCCATTCCCAAACTCTTGCTCCCCACACATGAAACAGCTCAAATCCCAGAATCCCCTGCTTTCCATGCTTCAGAGGAAAGGTACCTGAGCCCCCTTCAGCCCTTCCTGACTT
Organism: Cricetiscus sungorus; assembly: GCA_030556225.1. Lineage (NCBI taxonomy): Eukaryota > Metazoa > Chordata > Mammalia > Rodentia > Cricetidae > Cricetiscus > Cricetiscus sungorus. Next base: position 9,967,334 of record JANBXA010000642.1, read on the forward strand.
TTACACAGCAGTAGATCTCAGAAGAGGAAGGCAGATGTAAGTGATGCCTGTAACCTAGCACTTGAGAGGCAGAGGCAGGGAAATGGGGAGTGCAGAGCCAGCCTGGACTAGAGAAAGTTCAAGCCACCCTGGGCAACTTACTGAGAGCTGTCTTTGACAGAGGAGGAGTCAGAGGGAGAGAGAGAGGATGAAATACTACCTGAGAGACAGACAGACAGACAGACAGACAGACAGACAGACAGACAGACAGACAGACAGAGAGATGACCTCAGAAAGAAGGGGAAGGGATGTCTCAGAGAAAGAAGGGAAGGGAAAGGAGGGGAGGGGAGGGAGGGGACTAGCTCAGAGTCTTTAAAGCAAGCCAGTTGCCCCCCAGGCTCAGGACTTCTACTTCACTGTGACAGTGTTGGTTGCTTTCTAGGGTCCTATGAGATGAAGCCAGAGTGTCCTGGAGTTGACCCCACCCCGTGTCTGTTTGCCATTACCATCCACAGGTCCCATGATTATAAAGCTTTTTGAACTTTCTTCTGTGGTCTCCTTTTTATATCCATCTTTGAACACACCCTTACTGTCCAGAGTTGAAAGAACTTCCCCATGGTTATACAGCCAGTGAGAGGTGGAGAGAATTTCAACCCAGGTCCTCACATGCAATCCACGTTGTCTCAGTCCCACTGTGTCCATAACCCTGTCAACATGAATTGTGACCATCAGACTTTACGTGGGCTGTGTGTCAGTCCCTAGTACCCTCAAAACAGAACGTTCACGATGCTTTCCTCAAGCTGACCTGGGCCCAGTTAAGCCAAGAAGTGACCATGCTAGAAGTCCTAGGAAAAGGTGGCTCCTAGTCTTCTAAGCAGCAAGAGGCTGGCTGAGCCTTCCTTCCCTGGGACAGCTCTAGGAATATTGTTGCAGGGAATAGACCCCCACACTACCCCCTGAGCCCCTCTCCAGCCTTGGGCATAGAGGAAGAGCTAGCTTCCACTCTTGAAGTTGGGCTCTCCTCCAGCTGCCTGAATGTCTGCCAGCCTAAAGGACTGGGGAATGGCTGAGAGTCAGCTCCCTCCTCTCCACAGAATTCCCACTCTTTAACTATAACAATGGAGTCGTGATGACGTCATGTCGTGAACTGGACAACAACCGCAGTGCCCTCTCAGCTGCCTCTGCCTTTGCCATAGCCACTGCGGGAGCCAACGAAGGTACCCCAAGCAAGGAGAGGTTTCAGTATCGCAGGATGTCCTTGGCCAGCACAGGTGTGTGAGCGTCTCTGCTTATGGGTACTCTTATTCCCCATGGTTCTGTGGCAGGGGCGACAGCTACGGCCCAAGACCCTCCCTTCCTCAGGTGTTTGGTGTGCATTGCAGAGGCCATGGTGGGTCCTTCTACAGTGCCTCTGGAGACTTCCCTGCTGCAGCAAGCTATCCTCACTCACTGGACATGAAGCCTTGCTTTCTGTTATTTGCCCTATTGTCCCTTTGTCATAGAGGCTGGGTTGGAGCCCTTCTCTTGTCACCAACCAGGTTCCACACACCCAGACCTGCATGTAGCCAGGGCCACTGTGTGTCCAGTGTGTCCCTTCCCACATCCTGTCATCAGTGGGATAAAGTCTTAGCTGTGATGCTTGTCAACCCCTAGAAGGCTGGCCTTAGCTTATCCACAACCATACACATGCACCTCTAGATTTGTCCTCCCCTCTTTCCTCTTTGACCTGCCGCTACCCACTTCATCCCTCTCTTCCCCCAGGCCCTGCCAGTGCTGTCCTGCCGTCTTGGAGTCCCATTATCCCTCCCCAGTCCCCTCTGGTCCTTGGCCAAATTCTGCTCACAGCAAAGAATGCCAACCGAGAGAGCCCTCGGCACCCACTTCCTCAGCAACGGTTCCACACCAAAGGTTAGAGGGGGTTCCTGGAGAGCTCTGGTCTCGGGTGGGTGCCTTGTATCATCTTGTTGGTGGAAGCTTCCTGAACCTTCTAGACGGAGCAGGAATGACAGAGGTTGGGTGCTGAGGAGCGGCATCCCCTGAGGCTTCATGGCTTCTCATTCGGGCCTGAACCCAGTTGTGAAGTGCTCCCTCCAAGGCCCTCAGACAAACCAAGCAGGCCCCCCCACCTGCCCTTCTCTCTCTCTCTCTCTCTCTCTCTCTCTCTCTCTCTCTCTCTCTCTCTCTCTCTCTCTCTCCTCTCTCTCTCTCTCTCTCTCTCTCTCTCTCTCTCTCTCTCTCTCTCTCTCTCTCTCCCTCTCTCTCCCTCTCTCTCCCTCTCTCTCTCCCACTAGCACTGCCGGGGTTCCCCCCTGACCAGAGAAATGGCGACAAGGAGTTCGTGATCCGCAGAGCCGCCACCAATCGTGTGCTGAATGTGCTCCGCCACTGGGTCTCCAAGCACTCTCAGGTGAGCGGGCGGGGCTCCAGGAGCAGCGGCTTCCCAGTGGCAGCAAGTGACCGCACACAGCAGCAGGTCAGCCCGAAGAAGGGGACCCGTTTTCCCGGGAAGGCTTGCTCAGAATCCCCAGGGAAGAGAAGCAAAGACCGCCAAGAAGACAAGGGGTGCTGTTCTTCCAGAGGTCCTGAGTTCAAGTCCCAGCAACCACTTAGTGGCTCACAACCATCTGCAGACAGAACACTGTATATTAAATTTAAAAAAAAAAAATAAAAGACAAGGGGCCTGTAGGCTTGGGCCCCCCTGACTTGGGGGTACAACAACAGCTAAGGGAAGTCTTGGTCTTGTCCCAATGCCCCACTTGTCACAAGCCCCACTTGTGACCTTGCTAGAAGTAGTGACAAGATTTAAAAAAAAAAAAAAAAAAAAAAAGCAGGCAGCCACCATGGGCAGAGATAGAAACTCCCTCCTTCAGCCTGGCCTGGGGTACTGCAGGAGCGTTTGGTAACTGCAGCCAGAGCTGCCTGCCCATGTTCCCACAGGACTTTGAAACCAACAGTAAGCTCAAAAGCAAGGTGATCAGCTTCCTGGAAGAGGTCATGCATGACCCAGAACTTCTGACACAGGAGCGAAAGGCAGCAGCCAACATCATCAGGTAAGAGCAGCATGGCCCTTCTGCTTAGGATGACTTCCTGGGACAGGGCCCTGCCCTGTACCTCCACAGTAGCCAGACTGGGCAGAAGGTGTGTCAGGGTAGACGTAAGCCCCAGACATCTGGGAGCCGTGTGCCTTACTCTAGAGTCAATTGTGGAGTGGATGCTCTGTGCACTTAGCCCTCCTCTCCCCACCCCTCACCATACCCTGAGGGAGCTAGCTCAGTTGGTAGGGGGCCTTGCGGGTTCAATCTCAAGCCCCATATAAACTGAGTATGGTAGTGATGTCTGTGGTTCCCATCTCTCAGGCTGTAATCTCAGCACTTGGGAGGCAGATGTATGAGACGTTCAGAATCATCCTTGGCTGCGTAATAAGCCAACCTGAACTACATGAGACCCTGTTGAGGGCGGGGACATGTACCACTTATCTGCATATGTCCATGGTTGTTAACACTGGTCCAGCGTGTGCTATCTAATATGATAAATACTAGCTACATACAAGTGAACTAAGGTTGAATACAATAAGATTGTGACCCTCAGTTCCCAGAGCTTCAGTTGGCCAGAAGCTCTTATCTTAGACAGCGTGGGCCAGCCCATCTCCTCACTACAGAGAGTTCTACTAGACAGTGCTCCCTGTCATTCAAGGAATGTCCATTGGTTTAAACTCAGTTAAACTGTTTGTCCTCAGACCTGTGCTGCGCACGATCCCTGGCCTGCCTTTTCTAGCTGAGGTCAGGGTTCAGACAGTCCCACATGTGAGAGCTCTGTCAGCCATAGGAAGGCCCCCAGCCAGACTTTGTTTTTTCCTCTCTTCTCCTCTCTAAAATGAATGAACAGTGCTGGCTTCAAAGGTGGAGTAAGGCTCAAGCAAGATGGCGCATGTGGCTTCTGCAGGTTCTCAGACAGTAAACGGCATAGGTGCACTGGTACCCCACATCCTGCTCTCATCCTCCCACTCGGGCTGACTTTTCCAGACAGGCTGGGGAGGCTTCTCCTGCTTAACACCCAGCAAGTCACCTCTACACCCCAGTCATGGCATCCGCCCACACTTTCTCCCAAATCCAGCCTAGGCACCTTCAACTTATGACCCAAGTCTCCAGGTCTCCAGCCTCTTTCCTGTCCCAAAGTCCCATGTACAGGCCTCATCACTCTACCACAGTCTTACGATAACCATTGGCCCTCTTTAATCTACAACACTTTCAGTGTGTGTGTGTAAGAAGAAAAAAGAAAGGAAGACGGAGAGAAAGAGACCCAGAGACAAACGATAAGTGGAGTGTCCACAGGCACACTCATGCACACAGGCAGCCCCAGACCCTTGGTGTCTCACCCCAGGTTCTCCTGGGAGCTGGAAGAACTGTGTTCCACTCCCTTCAGCCAATCCCTAAAGACTTGTCACTGCTTCTCTAGGCATACCTCAGGGCTGGCCCTTGGTCACTCATCAAGAGCCTACCACTCTTCCCACCCCAGACTGTCATATCATGCCCATGAGTTCTATCACAAAAAATGAAGAGTTGGTCTGATGGGGGGCGTGGGGAGCCTATCCTCACTTTCCATTAATGCCCAGGACTCGCTCCAGTTAGGGTGACCACATCCTGCCTTACTTCTCTCTCAACACAATCCCATCTTGGGTTCTTGGGCCTCTGTTCTACTCTGTCACCTTATCTCCGGGTCCTCCAATCAAGCCAGGCCTGAGGGGCATCTCATATAGTAACATCTCCTGTCTGCTCTGGTCCTCCAAATCTGACACTACTTCAGCGTGTGTGTCCCATCATTCCAAGTGCACACAGAAGTGCCTGCCAGGGGCCCACCCTGACCTCACAGGTCCCTGCCATCGCCTCTCTGGGTCCCAGCACATACATACACAGCAGTCTGTAGGAAGCTCAGAGGCTAAGGAAGGGACCTTTCCCAGACAGAAGAATCAAGAATGAGTCAATAAAGCAGAGGAGAGGCAGAGAGAAGTAGTACCTGTGGGTAAAAGCAGTAAGCAGGAGTCAGGGGTTGTGGAAGACAGGCCAGGTAGAGAAGATCTACCAGAGTATACTAAAGTTCAGGTGCTTTGTTCTCCCTAGGACTCTGACCCAGGAGGACCCAGGTGACAACCAGATCACACTGGAAGAGATCGCACAGATGGTGAGCAGGATGACCATCTCACCTGATCATTAGAGAAACCTCCTCTCCATCTTCATTGCTCCATGACTCCCTGACCAAGCAGAATCATCGCCTGCATCCATTTCCCATGGCTTTGCAGCCAAGTGCAGTGTGTTCCTCCCCGTGTCCTGGAGCCTGGAAGTCTAAAGTAAAAATGTATGCAGGGCTATTCTCCCCCCAGGAGCTCTGGAGGAGGACACGTGCTTGCCTCTGCCAGCTGCTGGTAGCCTATGTACCCTCAACCTCTGGCTGTGCCACCCCAGTTCATATCTCCATGGTCCTGGGGCCATTTCCTCTTGTTTTCCTATGTTGTCTTCCTTTTGTATAGGTGTCTGTGTCCACATTTCCCATCTCACAAGGACATCAGTCATGTTGGCCACCCTGCTGGCCTCACCGTAAATTCATTATGTTGGGAAAGATTCTGGACAAGCACCAGGGCCTAGCAAACTGCTCTTTTCATGAGGGGCAAAATCTAACTAGTAACACTGCCACATTCCTTTCCTCCATCCGCTGTGCCCCCTCCTCTCCCTTCCCCCTCCCGTCTCTGTCATGCTTCTCAGGGAGGATCTGTTGATGGACACCTCTGTACTGGACCACATTAGATTGCGAAAGGTCCCAGGCTCTCTTGTCAGTGATGCTGCAAGTTTGTGTCATTATCCCATTTTACAAATGAGGCAACTGAGGCAGAGATTTGAATCACCCACTCAGGGATGTGAATGGGAAGTGGTGTCATGTAAGCTATTCACACTCAGGTCCAGCTGACCCCAGAGAACAACTCAAACCCTACGCCACACCACCCCATCCTGAGGAGTCACACCCCCGTCCTGAGGAGTCACCGAACCTGCCCTGAAATGACAGGACCCCGGGCGAATTGTGTTCACCACGAAAGAGCATGAGCTAAGGGTGGCACTCCGTATGCCATGAGAGAGTGGTGGCCTCGTGTACTTCCAGGGCTTAACTAGAATACTCAGAATGCCTTGGTTACGCCCACCAAAGCTACTGGCCACTGAACTGTGGTGGTTGAACATGCTCGAAACAGACTCTGGCCTCCCCAGAGGTGGTGTTCGTGTTGTCAGCTCAGCTCCAGACTGATCGGTGTGTTAGCAGTATCTAGTGTAAGGGCTTAGGACTCTGGGCCCTGGCTCCTGTCCTGTTCATCACTCCCCACTCATGGAGTACAGTGTCCTACACATGCTAGCCCAGGAATAACTACATGGCTGGTGCTTCCCGGAGCCCACACAGCTCAGTGACCCACCAGGACAGGGAAGGCAGTGGCACCTAGACATCACTTACTACAGATTGATCCTCTGGGCCAGGATGCTGGAGTAGCTTCCCCAACACTTCCCAGCGGAGAGAATGCCCTGCGCTCCTGTTTGCCTGACTGGAATGTACAGGGGCCCTTTTCCTTTGTAGATGGCCTGGGGCACTTCTAGAACATAAGATGACTGAACCCCTGTCTATGTGCACCCCAGTCCCTGACATGTCCCCAGAGCCTTTGAGTGACAGGTCCAGCTTAATGGAGGCCAGGGACTTCAGTGGGAAGGAGAAAGTTGGCTTGCCACATTATTCTCACAAGCCTTCTGGAAGGTGACAGAAGTTGTCACTCTAACCTCTACTTCCAAAGCCACTTCTTCAAGACTTGGGCAACATCAAAAGTGAGGAAAAGGTCACCTGCCCCTATGCAGCACCTATAGCCACTAGGCCACACCCCAGGGTGGCCTCCTGGGCTCCTCTGTGGCCCTCACAGCCCTGCCATCCTGACCCAGCCCTGAGACACCTACACAAAGTGACTGTAGCTGAGCTGCCCACCTTTGGAGGGTCTGTCCCTAAGAGCATACGGGAGAAATGCCACCATAGGGGTCTTTTCCTGCAACCCAGGCCCTGCTGCCCTCATGCCCACATCCACTTTGCCTGCCTAAGAACTCATTCTCCCCAACGTCACCGTGCTCACCAGGGCCACACTCCTGCAGCTAGGATTCTGTTCTCCGCCCTGTGACTGCCAGGAAACACCCATGACTGACCTGCTGCCGCACAGAATCTATTGTCCCATGAGTCCTCACTCTGTGAACCCCTGGAGCCTGTATCGTGTTTGCAGGCCTACACATCTGCAGTGTCTGCTGCCAGCCTAGCAATACATGCCTCGCTGATTGCAAAAGAGATGGGGGAGGGGAACAGCAGAACACTCAGCCTCAAGGAATGGCATGTTCTCTGAGTGTGGGTGGACCCCACTTCCCTTTTGATCCCTGCAGACGGGCCACTTGGGCACTCAGCCAGCTGCTGTTGGAACTTCTGGGTGCCGTGGGGGTGAGTGTAAGAGTAACAAGTCATGAATGATTGGCAGGCCCATCTCTAAGCCCATCTCTACCTTATAAGCCTCCCCTCTACTCTTGTGTGACCCAGACGGCCCCAGTGTACAGGAGACCTTTAATCTGACTCACCCCTCAGTGGACCTGGACTCCTCCCACCACCCGCACGGGTGTCCTTCCCTTTCCTCCACACCCCCAACTCCCTCTGATAACCTCCATCTAACCCCTGCTATGGGTACCCCATCCCTGACTAATGCTCCCCTAAGCGTGTTCCCTGGTCAAGGAGGTCCAGGTGACAGATCCTGTCATATCCATGAGTAAACCTCCCAAGTCAGGGATATGATAGCTGACAGCTGTCTTCCTCTCACAAGATGGGAACACTGCCCCAGGTGTAAATCACACCCTGGAACTCAGCCCACACCTACTAATGAGTTTCAAAGAAAAATTGTGTTGCACCCACATGGGGCCAGGCAGAACCCAGAAGAAGTGCCCCATCACAGCTGGGATCAGATGCCCAAGCTTGCTTGTGTCCCAGCTAGCCTATTTCCATCAGAGCAGCTTGAGCAGGTTTTGGCTGCCTTCCTATGTGTGTAGAGGTGGCCCCCTATAGGGTAGGTGACCGACTGGAGGAGTGTATAGGATACACATACACACAGGACGTAACAAGCAGGGGGCCCTTCCTCAGTTATCCCACCCACCCACCAGAACAGAGAGGAGGTTCCCCTCAGAAAAGTGTCAAAAGCCCAGAGGCATCACCTCATTGGCCTGACTCTGACCTTGCTCCCTCAGGCTGAGGGCGTGAAGGCCGAGCCCTTTGAAAACCACTCTGCCCTGGAGATAGCAGAGCAACTGACCCTGCTGGATCACCTTGTCTTCAAGAAGATTCCTTATGAGTAAGTGGGTGTGGCTGCCCGCCTCCCCTCCTCCTCCCTCCTCAGCACACCCCTGACTCCAGCTGTGAGAACTCTTCAAAACTTGGGAAGAATGTTCCTCCCCTCTTCTCTTTACCTATCACCTGTAAGCGCATCCCCCGCCCTCCGTACACACACTTTTCCAGGAGTATACTCTTTCTGGGGATGCAGAATGAATACAACTTTATTTGCCAGCATGAATGTGTATGTTTATGTGTGTTTACGTGAGTGTGTGTGTGTGTGTGTGTGTGTGTGTGTGTGTCTGTTTGTGTTTGTGTGTGTGTGTGTGTGTGTGAGAGAGAGAGAGAGAGAGAGCCCTAGGAACAAATTTTGGAATGGCTCTTGACTTTGATGAAGCCTCAGGCCTGCCACTGCTACCTTGCCCTGCCGTCTTTAGTCACCCTGCTCTTCTCTGTAATCACAGTTTTATATCTCTCTCTTCATCTAATAACCAGCATGTATTTGCAAATGCTGTTCATGTGTGTGGTGCTCTTTAGCAGTGCATCTGACGTTATGGTGGTTTTCTTTTTAATGTTTAAAGCTGAACTAAGCATCCTCCCAACCAAGGCATGTCTCTGAATTTCCAATAATTATTACATAATTATTTCCCAACATTGGCATCACCCTGTCTAAGGCCACGCATCATTGGAGCATTCTGTCCATTTAGTTTGCCTTCCAGGGCATGATAAGTACAGCCTCATCTGATGACATAGTTGGCCTGGAGGCTTAGGAAGCCCCAGGATGTGGAAGCACTGTTACTTCTGCCTCCCTCCAGCAGCAAGAGCAGGATATGTGTTCATCATAGGTGTCACCTCCCCAGCCTGAGGGACTTTGCCCAAGTACCTCTCCTGATCACTTAAAAGCATGGGCAGTCTATGGCTTCCCCACTAGGTTCCCTGTGCCAGAGCACACAGGTGCCTGAAACTGGTTTTCGGTTCTTTTAGCCATCCATTAATCCTTTTATGCCCCACCTCCTTTGTTTGTTTGTTTTTCAAGACAGGGTTTCCCTGTGTAATAGTCCTGGCTATCCCGGAACTCACTCTATAGACCAGGCTGGCCTCAAACTCAGAGACCCACCTGCCTCTGCCTCCCAAGTGCTGGGATTAAAGGTGTCACCACCACTACCAGGCTGTGCCCCACCCTTTTTTGTGTAGTGTTGAGAATTTAACCCAGGGCCTTGAACATGATAGGCACACACTCTACTACCAAGATAGCCTCTTGTGAGGTTATCTGTCACCTCTGTTCTGGAGACCAGCTACGACAGAGTGACTAAAGTGTAGAAACAAGACCCACAGCAGAATCTGGTACGCCTACCGCCTTCACAGCAACGCTCGGCCATCTCATACCTCACGTCCTTTCAGTCTCATGATGGTCCATGAGGAAAGTGTTACTGTTACACTCCCATTTCACAGATGAGTAAAGGACCCAAGGCACAAAGTGCAGCACAGAGCTGGGCTTGAGCTCAAGGTTCCTTCCTCCCTGGACCTCTGTTCCACAGAGCACTGCTCCCCCGTAAACGATCACCTCAAAAAGCAAAGAAGTGACCCAACACCAACTGAGCAAGGCGGAGCTGACTTCCTCTGCTCAGGGTTTCCCTTTCCTCCCTGCAGGGAGTTCTTTGGACAGGGATGGATGAAGGTAGAGAAAAACGAGAGGACGCCTTACATCATGAAAACCACCAAGCATTTCAATGACGTGAGTACACATGTGTGCACAGAGGCTTTCAGTCATTTTTTTATTTTAAAACAATCTTTCCGCACTTTACAGACCAACCCCAGTTCCCACTCCCCCTCCTCCTCCTGCTTCCCCCCTCCCCCCACCCCACCCTCCATCCACTCCTCAGAAAGGGTATGGATTGTCAACCAAGTCTGACACATCACTTTGAAGCAGGATGAGGGTCCTCTCCCCTATATCTAGGCTGAGCAAGGTATCCCTTCAAAGAGAATGGGCTCCAAAAAGCCAGAAACAAACTGACCTGAGCTAGTGGGAGATCACTGACTCTGGACTGTCAGGATCTTCATTGGCTGGACCACCAATGGGCTGAGTGGAGGGCAGGCTGGGAGCACACCCTCTGCTAACCCACCGTTAGCTGTGTAGCCACAGCTAGCTTGTTTCACGTCAGTCTGTTTCTTCACCTGTTAAGTGGATGACCGTGAAAGGGCCACATGAAGATCAGCTTGGACTGTCATCCAGAGCCACCAGCCAGCTATGGCTCCTGAGGAGCTCCCTCAGACCTGTGATTGCCTCAAGGAGCTCCTCCTAAGAGTAGGGTCATGGCAGGCCAGCAGCAGAAAGGATGGAAAGAAGGAAGGGTTGGACAGAAAAGGCCAAAAGTGTTCTTGCTGTGTTTCTTATTTTCTTACCTCATTTTCAGCCTTAGAAACAAGCAAAGTGAGTCTGGAAATGGCACACAACTTCCCTAGGATATGAACATTACTTAAACATCTTCTGACTTCCCAAAATGTTTTCTAAGAGTTTCATCTACATGACGATGTAATGTCCTAGCCACCACATTGCCTTTCAGGATTGGTAAGATGACTCGGCAAGTTAGCACTGAAGAGACTAGAGGCCATGGAGCTGCTGAGAACACACACACACACACACACACACACACACACACACACACACACACACACACACACACACACGTCCATGGGAAACCTGCTGCCAAGACTGGTAACCCAAGTCCCATGCCTGGAACCCACATGGAAGAAAGAGAGAACCAACTCCTCCCTCAAGCTGTTCTCACATGCACTGTGGAATGTGTGTATCACCCACCCTTCTGCACAGACACACACACACACACACACACACACACACACACACACACAAAGTAAACAAATATAAAAATGTAAGAAATTAAATCCAACATCCCTCCCTGGCATCCATGCCATAGCAACCTCTACAGAAGGTTTCTTGAGATGCAGCTCCACTTGTTTATATGCAAGTTGCCTCTTAACGCCTTTATTGTTTTCAGTATCAAGTCATCATTTCTTTTACCTCTTGAGAGACTTTTTAGAATTAATTTTTGACTAGCATACAAATAAATGACATGTATAATTAGGTATTATTATACTGCATTTGCTTTCTGTTTTAAAATATTACAGATTCAAGGCAACGTGCAGGGAAGTGGATGTTTCCTGCGTCCCCAGCTCCTTGCAATTCTAGTTCCCTGTGTTGGGGCCCCAGCTTCCAGCCTCTTAGCCACCTCCGTTCTAACTCACATGTGATTTGTTTGTGTGATTGTGATTGTAGCCAGGGTTCGGGATTCCACCGAGGTCTGGTCTCCTGCATATGTGAGACCAAGTGTGTGTCCTATTCCAGAAGGGAACAGGATGGGAAGTACCCTCAGAGCTGTGCTTGTCATAACTCTTTATTCTTCCAGATGAACTTTAAAATCACTCTGTCATGATCCAAAGAAATTCCACTGGATGTTTACTTGGTTTGCATTGAACTCATGGGTTAGTTATGAAAACATGGTACTTACTCTATCATTTGGCAATATACTTTCTCCATTACTCAAGCCTTTTAGATCCTTTGATAACCTTTTTCTCCCATGTAACAACCTACATGGTTCTCATTAACTTAAAATTCCCAGATCTCTTGTTATTTTGGTGGTAAAATCTTCATCATTATATTTTTGTTTGTTTGTTTGTTTTTTATTTTGTCGAGGCTAGGTTTTACTGCGTAGCTCAGGCTGGCCTCAAACTTAGGAATCCTCTTGCCTGTGTATACCTTCCAAGTGCTGAGATTACAGTTGCATGCCATCAAATCAGCTTTGCTGTATTTTTAAATTGCTAATCACTACTTTATAGGAAAATGTCTCCTTTTTTATATTAAGCATTTGTTCTGATGGTTTTCCAATTTATTATAATGGGGGACTTTTAACAAGAAATTGTGTCTGCTAATAATGATGATTTAGTATCTTTACAATATTTATTCCTCTTACTTTTTTCCTGTCTTATTGCATTATTGGCTTAAAGATCAGTAACTTGATTGCTTCAGAAATTATCCGAAACGAGGACATCAATGCAAGGGTGAGCGCCATTGAGAAGTGGGTAGCTGTGGCTGACATATGCCGCTGCCTACACAACTACAATGCCGTGCTGGAGATCACCTCCTCCATGAACCGCAGTGCAATCTTCCGACTCAAAAAGACATGGCTCAAAGTTTCTAAGCAGGTGCGGGCAGGAAGCTGGCACTGCTGCCACATGGTCCTGGGCCGGGGTTGGGGGCAGGGAGACCAGAATCCACAGGTGTGAGCAAAGGACTGCGCTAAGGGGTCCACATTTCCAGGAAGATGGTGTCAGTCAGGACCAGGTATCAGGTTCACAGATATGGCAGTGGACCGGAGGAACTTCAGTTCCCACTTGGGCCATTAAGAATCCACAGTGGGAGCTGTGAGGCAGTGAGTCCTGGTAGCGACACTCTTCTTCTTGGTTTGGGACAAGAGTAGTAACTCCATAAGGCTCTGAAAAAACATAAGCTGAACCTTCTTGGGGGATCAAGTTCTATGCACTAGGGACACGGGGAACAGCTCAGAAGGAGACATCTCCCTAACAGAGCACACTATGAGCACTTCAGCATTTCTTTGGTGAACTTGGTGGGTGCCCAACCCTGGTTTATGTACCAGGAGGATAGGCAAGCTCCACCGAGATAAGGAAGCCTCTAAAGGCACCTGTAATGTGACAGTGATACCTGCGGTCTTTCATCTGAGAGAGCCTTGCAGAACCCAGCATTGCCAAGAAGCCTGTCTGCAGCACTCCAGATTAGCACTCTGTAGCCCCTTCATTTTTCTCCTCACTGTCTGTTTCTCATTATCTTCCTTGAGCCAGGAGCAGGTAGTAATCTTACCCACTAGCAGGCATCAGCTCCATAAATCTTCCTACTTAGATAAGCAGCCAAGCCAGGAAAGCTTTGGGATGCTCATTCTTTTATCCCTTCCTGCTTTCCAGACACTCCAGCCCCTGTTGACTGCTGAGCTGTAGAGTCTATGGGACCACTCCTTCCCCTTACACCTCAGGGAGGCTGGGCCTCTTCCTTATTGGTACATTGGATGTCCAGGGTTAGGGCTGTGGAAACAACTCCAGGAAAGAACAGAAGCTGGGAGATTCAGACACAATTGGCCACACAGGCACATACTATCATAAACCAAAGTTAAAGGTTGATCCCAAAAAACCAACCAAACAAACAAAAAACTGCAAAATACTCAAGTCTTCTAAGTCAATATAGCTCAAGGTTTAGACAGCATTATGGGGAGCTCATTCCAGTTTAATATCTTACTCCTCCCCCTTGTACTGTTGGATGATGGCACCCTTCCCAGGGATCCTCCAGACTAGGTTTTACTTCCTGCCCCCACTAGACTCTTCCTAGAATGTACATGCTGTATTTCTTGGCCACATTCTTCAGCAACTCTCTCCTCATGGAGTTAAAGGGTATGGGGACACATCATGGCCATTCTGAAATCTTCCATTCTCTTCCAAGAGCAGTGTAAAACAAGAGCAATCAATGTATGTGTCCTGGCCTGCATTCTAGAACATCATTCAGAACCAGAAGCCAGCAGGCCTAATAAAAGTCTAAAATGCCTTAGGCAACGAATACAGGGCTCAAGCTTTGATTGTAGACTGAACTGACTAGCATCTCCAGCTTTTCCAGACTTTTCCAGTCTGTGCAGTAGTTACAAATCTACACTGTGCTCGGCTCCAATGGCTTCTGGCCATTGTGCATGTCCCAAGTTCATTAACTCTCTCTTTCTCTCTCTCTCTGTAGGCAGCCTGTAGACTCTTGTAATGCACCAAGATGGGCACATTTCCTAAAGACCCTGAAACACAGTCTTGTTTTTATCACTTTCTCCAGTGTGTCAGCCCAGTTCAGTAAAACATGCCATCAAGTCCAGTCGGGCCCTACAGGAGGGTCAAGTGCACTTTGAAATCCTTTTGTTTCTCCTTTCTCAGTTCCCTTACCTGTCATCTTTCAAACAATCTCTGTTTCTTGGGGAAGTGTCTGATGTGGCTCTACAGGACAGCAGCTATGAGTGATGTGCCTGTGGTTCCTCACACCAGGAGGTTGTATCTGTAGGGACAAAAACCTGCCCTGAGCTCACAATATGTCTTAGTCTCTTGTAGGAAGCACTCTTCCTCACTTGATGGTTTCTGATTAATAAAGCAGTATTTTAGAGGCCACAGAAGCATCTTTCTTCTTGACAGTATTCCTGATGCAGGTTCTTTGCTTGTTCTTTGATTCCAGTGAAATATCTAAAGCTTCCCCTTTTTTATTCACATTACTGTCCATGTTCAGCCAGAGAGCTTCAAGATTCAGGGGTCTCGCATTAGAAGATGGGAGCTCCTGGTCACAGCCTAGGCATGTGACCTGGCTTTCCAAGTGGAACACAATGGGAAGGTTCCATATCTCCCAAACTCTATCCTGGATAGAGTGTGTGTCCTCCCAAGGAGGATCTGTATATACAGTAGGCATGAGGCTGTGGAAGGAATCAAACTTGGCCCTGCTCAGAGCTAGAGTTTTTCTCCACACATCAGAAATAGCCTGTGCAAGGCCAGTAAGATAGTTTGATAAGTAAAAGAGGGTAAATTTAAAGCCTAATGACCTGAGTTCAATCCCTGAGTCCATGGTAAAAGGATTCCTGAGGCATGTCCTCTGACCTCCACATATACCTATAAATCATACACACACACACACACACACACACACACACACACACACACACACACACACACACACGTAAACATGTTCATGGCTTGAGAGTACGGATATCTCTTTAGCCAGAACTACACTGACTAAGCCTCATGATCTAGCTTCTATCTTCCAAAGTCTACCATATTTGAACTAGTGCTTCCCTTAGGGAATATCTGAGGAACAGGGATTTACTCTTGCGTATACTGAGTGTAGGTGACAGGGGCTGAGGAGGCCCCAAATCTGGTGCTACATCCTCACATCTGATCTGAATCCGTCTGATCTGAATCCAGAGGGATTCCTCTGCAGATGAGTGGACATGGAGAGGAGGGGGAACCATCCTCAGAAGGGCTGGTACAAGTAGTCACCAAGACCCTGGTAGAGATTGGCCTAGGAATGTAGGCTTTGCCAGGGTGCTAAAAGCCAATTGTAAAGGAAAACTTGGATGCCTTCGCTTGGTGTAGATTCTGTCCTACTGTCACACGGCTCTGTCATCAGATCAGAATGCATTTGTTCTTCGAGCAGGGCCAACCTAAACACTAGTGCTCCCTCTCTTTATAGCTAAGGAGCCAAACAATTGATTCCTCTGTCCTCTCCTCCTCCTCAAAGGTACACACTGAACAGCCATCACATGAAAACTCACCCTGTCATGTTCTGTGACTGTCCCTTTAGTGATGATTAATACTCCCAGTCTTGTGATGCATGGCTGTCCTCAGCACTGTTTCTCAGCCACAGATTTGAAGGCCAAATTTGAAAAGGGAAAACTAATCCCTCCCATCCTTTTATAAATGAGGGAACTGAGGATCTCAAAGAGATCCCATAGACAAGACAGGGAAAGGAACACAGAGCCAGACCCAGAGCAGCACGCTCCCCTGGGAATGTAGCTGTTCTTGCAAGACAAACCCAGCTGGCCATACTCTGCTCTCATGTAGACCAGGTCTGAATGATCATTTCATAAACCCTTTGTCAAGGGTTTTGTCCTTTCCATCCAGGCCTTTCTTGGATGATCGATTCTTCTGCCATCCTTTTCCTCACTGCTTGACCTTGAATGGAGTTCCTGACCCATCAAAGTGAAGGTGTGAAAAAAAATGGTCAGATTCATCTGGTCTAGCTCGTGGAAAGATCATAAAGCTAGCATGTAGCTCAATGGCCAGGCACTTGCTTTGTATGTCAGAATCCCCAGGTTCAGTCTCCAGCACCAAAAACAATCATGACCATGAAAACTCTAATGTAGTTAGTTCCTGCTCTAAATGCAGGCTCCTTCACGGCACCCATGAAGAGGGAAACATATGACAGGGATCAAGCCTGAGTCCTAAAGAGATCATGGAAGAGGTTGCCAGGCACAGAAAGTCCCCAAATCCAAATGTGGCCATAAATCCTCAGGTCAGCATGTTGGGTCATGGGCCGGAGCCTGGGGCTTGGGGCCTGGGTGTGTGTTGAATGTTAGTAAATGCTTCTGGTTCCTTCTAGACGAAAGCTTTGATTGACAAGCTCCAAAAGCTTGTGTCATCAGAGGGCAGATTTAAGAACCTCAGAGAAGCTCTGAAAAAGTAAGTGGTGCATCCTCATTGTTGTGTTTAAAACTGTAGACCAAGTTACAGAAGTGTCTTCTCACCACATCCAGTCAGAGCAAGAGGTCTGCCTGTCCCTCTCCCCGTTGGTAAAACCCATAGACTCTCAGACCCCAGCAGTGGGTCAGCCCTGTCCTCTTCATTTACCAGAGAAATGCCAGAGCAACTTGTCTGTGGTTGACCACAGAGTTGGTGCCAGATTTCTTGATTCTTAAATGCAATTTAAATACTCCATTTTAATAACTCCAATAACTCATATAACAAGTCAGTTTATTTAGTGCAGTTGTGTTTCTTGTTCAGAAATAGTCATCAAAATGAATGCATACATTACTAACAGTTGCATCTCAGAATCAAAGAAACACATTTTACTGATAGTTGATAACTTCATCTTACAATTTGCAGGGCACTTCTCTGGCCGTAGTCATTGAACCCCATTGATACTGCCTGAAAGTGGGCTACCCAACTTTAGCATTAATGTCACTTAGTCCAGGATGGTTCTGTGTTCAATCCCACAATTGCCTGTGCATTGTGGGATTTCTAGGTGCACCATGGCCTCATCCCATAGGATGCTAATAACATCTCTCCACTTAAGTCTACCACAAACATCCCCAGACGTGAACCCCCATCCTAAGGCAGCTCTTTCCATCCTGTCTTTCTAGACAAAAGACGGGGACTTAGTGGCCATGGCATTAGAACCTGGCATCCAAGACCATTACTCTGCAGTCTGCCTTGATCACTGTCTCATGAGATTCAGGGACCTCTGACACGAAAGCCATGGCTCAGCTCACTTTGGCTACACATTCATGAGATGTGGGCTCTGAAAAGACAAGGCTCTTTTTATTACTCCTAGAGATGCTTTCTTCAGGCTTCCACACTAGGCCCCACCCCCATTTGTCCCTGTCTCACTGCTGGCTGGCTGGCTGGCTGGCTCCTCAATGGGCCTGGGAGATGCTAGATCCCCATAGTTTACAGGAACACTCTCCTCTCTTCCATAAGGGATCTCTTGACAACAGTCAATAAGAGCCCCAATGGAGGTCACCGCACATGGTCAATGGATAGCCAAAACCTCCAGCCCTTGACATTGGCTGGGATACCCTGCTCACTCTGTCTTCCAAGCCAGCCTCTCCTGCCTCCTCTTCTTGTTTCCTTCCTGCCCTACTTCTTGTCCATCCTTCACTAGCTCAGTGTGCCATCGCCTTGACCATTTCCACTTTGTTTGTGTCCTCAGACAGATGTTGAATCCATCTGTGCTGTCCGGCCGTCTCTCCTCCGCCCGGGCTCCCAGGAGCCCCTGTGGACTGTGCTTGTACGGAGCTGCCCCACTGTGCATTCACCAACTGTCCGTCTGCCTCTGGGCGTTGCTCCATCTGCCTCCTTCACACGGCTTCCTCATCCACTGCAGCCACTACTGCTACCTAACTGTCTCCGTGGCTCCCATTCTGTCTGAGTCCCTCTCCTGACTGTCTTCCCTTTCAGGTCATCTGTATGCCTGTGTAAGTGCCTCCCCTAGAACCCTCTGCTGTCTGTGGCGGGGCTTCTGGGAACCAAGACCTTTATGTAAGGCAGATATGCCCTGTGGAGATGGAGAATACATCATGCCCAGTGATGCTGGGGAGTCTGTTTCACCAGAAAGGGACCAGAAAGCAGAAGATAATTGACAACAGTCTCCATACAGACATAACACCCAGAGAGTCCTGCAGCGGCTCTCCAGTGTGGGTCCTTGCCTCCATTCAATTGACCCTGGCGTCTTTTTTCAGCCTGTTGTCACTGGGCTTTACTCTGGATTCTCCTCAGCTTCCTGGCCCTAGTGGTCTCCATCAAAAGAGTTCAGGCAGGACCCACAGCACAGTGTAGAAGCTATATGGAGTTTAAGATATATGCATAAGTGGTGAGAGCCTGCAGTGGCCAAGTGTGGTGACCTACATAGTTCGGTGGGCTTCACACTCTTTCTGAAAGATCTCTAGAACAGCTTCCTGAAAAGCATTTTCCTGTCCAAGTGACTGCCAGGTCTGTTTGGATTAACTCTTGAGAGTGAGACAATGCTGTATCTTTATTCCAGAGCAATCTTACTAGATAGTTATCTATTGACAATCATTTAGGCAGTTTAGAATGTCATATCTTGGGCTGGAATGTAGATCAGTTGGTAGAGTGCTTACTTCAGCTTTCAAGAGGCACTGGGTTCGATCCGTAGCACCACATCAAACCAGGTGTGATGGTCAGGACAGCCAGGGCTATGTAGAGACCCAGTCTCAAAAAAATCAAAAACAAAAAAAAAAAACAAAAACAAAAAAAAAAAAAACAGATGTGACGGTACACACCTATAATCCCAGAACAGGGGAGATGGAGACAAGAGAACTAGTTCAAGGTCTATACCTCACTTTCCTCCAGCATGGCAGGAGTTCCAAGTGGCCTGAGGAACAATCCCTCTGGCATCTCTGCACTGAGCCCAGAGGAAGTTGCAGCGCACTGTCTCAGGAGCCCCCTGATGTTGCTGAAGGGAGGATAATGGCTGCTCCCTCCATCTCCAACCTCATTAATCCTTCCACTGCATCCTCCCAAGGCACCAGAAAAGGTGCTGTGGCACAGGCCACCCATCAGAAGCCTGGTCCATCACACCAGGGTCTCATCTCTTGTAACCATAGATCCTGAGAATCACCCTTCCCAGAAGACACCTCCAGGAAGGTGATCAAAGGGCTAGGGTTTCCCGTTTTAGCCCCTAAACCTAGGTGACATGAGGACAGATCTTGGGGACGCTACATTGTGTGACTGCTGGAACTTGGGTGTGGGTGGCCCAGCCTTCTCAGGGACAACTGAATGCAAAGTAACAGTGGAGAGAACAGTGAACTGGGAGCAGGCTGGGAACAGCTGGGGAGCGCTCTGCTGCTTAGATGGCAGAGAACTAAACAAAGGCATTTTAGGTCACAGAGGGAGGAGATAAGAGCCCCTCCCCACAGCCTGGTGTGGTGGCCCAGGCAGCTCCACATTATCCCGCCCTCCAGCCTGGCTGACAGTCTAGGCTTGTGTGTGCCCTATGATTCTTTGTAACTAGAAATCCCTTTGTCTCTAGCCAGGCAAAACCTGCATGCAGGGTGTTCTGTTCTTAGCAGAAAATCCCTTTCCTTAAGTGAAAAACTTTTGTGGATGCCATTTGTTTCCAAGTTGTGACCCACCCTGTGTCCCTTACCTGGGGATGTACCTCACTGACTTGGCCTTCATCGAGGAGGGGACACCCAATTACACAGAGGACGGCCTGGTCAACTTCTCCAAGATGAGGATGGTATGTTTCCCTGGGTAGATGGGGGCACAACACCAGCCTGAGCCACACAGACTCTGCCCCAACGCAGCCTGTTCTGCCTGCACCTGAGCCAAGTGCACCCAGGGGAAGGCCTCCAGTAAAAACTATGACTGACACTAGTGACATTAGCCCTGTGTTCCCTGCCTACCTTTCCCACTTTAGCCCGGAACCCCTCTCTACAGGGGAAGATGGGCAAGGCCAAAGACCAGCTCAAGGCCCCAGCCATATAAAAAGGAGAGCCGGTTCTCTGAATGCTGGGTCTGACCCCAAAGCCCACCATTTTCCTCACGTCCCACCCTTTAGTGTCCTCAGAAATGCTTGTTTGATATGACTAAAGAAAACTCATTCTGCAACAACACCCAAGAAAGCAAGTTTCAAATCTGCTCCAAAAGATCCAGAACATGGGTGACCCCTTTGAGTATGCGTAGGACTTCTGGCTGCCCTTGCCTCTCACTAACCCCAACCACAGAGCCTCTTTTTGCAGCCAGCCATTTTGTAAAATGGGCTCACACATACCTTTCAAACATAATCGGGATAATTGGTGATAGAAGGAGGAAGCCCTTATGCCTCACATCCTAGCATGCACACATTAGACACGCCTTTCACTTTGACTGGCAGCCAGGATTTGATTATAGTGGTATTGGGAAGTCTGTGGCCCTGACTGAGAGAGTTCTCTTTAGCAAGCATGTAAGCACATATATGAACCCATGTGCACATCTGCGTGCGCACATACACTAGCACAGTTATCCCAACAGACATGTTTCACCTCAGAAACAGGTGGGTTGTAGTAAAAAAAAAAAAAAAAAAAAAAAAAGCCAGCAGAGTTTTCCAGGAGGCAGTCTGACTTCAGACACTGCTACCCATGACCCTTTTCATCCACAAGGCAGTGTGAGAGAGCAGACTATCCTAAAACTCCCCTGCCTTCCCGCAGATCTCCCATATTATCCGAGAGATTCGCCAGTTTCAACAGACTGCCTACAAAATCGAACACCAAGCAAAGGTAAGAGGGCAACACTTGGGTCCTCGGCTCCCTCACAGTGCTGCTGTTTACGCGGGCTTCTGCCCTTCCCTGAATCACCTTTCTTCATCCCTTCCAGGGTCCTCCTGGTCCAGCATAAAATGCCATGCCCTTAAGGAAACCACCTCTATCTATTCCTGTTCCCTGGCCAGAAGCAAGCAGTGATTCTTGCCTGATTTGCCATCCCTTAGGGTAGCTTAAAACAATGTCTATTCTCCCACCGGGCTAGAGAGGTGTCTCCAAACATCCCCCTTTGCTTGGTTGGTTAGTTGTGTTTTTGCTTAGTTTTTGGTTTATAGGTTGTGTGGTGTGTGTGTGTGTGTGTGTGTGTGTGTGTGTGTGTGTGTGTGTGTGTGTGTTCACATACACATGTACCACAGAGCCTGTGAAAATAAGAGGACAGTTGTAGAAGTCAGTTTTCTCCTTGTGCCATATAAATCCCTGGGACTGAACTTAGATCTTGAGGCTTGGCAGCAAGTGCCTTTACCATCTCTCTGGCCCTTGATTGGTGCTCCTCAGAGTCTCATGTAGCCCATGCTGGCCTCAAGCTCAGTATGCAGCCAAAGATGACCTTGAGCTTGTCATCTTCCAGCCTCCATTTCCCAGGGGCTGGGAATCCAAGTGTGTACCACCATATTCCTTTCCCGTCGTGCTGAATATCAAACCAGTACTTTGCAGATGGCAGTCAAGAAGCTGAGCCCTATCCCCAGCCCCCAAATACTTCTAGTTTTGAAAAGCACTATGCCTCAAAAACACAGAAGTATCTTGCTTCTCAAGTCTGTATCTGGGCCAGTCCATACACAGCACGATTTTTTCTGCTACAGTGTCACCTGCTGTCTATGGCTCAGAATCATCCTGTATTCCTATGTGTCTGGAGTCACTCCTTCCTGAGACAGAGTGGCCTTATTCTCGCTAAAAGCTGCAGAGAAACTCCTTCCTCTCACTAATCCTTTATATGGATAGACATCTGGCTGATTTTAGTCTTTCTCTGCTACAAACCAAGCCCAAAGAAATAGTTTGTGTTGGAGTTAGGGACATGACTCAGTTGGTAAAGTACTTGCCTAACATATATGAGAAGTCATTCTTGGCTACATAGAAAATTTGAGGTCAGCCTGGTCTACCTGAAAACTTGTCTTAAAAAAAAAAAGTTGTTGGTGGGTATGGTGGTGCACACCTTTAATCCCAGCACTCAGGATGCAGAGACAAGTGAATCTCTATGAGTTCAAGGCCAACCTGGTCTACACAGTGAGTTCCAGGACAACCAGAGCTACATAAAAGAGAGAGCCTGTCTCAAAAAAAAACAACAAAAGTTAATTCTGGGCCATATCCTGCTCTGCCATGTAGAGAAGACCTATAGATAGGATAGCTAACTGGTCCACTTGTATGTTGCTCTTCGTTCATCCAATAGACACTTATTTATTGAGTGAGTATGTGCTCCCAGCACTATCTCAGGCCGTAAGGCACAGTATTCAAAATAGATAAGGGCTTGGCCCTCTTGAGCTTGCACTCTGGAGGGAAATAGACAAAAAAGGAAAAACCACAGTACGACAGGAGCACTCAGTGGTGGAATGCTTGCTTAGCATGACTAAGGCCGTGGCTTTCAATCCCCACCTAGTATAGCAAAAAGAAAAACTAAATGAACCTCTCTCTCTCTCTCTCTCTCTCTCTCTCTCTCTCTCTCTCTCTCTCTCTCTCTCTCTCTCTCTCACACACACACACACACACACACACACACACACACACACACACTATTACTCTTAAGTTAGAGGAGACTAAAGCACATGACATCTAAATTCAGTGTATAAATATTGATTAGACCCAGGGTTTAAAAATACTGTGAGGGCTAGAAAGGTGGCTAAGCAAGCCTAACAACCCAGTTTGATCCCAGAACCCACAAAGAGAGAACTGACTCTCAAAAGTATCCTCTGATTTCCACATGCACACCATGGCACATGAACATACTTGCAACACACACACACACACACACACACACACACAAATCAAGCCCAAAAATGTATGTGTAGTCTCTCTGTTACTTTTAATTTTTATATTTTTATTTAAGTCAAGGTCTCCCATAAATTCATGGCTGGTCAGGAGCTCAGTATGTAGACCAGCCCAGCATTGAACTCACAGAAACTGGCCTGCCTCTGCCTCCCACCATATCTAGTACTTTTTTAAAACGTACCTCCTGGGGGCTAGGATTACCTTTGTGCATTTGCTAGGCAAGCATTCTACCAACTGAGTTATATCCCCAGTCACACATCATTTAACCTATAATAAAAAATAATATTAAGGACTGAGGAGATAGCCTAGTGCAGTGATTCTCAATCTGTAGGTCGTGACCCCTTTCAGGGTCAAACAACCCTTTGACTGGGATCACTTAAGGCCATCAGAAAACACAGATATTTTCATTATAATTCATAACAGTAGCAAAATTACAATTATGGGTTATCAATGAAAATAACTGTATGGTTGGTGTCACCACAACATGAAGAATTGTGTTAATGGGTCCAATAAGGAAGATTGAGAACCACTGGCCTACTGGGTGAAGCATTTGCTATGTAAACATGAGGACATGAGTTCAAATTTCCAAAGCCCATAAAATCCAGTCTCAGTAGTACATGTTCATAAGCACAGTGCGCCTACATCGAGATGGGAATCTTTGATTCCTATGACTGGGAGTCAGAGACAAAATCTCCAGGACCTCAGGCCAACTGGCCTGACCACACAGCGGTACACAGCAAAGAGACCCAAAGGCAGCAAGGATGAACATCAAAGTTGTCCTTCCACCCCTACATCATTTAAATTTTGCAGTGTTTGGAGGAGCCTCATTAGTGTGTCACACATGGTATCTAGAAAGTACTGTGGTGTTAACATGGCACCCTGGAAAGTCCCAGAAATTACCAACAAAATTTCAGGGCTCTTTTCTGTCTCCTGCCATTACCTTAACCTTCTCTCAAGCTCTGATGTCCAGTACATATAAACACCACTGCTCCTCAAACTTCCTGAGTGTTCCAGCAGTGATGGATTTCTCACCAGCCTCCAGCTCAAGGAAAACAGGGAAATTGAACTTTGCTCACAAGGAAAGGACTGGTCAGTCTGCTTTTGGAGCTGGGTGCATTTATATAGTCTAGAAAGAACCCTCTCCATGGAGCTACTGCCTAGAGCTAAAAGTTTAGTTCATTTCATCCATCATAGGTCACCTTGTCTGTACCAGAAGAGCTAGGTGAAGCCAGACTCTGACATCTGAGGTCATCTGATACTTGATGTTTCTGGAGAACTCTTCAAACTGAAACATTGAATGGAATCTGAACACACACACACACACACACACACACACACACACACACACACACACACACCTGCCACTTAGATTCAACAATTGGACATTTCAAGGAGTTGTTTGCTTTGTTCAAGCCCAAAACATTTCTTCAAGAGATCAGAAGAAAGAAAAAGAGGAGAAAGAAAGAAAGAAAGAAAGAAAGAAAGAAAGAAAGAGGAAGAAAGAAAGAAGGAAGGGTGGAAGGGAGGGAGGGAGAAAGAGAAAGGCAAGAGTCAAGAGTAATGTTTGCCATGTGTGGTTTATTACTATTAGAGGTTTATTAAGAGAATATAGGAACTGTGGATAAAACTCAGAAGCTCTAACTCCAGCAGCACACACACAAAGTAAAGCTTAAAACATAATTTAAATAGAAAAGTTATATTAATACAAAATGCAGCCAAATATGATGGTGCCAGCACTTGGGAAGCTGAGGCAAGGGATTCTGAGTCTGAGGCTAAAGTTAGCATTATCACATAACAAGACCCTTGGAGGGTGGTGGAGGAGGCCACGATCCTGTGTCTCACACTTGTGTCCTGAACCTACAAAAATGGCTCCACCAGGCGTGGTGCTGTTAATCTGTAATCCCCACATTTTTTCAGAATAAAACAGAAGGATGGTCTCAAGTTCAAGACTAACCTAGGCTATGCAGTGAGTTCCAGGGCAGCCCTGGGCTATAGAGTAAGACCCTATCTCAAAAAAAAAAAAAAAAAAAAAAAAAAATGCAAGACACCCAGTGTCCATAGCCTGGAACATCCCGTAAGTGTATCGCTCCTTTCTCTCATTTCAGGTAACTCAGTACTTACTGGATCAATCTTTTGTAATGGACGAAGAAAGTCTCTATGAGTCTTCTCTCCGAATAGAACCAAAACTCCCCACCTGAAGCTGCACCCAGCCTGCCCCAGCCGCTCCCGTGGACGCCTGCTATATGATAGTGTACATAATCATTTGGTTCCTCTGGATTCCTTCTTCAGTATGTGCTTCTCCAAGAATACAAATCTGTTCTTGTTCTTAGATTCCTGTAGAACCGGAATATGAATTTCTGCACCGTCTCAGACTCTGCCCCACCCCCTGCGGAGCCTGTTCCTTCAAACAGCTGTACTCCCTGTCCGCTCTCCCAGGCCCTCAGTCCAATCAAAAGGGGAGACAGAACCCACATGACACAAGACTCAGACTCCAGCCCTGCTTCAGTCCCTCCCAGCCCAGGCCCCTGGGTTAGCCCAGGCCACCCAGGCATCCTCCCCAGCATGTTCCATGTAGTTGTTATAACTGGGTG
Organism: Cricetiscus sungorus; assembly: GCA_030556225.1. Taxonomy (NCBI): domain Eukaryota; kingdom Metazoa; phylum Chordata; class Mammalia; order Rodentia; family Cricetidae; genus Cricetiscus; species Cricetiscus sungorus. The sequence goes on from JANBXA010000642.1 coordinate 9,992,895, forward strand.
GGGGGAGGGGGAGGAGGGAGAGGGAAGCCATACCTGCAAGTCCAATCCTTGACACCTCTTTCTGCTGATGGTGATGCCAATTTCCAAAGCAGCTTTTTCAGCCAAAATTGCAGGTCTCAGCGGTCCCCATTTGTCAAATCCCAGTAAACCAGGCTGGAAGGGCATCCACTCACCTGAGAACCACGCCCCTTGCACCAAATGCCAACCGCGCTGCCCTCTGCTATAGGATTAACACCAGATAGCATGAAAGCAGGCTCAGTAGAAATGGACACAGCCCCAGAACTTCTCTAGGAAAATGGAATCACTCCACCAAGTCGTGGTGACTCTGGCTGACCTCTGCCCAGCCTCCCCTGGAAGTCAGGAACACACACACACACACACAAACTCACACACTTCTTTTCAGCTGCCTGACAGTCACTACAAGCTTATGTTGAGATGCCCTGAGTCTGTATACTTTGTGGTAATTAGTCCCATGACGTAGAATTAGGAAATCAATAACCAAGTGTTTTTACTGCATATACTGTAGTCCTGTCTACATGCCTTCTAGCAGGAATATAGTGAGGTAGTGCTTACTCTGTGAATATTACCATGATTTTTTACATTGTACAGTAGAGAGAACACTCAGAAGCGGCAGGCATGCTCCACTACAGCAGACAGACAACTTTTGCTGTAAGCAATACCTAGCGGTATGAGAATTCTATTTCAAGCCCTAAAATATTTCAACTTACAGCTTGTTTGGAAAAAAAAGATTTCCATTTTTGTAAAAATATATGTTTCCTGATTACCTCTTGCTAATAAATCTATTCTATCTCAGGGTGAACAGTGAGTTTTGATGGGTTTCCTTTGTTCCCAAGAGAAATATTGGATGAGAGTTGTTCCTTACGGTCCCTGGGCTGGCATCAGAGCTCTCAAGTCATGGTGACCTCATTCATCCTTGCTTTGGTCTGATGAGGTTGACTGCTTCCATTACCTACTGTACCCAAAACCAATCACTTGGAAACTTAATAGCTTAAAACTATTTGTGTTACTTTCCCAAGTAGCAGCTCTTGCTTGGGGATTCTCATGAGACTACAATCAGTTGACAGGACCAAGGGCTGGAGTCATACAAAGGTGCCATTTTCCCAGATACCCAAGGTGGTGGTCTCACACAGCTGGGAGATTACTTTTCCAGGTGCTGATCTGGGAATGTCAACAGGGACCATTCACAGAAGCATCTTCATGTGACTTGAGTGTCTTGCTGTGTCCAAAAGTGAACTACTCCAAGTCTCAGGAAGAAAAATACAAGGGCTTCTTCCAAACCAGCCTCAGAAGCAGAAGCCGCAGAATGACATACAGCATCCTACAGTGTTGAGCACTGGGAGAGAGGGTTTCTGTTCTTCTCAGTGGGAAAAGGAAGGGGATGTATAGCCATCTTTCAATGACTGGAGAAATAGACTATGAGAGCCACACTGCCAGACACAGGTGCAGAAAGTCTGCATGAGGCAGGAAGACCCATCCTAAATACAGTTAGGTTCCCAGGGGCTGAGCTCCATGAGTGAACAGAGGGTAACAGGAAGATGCCGGCACACAACAAGCATCTCTCCCTTCTTCCTGACTGTGGATGCAGTGTGAGCAGCTGCCTCATGCTCCTGCCCATGACTTCCCCACCATGATGAGCTAAGTCTCCTGAACCATGAGCCAAATAAACCATTCCCCACTTACACTGCTTTCTGTCTGGGATGTAGTCACAGCTCCAAGAAAAGTCATTATACAAGCACTTGCTGGCTCTCAGAGACTCAGTTTCCTTACCGGAAATACTGAGTGTGAGAATAGTATCTCCAGCTAGAGAGATGGCTCCGTAGTTAAGAAAACTGGCTGCAATCCTAGTGCCCACAGGATGGCTCACAATGGTCTACAACTTCAGTTCCAGGGATGCAGCACCTTCTGGTATCCACAGGCACTAGGCGGATACATGGCACACAGACATACATGCAGTCAAAACACCCATACATGTAAGTTTTTTTAAAGGAAAATTAAATTGCATCAAAAAGTAGAATTAATTGAGTCAACACAGCCAAACACCACTAACCAAAAACTCCAAAATGCTCCCAAACCTAAAGCTTTTTGATTTCCAACATGATTTCCACAAGCGGAAAATTTCATAGTTGACTTCATGAGAAGGATCACAGTCAAAAACAAGCACATCAGAAATAGCTCATCATGGGCTAGAGATGTGGATCAGAAATCAAGAGCACCGACTGCTCTTCCAGAGAACCTGGGTTCAGTTCCCAGCACCCATATGGCAGCTCACACCCATCTAAAAGTCCAGTTCCAGGGGACCTAACAATTGATGCACAGACATAAATGCAGATAAAACACCCATACACTTAAAATAACTTTTTTAAATAGTGTATCAAATTACCTTCAGGGTATGTGTCTAAGATGTCTAGGAAATGAGCACAAATTTCACTTTTAGATTTGGGTTACATGTCCCCAGATATCACATTTTATATAGTGCAAAACTTTTAAATAAGAAAAATCTTAACCACATAACAAGTACTTCAGATAAATACTCAACCTTAACATACTTAGCACAGAATAAACAAGTATGGTGGCTCTCACTTTTAATCCCAACAGGAAGCTGAAGCAGAAAGGTTGAGTATTCAAGTCTGGTGTACAGAAGACAGTATCTAAAAACAAACAAAAACCTAGCTAAGAAGATGGCTTAGTCAGTAAACTACTTGCCATGAAAGCATCCAAACCTAGCTTAATCTCCTAGAATCTGTGAAAAACGAGTAAGCATGATGACGTGTATCCATGCTGCCAGTCTGAAGAACTAGAGATGGGAAGATCCCTGGGTCTTACTGACTAGCTAGTGTAACCAAAGCAGAGAGCCCGGGCAAGTGAAAGAACCTGCCTCAAAGAAACAAGGTGGTCAGGAACAGAGGAACGACACCTGGGGTTGACCTTTGACTTCCACACGCATGCGTTCACCAACTCGCATATGAGCACACACAAGTTGGCTGGTCATCTCAACGCTGCTTTTCTTATAAGGGAGGGAGAGTAAGACAATAGAAAAAGAACTACTTGCTTTAGCAACTAGAGGTGTGCGGATTAAGATGGAAAGAGACATGAGGATGATCTGGCTGTGAAAGCTGTCACCGTGTTGGTTGCCGGGGTTGGTGCGGCTGATCTGACTGGCTGAGCAGATGTCCTCTTCCCCCTCATTGCTCCAGGTGCATGCCACCTGAAGCTTCATGTTTCCCCAAATAGGAAAGGACTCAGAATACGAGCAGCTGCTCTCCAAGCAAGCTGCCAGGACTGAAAGAACTTCATTCTACTGTGACCAATCTGTTTGAAAATTTGGCCATCGTCTCTCCTTTATCTGCTTACGTGTTTTGTTGTTTTGATTTTGTGTGTGTGTGTGGCAGGGGTATTTTTGTATGTTTGTTTTCGTTTTCGTTGGTTGGTTGGTTCGTTGGTTTTGAGACAGGGTCTTGTTGTATAGCCCTGGCTGGCCTGGAACTCACTATCAGACTAGACTTGAACTCATTCCTAGAGATCTGCCTCCCCAGTTTGGAAATTAAATACATATGCCACCACATCCCACCTTTGGTTTTAAAGGTCGAGTAAAAGCTTGGTTTAGGGTTGGTGATGTGAGACTCAAGTGTGAGTGACTCCGATTTGGTTTTCAGTCTTGTTGAGGTCCACTGCAGAGCACAGACCAAAACTACAACCTCCTGAAATAATATTATTATTAATATTCTTCTATAGGAAAGAAGGCAGGGTTTCTCCATCAAGCCCAGAAATTATCTAGCTCATCTGTCTAGCCACCTTATTCCGGAAATTTCCCATCTCTACTTTCCAAATGTTGGCATTACAAGATGTTATCTCCATCACCCAGCATTTACATGGAGCTACATCCAAAACTCCAATGGTCAGCTTGTACAGCAAGAACCTAACCCCTGAGTCATTCCCAAGCCCCAAAATATCCTTTAATGTAACATTTTTAAGAAGCCAAGCTTCACATAGAAATCAGCCATGCCCAAGGTGTCAAATTTGTATATAAGACAAGATCAGGGACACTGGCGTTTCCCATTGTGAGGTGAGGACAGAGCCACATGCTGTTGTGACACTGGTGCTGCTGGCTTCTTCCCCTTTCATGGCTCTCACAGCTGAATGTCTCTTCTCCCTGGGAAGTCCTTCAGCCTTGCTCTTGGTCAAGGCTCTATCACATTCCACTGAGGATGATCCGGACACTTTTGTCAACTGTCCTTGGTGCTGAGAACCTTCCTCCATTTCAGCAATGACCTCAAAAACACCAGTCTTTCATGTGCTGTCACTGGCCTTGCTGGACCTCAGACACTCCAGACTTGACCCTTGAGGAGGGATCATCTAGGAACCCTGACCCTGCTTCCTTTGCTTTTGTGTGTGAAACTGATAATTAGTGTTAAAGTTTGCTAGATAGGAAAAAGAAATCCAGCTTAACCATCACAGTGTCCTTCAGTGTAAGTGGGCTTCATCGTGGCAAATGGTGCCATCAGCATCTGACTGTCCCTCCCTAAACTGCTTATTCTCATGCTGTTCAATGGTCATAGTGTCTTTTCCCAACGGCAGTCCTGATCGGAAATATAAAGGTACCACCCAGACCCGCCTGCTTGCCCACATTACGGAGTGAGTTCCTGTATGTGCGTACCTGGGTAACAAGAGTTCTTGTCCATGCATACCCGGGTAACAAGCATCCACCCACCTCCTGACTTCCTGAGCCAATGACTCAGCTGAGCAGAAGCCCACAACTGGAACAACTCCCACACTTCCAGCTCCAGCCACCACCACCCTCTCTCCAGGCTCCAGACCCTCAGAGCCAACTGTTAAGTCACTGTCCTAGTTTGGGTTCCCTACACTCACTTCTAACACAGCTGCACCAAGCTGACCTGCCACTTTTGCTGTCTTTCCCATCATTCATGACCCTTCTGCTAACGCTGCCACCCACTTAGCCCAGTCAGCAATGCCACCTCTCTCACATCCCACTTCCAGGGGGTCACCAGGCTATGTCACCTCTTAATTATCTCTCCATTCAGGCAACATCATCTCTACTATCACCTTGGACCAGCTGGTCTCCAACATGTTGGCTTCTAAGAGCCCTCTCTGCTCCTAAAATTTACTGAAAACCCTTAAAATCTTTTTCACGATGAATGATATCTATCAATATAATTGTATTGCTGATTTTTTTACTCAACACTTTGAGAAGATTTGTTTATTGGTACATTTAAAAATAGCAATGAGCTAAGGCTGTAGCTGAATGGTAGAGAGCCTGCCTAGCATGCTTGAGGCCCTAAGTTCAATTCCCAGTACAGCTAAATAAATAAATGAAATGAAAGGGGATGTGATGACCCTTTGAAGGTTGAGGTAGCAAGATAAGGAGTTCAAGGCCACTCTTGGCTACATAAAATGTTTGAGGCCACCCTGGCCTAGTGGGAATCTGTTTATATGTGTACTAATATTGGAGAGCTATTTGTGCAGGCCACATTCCTAACAGCATTCCACACAGTGGCCAACAGAATAAAATAGCCTAAAGGTCCACAGATGAATGAATAACATGGCAAAACCATACATTGGCACATAGTCAGCCCCCAAAAGAAATGAAATATTGATATACACTACAATTTAAGTGCTAAATGAAAGAAGGCAGACTCAGAAAAGCCAAATGTGCGATTCTTCTTATATGAAATATAAGACAGTAGTAAGTAGTTCAGTGGTTGTCAGAGAACGGAGGGGCCATTGTTGTGAGCTTTGTGGAATTGTGGAGTGTTCTTGTGGAGTCATGAACTGTTTTGAAACTAGAGAGAGGGCACTGGTTGTATAATACTGTGCACATACTAAATGCGCTGAACTGTACACTTTAAAATGTTGGGGTGTTTTTGTTGTTCTTTTTTGTTTTGTTTTTGAGACAGGCTGTTGCTCTGTAGTCTTGTCTCATTTGATATGCACTGCGTAGGCCAGGTTTTTCTCAGAGATCCTCCTGTCTCTGTCAAGTGCTAGGATCACAATTTTATTATGTGTGAATTTAACCTCAATGCAAACCAAAGTCCTGCACAGTGCCACACTCACCTGTAGTCCCAGCTGCCAGGGCTGAGGCAGATGGACCACTAGAGCCCAGGGATTCGGGTCTCAGTTGTACTATGTCCACAAAACAGTGGTACTAAGGTTGAGAGGAGAAACGGACTCTGGCCTCTCAGGTGCAGGAACTTACCAGTTTGCCTGACAAGGGTAGCGACCTGCACAGATGGGAGGCCTGAAGGTCATAACTCCCGTGTGGTTGGTACTAGGACCACACCTACAAAGAACCCTTGGGCCTGGGACTGTAGCTCAGTAGAGAGCCCTTCATTGCCTTGGAAGGGTAAAGTCTGGGGTTTCATGGCCTGCACCAGAAACAAAACCAAATAAAAACAGGTCCCTGAAAGCATAGGAACCTAGGGTTCCTGGAGAAACAAATGTCAGAATGTCCCCAATAACTCAGCCTTCTGAGTGGGGATGCTCTGAGGAGTGCAGTGAGAAAGAGAAGGCCATGGCAGGTGGGGGGGGGGGGGGGGGGGGTCCAGGCCAGCTCAGGAATTGCCTAGAAGTACCACATGATGGTAGTGAAATCCTTCAGGTCCCTGTTAGCCAAACTGATTACTTGATGGTGGAGCCAGGTCAGACCTTATCACAACATCTGTGCTGGCTGCTGTTTACCAAGCAATTAGCCCCGCACTCAGACCAAGTGACTCTTGACCCAAATACAGTGCAGGCCACTTGTGAGTTCCAGAAAGGGGAGCCAAAAACTGCTCACTCAGAGAGAGTGCTCTCTGGAAACTGTCCTTTGATTTGTACAAGAGTCTGGGACCCACGACCGATCCTCCAGCCCTATCCTAACCCCAAACGTACACTCTGTTTCCGTCTTTGTCCCCTGTAGGCCTTCAGCACATTCACAAACCCCGTGCGTAAAGTTGGCTCCAACCCAGGGCCTCTTCTACCAGTAAGTACCGCACCCCAAACCCCAGTCATTCAGAACCCAAAACCAAACCCCCAAGTGTAGTCAATGCCACAAGCCTTTCCCTACCTGACTCAAAATAAGCAGTGGCTGCTGTTTCGCCTGCACAGGGCTGCCAGGGTTTAAGTTTCTGTGTTTGAGTGTATAACCTCCACTTCACCCGGTGAGGGCAAGGTCACTGTAATCTCCAGAACTGCCAGCCCACACTAAGGTATGGAACTGCTACTAGGCTCTTTGATGAATAGCAAAAGGATGCAATCAGTGCACTCAGGAAACCCTACAAGTCAGACAGGATTAAGCAAGACCGACTGTATGAGGTACAAGTAGGAATTCAGGAAGAGGAGATTTCCAGTATGGGTAAGAAGGGTGTGGTCATCATGGAGACATGCAGAGGAGGGCAGGACAGACACCTGACCTGTGGAATGATGAAGGCATTAAAATCTCAACAGGGATAAGCCACAGAGGGTCTAAAAACAAAAGTGAATTCACAGTGAGAATTTGCCAATGATGGGATCGTTACAGGGAGCTCACCAGCCAATTAAAAGTTTATTCCAACCGGCCAAGACCACACCCAAGTGCTTTTAAGGGCAGAGATCTTATTGATCTTGATCTATGTTTTTAAGGGCAGAGATCTTGTTGATCTTGATCTGCTTACACAAAGCAAGCAGCTTCAAAAGAAGCTAAGATTAGTAGCTAACCCTGAGTTCCACACAAACAGGCAGCTTAAGACAAAGGGTTAGCTGGAGGAGTTTCCGCACAAACAAGCAGTTTTAACAAAGGCTAAGATAAGTAAGCTAGGACAACCTGACCTTTGGTTCTTAGAATAGAGATAGGTAGTTTTCCATGGGATTCTCTATCCAGGAGATCAGGTCCTAGTTAAACCTGGAAACAGGCCTCAGTAAGAATATAAGATGGAGGAACCTCTGCACTGTCTTGCCCCATCACAGAATAAAGGATGCCCTGGGGAGGAAACTGGGAAATGGTACAGAAGGGACTTACAGGAAAGTCTAGAGGTTAGTGCATCTCGATGGGGTCAGAGTCAGAGTGAGAGAAGTAAGGCATACCAGCTACAAAATTTAATGAGTTCTCACTCAGTAGATAAAGTCATCACAGTTTAATGCACAGGCTTGTTAGTTTAAGACAGATTCACATACCTCAAGTTGCTCTTAAATCCCTGATGCAATGCCTCCATCTCCCAAGTGCTTGGATTGTATGTGAGCACCACCATACCTGGTTAATGCAATACACCGTGGAGGAGTATTGAGACAGTGTGTTATGTCGCCCAGACTGAACCAAGTTTGTCCTGTAGTTGAGGTTGGCCTTGAGCTCTCCATTTTTCTGCCTCTGCTTTCTAAGTGCTGGGATTGCTGGCATGCATCACCATGCCTGATCCTTTAATGCAAAATATTTAATCAATTTTGTTTTTCAGGCAGTCTTGCTGTGTAGATCAGGTTGACTTTTCATTCAGGGTAACCGTTGGTCTTCCCAGTGTCAGGATTTCAAAGATGCTCCAATACAATAGTCAGCAGCAAGCCTACTTAACTTCTCTAAGCTGTGTCTTCGAGTTTGTATCTGCTTATAAGAGACTTTATATCAATAAAGATGCCTCTTACTTTATTTACTTTATTTCACTTTCGGTATTCCTTATTTCCCTATAGTTTTTATTTAGGGTTGAGACTCCACGAGATGTCCCTCTCCCCTGTCAGCACGTCTATTGGTGGTGTCCTTGTTCAGGTCTTGTTTAGGCAGCCATGTTGATGAGAGTACATAGGTGTAGTTTCTCTGTCATTTCTAGGACACACAATTTCACAGTAAATGCCGTGTCCTTCTGGCTCTTACAATTTTTCCAGCCCTTCTTCCTCTACGCTCCCCGAGCCATAGGTGCAAACATTGTGTTGCAGATGTATCTGTTGGGGCTGGGTACCACACAGTCACTTGTCCTGTTTTGGTTTTCTACAGTTGTCTGTGTCTATTACAAAGAGATTTTTCTTTGATAGGGCATGAGACCTACACTTACCTGTGGCTATAAGGATAAGTATTTACAATGGAACTGGGGATTATGCTGGCTTAATAAGCTGGTGGTTGTAAGTTTTCCTTCAAGTTCTATAACTTCACCAGGCTTAGGTAGTTGGTTCTATTTCCAGTACCAGGCATGATTTCGTTCTGCTTGGGCAGGTCTTAAGTCCAGTTAGAGAGTTGTTTGTTACCACAAGGGTATGTGTTCCACTACATACATATCCTATATACATACATATCCTTTAGGATATTGTGATGGGTTGGCCATTGCTTTAGTTCATAGGCATCACAGCTGGATAGGTCTACTGGTTGCTTCCCTCCCTTACAAGCTTGTATGGCTAATGAAAGCTGTTCTTCAGGGAGGAGGCTTTCAGATCAGATTCAGCTCAGATCTTTTGAGTCTTGTGTATGAGGAATATGGTGTTTTCAGCAAGAGGGACTTGCCTTCAAACTCTGGTAGGTTACCAAGGATAATAGCAATTGTGTATAATGTTTTGAGATTCTCTTGATTAGCTAACCCTAACTAACAACTCAAAAAAGGAACTGCCTGTAATTCCTGCCTGTAATTGAGGTATTTGTTAGACAATCTCTGGTTCCTTTGTTTGTTTGTTTGTTTGTTTGCTCTTCAAGACAGGGTTTCCCTATGTAGCTTTGGAGTCTGTCCTGGAACTAGCTCTTGTAGACCAGGTTGGTCTCAAACTCACAGAGATCTTCCTGCCTCTGCCTCCCAAGTGCCGGAATCAAAGACATGCACCACCACCAGGCCCAATCTCTGACTCTTATAGGAAGCATTGTCAGCCCAAATGGGAAATTTTTATTTAAATTATACATGCATATGTATACACAGACTTATATGTATTATATGTAATTTTCGGTCAATAGATCAGACATCTTTATTCTTATCTTTACCTTCATTTCTTCTGTATTTATCTCCTTCCCATCCCTAAGTAGAGTGCCCCCGTTTTTCCCATTCCCCTCTTTACTGCTCCCTCACAGCCCCACCCTGTCGGTGGTCCTGTTAACTTCCTAGTTTCTTCAGTTATTTCAGGGTATGCTTTGACATCTGAAGATTTTGAGTAGGAACCTCAGATAATAGAGAACATCTGAAATTTGTTGTTCTGGGCCTGAGTTACCTCACTCGGTGTGAACTTTTCTAGTTCTATTGATAAATTTGCCTACAAATTTCATAATTTCATTGTTCTTTATAGCTGGAGTACTCCACAGTGTATATGTACCACCTTCCCGTCATCCATTTGTCAGCTGAAGGACATACAGGTTCCTAGCTATGCTGAATAAAGGCCCATTTAACGACTGGATCTGAGGCCTGTTCCAAAGGAGGCAAAGCACATTTGGTACTGGAAACCCGGCCAAGAACCCCAGAATGGGGAGGTCATGGGCTCTAACAGGGAAGTTTCTGCTGTTGTTTTGCTAACTGGATACAATGTGCCCCCAAAATTACCTTCTAAATGTTTTCATTTAGGCCTATAGACAGATCTGCTGTCAGACTAAACAGGTTTCTTCCTGCAGTGGGTAAGGTTAAGGGAGAGACTCCTAGCTGCTCTGTGATCTGAGAAAAACTGAACCTTAGACTGGACACCTTTGTCACCTACCCCCAAACCTCCATTGTGGTTGTGGGGGATAGAAAGAGTGCAGGAGTCAGAGGGTGTGTGGCACACTATGGCACACTCTCTTCTGGGTGTAATGGAGCCACTACTCTCTTGAACTCAGCAGCTGTGATTGAGCCTGTCAACATCCATTTCCTCTTTTTTTTATTATTTCAATTCTTATTGGTGGGGGAGGGCACACTTCGGGGAGGTCAGGGGACAACATTTTGGAAGTTGTTTTTTCCTCTACCTTTATGTAGGTAGATCAAACCCTGCTCACCAGGCTTGCAGAGCAAGCACTTTACCCTCTTTGAACCATCTCACAGGTCCTGGGCTTCTAATATCCGGTCATGGGGGGAAGGGAGATCAAGAGGCCTGACCCCTCTCTAATGCTATAAAGGCAGTTAATGATTGCAGAGGTTGGGAGAGACAATTTCTTCAGTGTTGTAACCACTGCTAAGTGCCCGGGCCCTAGCCAATAACCAGTGTTATTGTTCCTATAAGGAACCCTAGTTATAATTAAACTCACAAAAGTGGGGGGTGCATGGTAATAGAAGGGGAATTGTAATCACTGGAAGCTGAAGGGGAAGGGGATAGTGGGAGAGACAGCCAGCCCTAACCTGATAGCACTGTGTTATTGCTCCCCCAGAAATGAATTACTCTTTCCCAGTCATTAGAGTGTTCAGACCTGAGTGAGAATTTACAGTTTCACCCATGATGACTAAAGAAACGTAATATGGGGCCAGGCATCCCTTAAGGGCCATTGACCTTTTGCTCTGGGATGCCTAGGAGATCCTAGTGGCCTGCAGAGGAGATAAGAATAGGATAATGGGCTGCGATAATGCTTCTGTAAAACCTGCTTATCGGTATAGGAAAGGGATGACATGGTCTTTGACTACTCTACAGCAGGAAGGGAAGGCAGCTGAGAGAAGTAAATTATTTTCTTGCCCGGCTGTGAATTCCATGGATATTTGTAATTAATACCTTTCTGATGTCTGCCCTTAAACCTCCCTTAACATCCGCTTTCACACGGCATGCTGCACTGGCTCTAAGGCTACCTTCCTTCTGCTAGCAGGAAGAGTAAATTCATTTAATCTAAAATTGAATTGAGTCTAAGTCTCTGGTTTCTCCCAGTGGACTTGAACACCACAAAAGGGGCAAAAAAGAATTGTGGGAATCAAAATGATCAAAATACAGTGTCTACAAGTGTGAAAATTTCCTAACCAAACCTGTTAGTATATATACTAAATATGTCCTAATCAAAAACTGAAAGGGGGGCATCAAGATGGCTCATTTAGTGAAGGCATTTGCCACCAAGCTGGATGGTTGACTTTGATCTCTGGGTCCCACACAATAGGAGAGAACCAGCTCCTTCAAATTGTATTCCGAGTTGTACACACTATGGTGTATATATGTACACACACACACACTTAATAAATATGTACATTTTTCACTTAAAAAAAAAAATTAAGGCCTGGTGTTGGTGGTGCACATCTTTAATCCCAGCACTTGGGAGGCAGAGGCAGGTGGATCTCTGGGAGTTAGAGGCCAGCCTGGTCTACAGAGCAAGTTCCAGGACAACTACGGCTGTTGCACAGAGAAACCCTGCCTTGAAAAACCAAATTAATGAATTAAATGAAATTCTTTAATAGAAACCTGACATGGTTTTCACAAGCACTGAACAACAAATTCCACATACACGGTGGGAGCCATCTTGTTACTACAGTCGTTGTCATAATGAGATGCTAGGGGTTGAGCCCAGGGCTGACTGTACTCAAGAACCCAATCTGTCTGCTAAAACGTTGACTCTGGAAGACTGTAGGTAACAGTCAGAGATGGGGGGAAAGTTGTGGGGACAGGGAGGCAGCAAATTTGTCCTAAGAAAAGAATAAATAGGTGTGGGGTGGGGCCAGTGGCAACGGCCAGACTAGTCAGCAGGAGGCATTCTGCTGCAGGTTTACTGTAGATCTCAGAGATTCGGGTTGGCTGACTTTCAAAGTCTTTCTGAGGTGGCTTGGGATTCTGGGCCTAGGAGGTTACGAAGGTAGGCAAACCTCATTTCCTTTATCCACTGTCACAGGGCAGAGGTTATGCCCAGATTGTGGAGTTCTCCCAAAATCCAACAAGGAGACCAAATCCCATATGTTAAAGCAAAGAGCCTTTATTCAAAAGTTCTAACTAGGATTCTCCGTGTCCACATTGGCATGATCAGAGAGCCCTGAGGCAAAGTTGGTCAAGGTGAAGCCTGTGGCACTTGGAGGCAGCAGCTCTAAACCATGGAGAAAGCTTATTGTCTTGGTCTGTACATGGGCTCTACCCAGCCCTCTGTCACCAGCGGAAGACACTTGACTGTGTGTACCACTTCCCTATTGCTACATAATCACTGCTCCAGACCTAGAGGCTGAAAGCAACATACTTGAGTTCCCCCAACAGCCTGTGGTTCAGAAATCACATGGTCTTGATGGTTCTCTCAGCCCGAGGGCTCCTCAGTGAAAATCAAAATGCCTGGCAGGGTTCTCCTTTCTCCAGGCCCTGGAGGCAAGTTAGCTTCTAAACTCACTGAGATTGTTGACAGAACTCAGTGCTGTGTTGTTGTAGAACTTGGGTCCCCTAGCTGGAGTCAAGCAAGGCCATTTCCAGCAAGGCCACCTGCATTCCTTGGCTTGTGCCCTCTGAAAAAGTTTGCTCCTTGGCTGTGAGCTGTCTGGCTCACTTCCTATGTCATCCCTTCCTGACTTTTTTTTCTTCACATAAGGTCTATTGTGGCCTAGGCTGAGCTCTCAACCTGTCTATATAACCAAACATGACCTTGTCCTCTTGATTCCCCTGCCTCTCGAGTGCTGAGATTACACATATACACTACCATGTTCCCTTTCATATGGTGCTGGGGACTTCGGCTTTGGAATTTTGTTTATTTTTCAAGTTATCTCTGTGTAGCTCTGGCCATCTTGGAACTCAGTCTGTAGACCAGGCTGACCTTGAACTCAAAGATCAGTCTGCGTCTGCCTCCTGAGTGCTAGGATTAAAAGCATGTGTCACCACCATCTGACTGGTGCTAGGGACTAAACCCAGGGTTTAGTGCATTTTAGGCAAATACACTGCCAGCTGAGTTATATCCCGACTCTCTCCTCTCTGCCCCATTTTTCCTCCTCTTCTGACTTTCTCTTCCCTAATTTTCTATTTCACTCTCGTTCCTTTTCCTGTAACTGTGCCCCAGACCTTATGAAGTTCCAAGACTTAGCACAACCCCCGATGAAAGTACAGTTCAAGCCATAAAACTCAGCATGGAGACAATAAGCACCACCTTCCAAAATGAAAACAAGGACCTAATCTATCAGAGTCCACATTTAAATCATTAGACCAGCCCTGGGCCAATTCAATATCCAGGGCTCTTAAATCTTGCTTCTCTCCAGGTGGACAGGGTGACAGAGGGATGAGGCAGCCCCAGCACACCTGCAGGGTAGGACATCTGCAACGGAAGACCCCTCCATCAGACCAGGGATTTACACTCCAAATAGTAACCATGTAGGCTCACTTCGGAGACGTTGTCCTCAAAGCATAGCTCACTTCCAGAAGGCCATCGCCTCTATCGGAAGTACACGTGCAGGAGCTGGAGAGACGGTTCAGCAGGTAAAGCATGTATTTGCTGCACACCAGAGGTTGGATCCCCAGAACTCATCAAAACGCAGACAAGTATGGTGCCTTCTGTTTAATTGCAGCATTAAAGAGGTAGAAACAATGGCAAGCTGACTGACTAGAATAGGTCGAATCTGATCAATAAATAAAGCAGATCAATCAAAAAAGACACCTAGAGTCACCTTTGGTCCTCCATATGCATGTGCACACTCGCATGCATGAAACACCTGCACACACATGTGCCCACACTTGAAAGTGCATGCATACATGCATGTACTTGGCTACATATCTATATATACATAAATGCAAGTGCTCTTCAACTTCCATGGTTGAAAACACCATAAATACCATAAATCAATAGTGCATTTTAATTTATATCCAACTTACCAACCATCGCAGTTTAGTCCAGAGTGCTGGAAATGTGTTCAAAAGGCCCACATCAGTTGGGCAAGGCCACTTGACATAAAGCCCACTACATAATAAAGACTAGATCAGCTCATGCCATTTGCCCATACATTTTCTTTCAGAATGCCAGCTGCTTCCCTTCAATAGCGCTCAGCTGACAGGAGCTGCAGGTAACCGAAGCTGTTGGCCTGGAAAGGGCTCAAAATTGACAATTAAATCACACTTACATTTGCATATTGTCTTCACAGAATCATCAAATCAGAAATCCTAAAATGGGAGCCCTTTGCATACTATCTGTTCTTGGAGCCACGTTCCAGGGCCTGTCATAACTGATAAGTAATTCCCATGTACATTCAATGTCCAGCCTGCTGTCTAGACCGTGCCTTTGTCTGGTGGCTCCTGGTTTGGTTTGGTTATTTGGTTATTTATGGTGTGTGTGTGTGTGTGTGTGTGTGTGTGTGTGTGTGTGTGTGTAAAGGCGTGGAAATCAGGATTCACTAGACCCAGAATAAATGAAGTGGAGTTTATTTGGGGAAAAGAACTTACACAGAAAACAAGTGACTGTGGCTACACTCCTGCTCCTAGGATGCAGACCCTGCCACCCCGATGCTCTCTGCAACTCAAAGGTCCTCCCAAGCTCTGGTCTTTTCCCTTAACTGGCCAAGTCCTTATATTGCTACATGTGTGTGTCTCTTTCTAGCAATACTAGACATTGAACCTAGATCCTCATTCAGCCTGGTCCATACCTACTCACTGGGTTACAACCTTAGCCCTGAGGCTCCTTAGAGTCCTGAGAACTGGTCAGACACACTAAACCAGTGGTCCTTCCTAATGCTTCTCAATCCTTTAATGCAGGTCCTCATGTTGTGGTGACCCCCAACCATAAAATTATTTTCATTGCTGCATTATAACTATAATTTTACTACTGTTATGAATCATAATGTAAATATCTATGTTTTCAGATGGTCTTAGGCGACTCCTATGAAAGGGTTGTCTTGACCCCCAAAAGGGTCACAACCCACAGGTTGAGAATCACTGCACTAGACCAAATCTTAAAAGCAAACTCCTGGAATCTGTTCACCTGGAACCTGAAAGGCAGATTCTGACAAAAGAAGTTCAGGAGAGGAAGGCCATTCAGTCTTCATCGAAATACCATGAGCTGCCTAGGGATACTTGTTAAGAAGGCTGAAGCAAGAGACAAGTTCAAGGACAACCTGGTCTAGGTGGGAAATGATAAGACGGACTAGCCTCAGGGGCAGTATTAATGTTACAAATCCCTGCAGTGGTGGTGCTGGCCTTTAATCCCAACACTCTAGGCAAAGGTGCATGGCTCTCTGTGAGTTTCAGGCCAGCCTGGTCTACAGAGTGAGTTCCAGGACAGCAAAGGCTACACAGAGAAACCCTGTCTTGAAAAACAAAGACAAAAACAAACAAAAAAAGCATCGCCTCAGTGTGCTCAGAGTCCCTAAGGAAAAAAACTGGCATCATCCATTCCTAAGGGCTCGGTCCCCCATTTGTAAAACAGGAAGTAAAACAACCACAACAAAAACACAACTGTCACTAGGCAGGGTGGAGATACAAGTGGGACCACCTGGCTTCCATGGGTGCCGGGCCTGGTGTTATGGTGGCTGAATTCCCTTTTCTCCTTCAAAGGAACCCTGGCAAGGGCTCCTTAGTTCAAAATGTGTTTTGTCTGTTTATTTCCTATGAGGACCTTAAATGTATCCATTTCCTCCTTACGACTTGCAAAATAAAGAAAATGGCCAAGTAGGTAGACACAGTGCAAATTCCTCAGAACAAGCCCAAAAGCCTGTTGGGACCAGTCAAAATGGCCCTCTTGCTCCTTTATTCCTGGGAAAGGCCAGCCAGGGAGCTGAAATCCCCATGGAGAAGAGGTTTCCGGAGTTGGGGACAGAGGAGGGACTGGGCATCAGGCTGTGCTCCTCCCCCTTGATGCCATCAGGGCCTGGTCCCAAGCCCTTGGTTCCCAGGAAAAGAGCAGGAGTGCGGTGGAGGGAGGGGGCGGGGGAGGGACCAGTGTCGCCTAGGCGGAGGCTAGCGCCGCCCCACCTCCCTCCCGCCGACTGGGCTCCAAGGGCGCTCCACCGCACCCGGCATTGAGCACCGCGATGTGGGCCGCGCTGTCGCTGCTGTGCGCCGGGGCCTGGCTGCTGAGTGTCCGGGCCACCGCCGAGCTGTCTGTGAACGCCGTAGGTACGTGGGACAAAGCGGGGCGCAGGGCTCCCGGGGCACCGGAGGGGGCACAGGGAGCCCCGGGGTGGTCTCGGGAACCCGTGATCCGAGGGACAGGCCCGAGGGTGCCCAGAGTCCGTCTTGTCCAGGCCTAGATACAGAAGCCCTCAGCCCTTTCTCCCCTCCACCTGGGACAGCTGGGGACGCAGAACTTTCTTGCCCTGTCACGCAGCAGGACGTGCCAGCCTGCTGTGACTCTCCCGGGGATCTCCCTGCTGGGTTGGTAGTCCATCTGTGCACGCTGGGGCAAACTTCTTGCCCTGAGAGACTCTGTGCCCACAGCAGTTTTAACCCTGGTGCGTGTGGTGTACGGGAAGAGCTGGATTAGAAAAGCAGCTCTAATTTGGCAAAGTGCAACAGAAGACTAGCTAGTAACTATTTTAGTTCCGTACATCGTTGGTCTCCGTAGCAACTCCTAAATGCCTGCTTGTGGGACAAAAGAAGCCACAGGTAGTGTTCTATTAGATGTTTATTTATGGGCAGTGACGTTAGAAGTTAAATGATTTTCAGGTAACACACACACACACACACACACACACACATACACACACGTGCGCTTTGCTTGCCAACCATTTTTAAGTATAACGAGCCCTTCAATCAAAGTCAGGACTCAAGAGCAATGTGTGTGGACTGTGGTTTTCTGGTCCTGCTGTCGGTCTTCGGCAGGACTGTATTTTCTTTTCGTTAGAGATTTTATTAGCATATATTAATTAAGCATAATGATGGGTTTTATTTTTATATTTTCATGCAAGTATTTAACACTCTGGTCATATTTCAGCCTTCATAACCCTCTATTGTCCCCCTCCCACTTCCGCTTTCTTCCTCTTCCCAGCTTGTACCTTTTCTTTCCTCTTTCCCTGTCTCCGCCTCCCTCCTTCCCTCCTCCCTCCCTTACTCCCTCCCCTCCCCCACTTTTTGTGATCCTATGGATTTTATTAGGGTTATTTACAAAAACGAAACAGAAACAGGCACCTTATCAGAGGCTATAGCCCTAAAGAAAATGTATCTTCCCTCCCCCAGTAACTATAATTGCCAGGGGATGGGACCTTGTGATTTCCCCTCCATCCATTTTTGGTTTTATTGATTCTGCTTCTAACTCACTATGTAGCCAAGAATGAGCTTGGACTCCTGACCTTCTTGCCTCTCTCCCCCAAGTATGAGTTTAAAGGCAGGTGCCATGCCCTAGTCAGAAAAACAGTTCCTTTGCAGAGAGAGCTCAGTGCAGAAAGCACGTGGTATACAAGCCTGAGAGCTTGGTGTACAAGTTCTGATCCCAGGAACTATGTAAAATTCGGTCAGACACGGAAGCCACCTGTAATGGCAGCACTCAGGAGGAAGTGATGGGTCCTGGGGTAAGCATGCTAACTAGATTACTGTGAGCTCTGGGTTCAGTTAAAGATCCCTGCCTCAGTAAAGTGGAGAGTGATAGAGGGAAAGGTGACATATCGGAGCACACACTCTGCATACACATACACATGTAAAATAATAATAATAAATCAAATGAACAGTCACAGTAAGCTTGGGATGGATCTGAGATTCCCCTAAAGTCATCCGTGTTTTTATCCACCAAGGGTCTATAAGCAATTGTCCCCTCTTGTTGGTTTGGAAGCCCCCAAGAGGCACAGCCATAAACTCCAGCTGCAGAGCCTGGTCTGGGCTGAGGTCTGTCTTCTCTGAAGGATTCAGCCACAGCAGGCCCTTAACCAGGGTGTGGAATCCCCTGAGCCCTGAGACCTGTCTTGAAGAACTAGGCCTTTTCTTCCCAAGAGAAAGGGCTCTGGCTTAGCTGCTAGAGCAGGTCTGGGGCTTGTGGATTAAGATGTAACTGCCACATCACAATAACCTTCATATTGTTGTGCTGGCATGGGTCCTGGGGATCCCTGGGGCAAGATGGAGCCATTCCAAATGGTCCAGATACAGATGGTGTCAGAGAAATGAGTCTAGACCATTTACTTCAAAACTGCCCATTTGACCAGGTATAGTGATACATGCCTGTAATCCCGGAACTCACAGAGCCAAAGCATGAAGATTGTTGAGTTCAAGGCTAGCCTGGGCTACACTGCCAGACACTGCTCTAAACACACATACAAAAGATATATTTCCATTCAAGTTTTACTTTAGTAGGTTTCACAATGACTTTCCATAGTGTAAAATACAATTGGAAAAAATTAGTCAAGGTTTTCATAATAGTTGAGATTATTGCTCAATCTAGAATAGTTTTTTGTTTTGTTTTGATTTTTGAGACTGAGTTTCTCTGTAACTTTGGAGGCTGTCCTGGAACTCACTCTGTAGACCAGGCTGGCCTCAAATTCACAGAAATCTGCCTGTCTCTGCCTCCTGAACATTGGGATTAAAGACATGCACTACCAACACTCAGCTTTAAATTTTTTATTTTTATTTTTTACAGTGTGTAGATATGTGCACATGAACATACCATGGTATGATGGTAGTAGTCAGAGGACAATGTTTAGAAGCATGTTCTTGCCATGTGGATTCTGGGGATTGAACTCAAGGTGTTGGGGCTGGTATCAAGCATCTTGACTCTTTGAAAGATCTTACTGGCCCCTTACAATAAATATTGACATTTGAAAATGAGACCACTTGGCTAGGGAGCTGGATGAGCACTTAAGATACTGGTCATGAAAGAAAGAGGACTCCCTAGAGCCTACTAAATGTCAGTGGGGCATGGAAGTCAACCTGCAATTCCAGCCTGGGGTCCCAGAGGGGGTATGGCCAGAGTTTGTCCCGTAACACTAGCCAAATTAGTTTGATTGGTAGACCCTGCCTCAATGGATAAGGTAGAAGAACAACAAGGAAGACTCCTGATATTAACCTTGGGTCTCCACACACACCTATTCACATGAGAACACATATACTACATGCACATACTGTCCCTCATACAGTGTTGGATAACTTGCTGGTCAAGTAGGTACAAACCTGCTAATTCTAGCACTCGGAGGCAGACGCAGGTGTATCTCTGTGAGTTCTAGGCCAGCCAGATCTACAGATTGAGTTCCAGGACAGTCTCCAAATCAATACAGAGAAACCCTGTCTTGAAAAACCAAAAAAACAAAACAAAAAAAATTAAACATTTACCATTCATTAGAATACATCTTTTACAGCTATTTAAATTTTAAATGGGAATTTTAAATCATGTACAATAAAATATTCCCAGCACCTCAAAAATTCTATTGCTGGGTAGACATGAAAAATAAAATCTAAGCCAGGGCAGTGGTGGTATACATCTTTAAGCCCAATACTCGGAAGGCAGAGGCAGATGGATCTCTGTAAGTTTGAGGCCAGCCTGATCTACAGAGTGAGTTCCAGGATAACCAGAACTGTTACATAGAGACCCTGTCTTGAAAAAGTGCCCCACCCAAAAAAAAAAAAAAAAAAAAAAAAAAGGAAAGAAAGGAAGAAAAGGAAAACATCTACTCACCCCTGATAGGGAAACAATGACAGGCCAAAGTAAGAATGCCACCAAAGTCCAACTTGATAAACCAGTAAGTTTTACTGGGATTACTTCCTGGATTTTGGGTGAGGGGTCACTTACAGAAATAGAAATAATTCCAAGACAGTCCCTCCCTATCCCCCACACAGGAGAGAAGCTCAGGGAAGCAGGGTGGCTGATCTCTGCTTCTCCAGACAGTTACCACCAGCCTGGAGACCTAAGCTCCTTGGGCCCCACATGATGGAAGGAAAAAACCAGCTCCCAAAAGCTGTCTTCTGATGTGTGGACACAAACACCAATAAGAATCATTAAAATGTTTAGTATTACCACTAGCTGGGGTGTTCAGTGGACAAAGTGCATGTGACACAAATATGAGGACCTGATCCCTAGCACCCACATTAAAGAGCCAGCTGTAGGGGCACTTGGAACCCCAGGGCTGGGAGACAGGGTCAGAAGGACCCCAGCGCTTTCCCGCCAGCCAGTGTAGCCAAATGGCTGAGCTGAATGTTCTTCCAAACACTCTATCTCAAGAAATAAGGAGGAGAGAGATAGAGGACGACCTCCAAAGGCAACTTGGGGCCTTCACACGTGACCACATGGGTGCATACCTCCCCCATATACTGCATACAAATAGACGTTTCTTAAAATGTCTTGTGGTCTGAGTTTCTTTTTATACTCAAGCTAACCTACATCAACCTCCTCTTTGGTATTTTGCAAATGCAAATCAGCTGGGTCTGATGGCACACACCTTTAGTTCCAGCACTCTGCCGTAGAGGTCATAGAGTCGGGCCAAGGCTACAATTAAGACCCTGCTTCATATAATAATAATAATAAT
Organism: Cricetiscus sungorus; assembly: GCA_030556225.1. NCBI lineage: Eukaryota > Metazoa > Chordata > Mammalia > Rodentia > Cricetidae > Cricetiscus > Cricetiscus sungorus. Next base: position 10,014,107 of record JANBXA010000642.1, read on the forward strand.
AATAATAAAAAATAAAAACAAATAAAATGCCCTCAGCTCTTCTATCCTACTTAGCTGTAGATTCAACATGATCACAAGACACTTGCAGACCTAATTCTTTTTTCTCTCTCTCTCTCTTTTACAGAAAAGTTTCACTTCAAGTCATGGATGACACAGGTCAGTGGCCAACTTCTCCTTTTGAAGTTTCTCTTGTCACAAAACTCCCTGTTAGCAAACTGAATTGTATCAGATTTGAGACACAAAGAGAGGAATTTGCCAACCTTGCTCTGTCCTGGGTCCTTCCGTGCTCCACCCTTACCAGACTCCAGGGAGGGTACAGTGGTGAAGTAAACGTCCAAATGGTGCCGCCCAGGGATGAGCCTGGCAAAAGCCTTTCATGCCTTCCCTTCATTGTTGGCGTTTGGAGCACTTTGCATAGTGACTACAAAATCTTTTGGGAACAGCAGGATGTACAGTTTTGAAAATGGTGGGCTCTGCCATACACTTGGCTCCGCAATGAGGCACGGTGTCCACAGGCCACCTGAGCTTGGCAGGCACCCTCAGTGGGGTCTCCTGAACACTTAACAGTTGCGAGGTCTTCACTGTAGCCACACGTGCCTGGAGGCGAACGACAGCTTTGTCACTTCCTGGTATTGGCGGTGGAGAACAAGAATGGAGTCCCATCTAACTGTAGGCCTGTCCTGAAAAAAGTGGCAGAATGAAAACTTCCATGGTAGCATGCTTGCCTCGAATACACAGAACTCTGCATTGATCCCCAGCACTGCGTAACCCAGGCATGGTAACATATGCCTGTAATCCCAGCACTTGGGAAGAGGAGGCAGGACGGGAAGTTTAGATGTGCATGATCGTCCTGTCTAGGGACAATAGTCCAGCCTACATACATGATACCTGGAGGATTCTTAGGCGGTAGGGGATCTCTAAAAAGAACCCTCTTGTAAGCTTTACCTATTCTGATGATGATTTGCTGCTGGTGTGTTTTGTTTTAGCACCAAAAGACATACAGCTCTTTGGAATACAACTACAGACTGCAGACGTTTGCCAACAACTTGAGGAAGATACATGCCCACAATCAGAGGAACCACACATTTAAAAGTACTGGGGAGCCCCTTTTCCCTCAGACCTCTGGGAGAAAGAGGGTGGGAACATCTCAGGTCTGGGAAGAAAACAGTTAGTGGCATAGGCTGGTGAAAGGGTCCGCTCAGGGCTAATGGGCACAGAGCAGAGACTCAGACGCTGAGGATTTCTTTGGTGAACCTCAAGTAATAGCTCTGCAAAGAATATAAATTTAGACAGCACTAGTAATAATTCTCTGTGGAACACATGAAGTTTACAAAAGATTCTAGAGGAGCCCAACCCCTTCAGCCCCCTGCTGGCCATCTGAAGGCACAACACACACAACCTAGATCTGTTTGGGTTTCTGTGAGACTCTCAGACTGCTCTAAGTCCATGTGCAGTCTCTGGAGTCATGCAGCTTCACTCGGGGTGAGAGTCACTAGAAAGAAACGCGTCTAACATGATCACAGTAGTTGCTGAACTGAAAGAAAGACAGACATTCAGTCCGTTTCTGCCTGGTGCTAGCATATGACCTGGGAGCAGGGGCTGACTTATAGTGGACCTGGCTGGGTTGCGGTTGAGACTGGATGTGGTGTGGGTGGGAAGACGCCTGCACAGCTATCACAGCTCTTTACCTGGCGTTCATCAGTCTCACAGTAGGAATCTCAAACAGTGGGTGCCTTGCTGCACCCCAGATCTATCTACTGCATCCACCAGCTCTGGGGTGCCTCTGTCTGCCTGAGCTCTGAGGCACAGTAGCAGATGAACTTGCCAAACTGAATCACATGAGATACAGACTTTTACAGCAGCCAAGTTGTAGGGGCTATAAATAGAACAGGAGTAAACAAGGGCTCTTGGATTTTTGTCTGCTTGTTATCAATTAACTATGGCCTCTGCTTCATGTAGTTTTGCTTGGTTTGTTTTCCCTTCTCTTTTTCAGTGGGATTGAACCAGTTTTCAGACATGAGCTTTGCTGAAATAAAACGCAAATACCTCTGGTCAGAGCCTCAGGTTGGTGTAGTTCATTGTAAATAAAGTGGGATCTTTTCTCCCAAATCTGTGAAATAAACATTAAACCTACTGTGTTTCCAGCTACATTCAGTCCTGCCTGTCCCCAGCCATGCCTAGGGGTGTCCTGGAATTCTTGGAGAGGCCAGGAGGATCCATCTCTCCGCAGTCCCTTAGTACAGGGCTCTGGCCTTAACAACAGGAACCCGTGATCTATAAGTAGCAGATAAAATACAGGTGCCCAGTTAAAGGGGAATTTTAGGTTGATTTTTTTTTTTTTTTTTTTGAGATAGGGTTTCTTGTAGACTAGGTTGGCTTAGATCTTGCTATGTAACCAAGGCTTGAACTCCTGATCCTCCCACATCTATTTCAGAAGTGCTGGGATTATGGATGTGTGCCCACACTCATATTTTCATTTCTAATTCCCTTTGGTATGTGTGTGCATGTGTGCTTGAATGTATGTGGCATATGCATGTGTGTAGTATATATGTATGGTGTGTGTATGTGTGTGTGTGTGTTGAATGAAAAGAAAAGGTAAGAAGGGACATGACTGCTTCTAGGTATGCTAGAGCAGGAAGTTTATTACAGATAAAAAGGAAAGCATAGGGCTGGAGCTCAGAGGAAGAAGAGAGGGGAACCAGTGCAGCAGTCAAGAGAGCAAAAGGCAAAAGAGAGGGCGGTATCCAAAATGACGGGTTACACGGGGAAGAGACTCTGAGGGAAGGGCAGCCCAGCCCCTGGGCTGGAAAGTGTGGGGTTGAGGGCAGGGAATACCAGCCATAGGCTGTGACAAGTAGGGACTGAGGGATGCTGGGAGAACCTGGCAGCCAGGTCCACTTTGATATGTCAAATAGGCACCTCAGCTGTTTGTCCCAGGGTTTGAGACTTAGTGTGTCATGGACGTGTGCGTGTGGTATATGTGTATGGGTGTGTGTGTGTGTGTGTGTGTGTGTGTGTGTGTGGTATATTCCTATGTGTAGTATATGTGTGTGAGTACACCTCCCTACACATAGACATGTATGTGCACATGAGGAGGCCACAGGTTAGCATCCTATTTTCTTCTAATGCCCTCTACCTTATTTTTTAAAACTTTTTTTTTTTATGTATTTAGGTGTACTTGTGTGTGTGTGTGTGTGTGTGTGTGTGTGTGTGTGTAGTGTGTGTGTGTGTGTGATGTGTATGTGGGTACTCATGGAGGCCAAGGCCAGAAGACAGTATTGGATCCCCTGAAGTTAAAGTTCTAGTTGTAAGCCACCTGATGTGCTGGGAACCAAACCAGGGACTTCTGGAAGAGCAGCAAGTGTCCTTACCTGCTCAATGCTGAACCATCTCTCCGGTCCCTTCACCATTTTTCTTTTTCCAGACAAGATCTCATTATGTAGCCCAGGCAGGCCTTGAACTTACAGAGACCCACTTGCCTCTGCCTCTTGCGTACAGGATTAAAGGCATGGGCCACCACGCCCAAGCTTCTTTCTACCTTAACCTGGAGCTCATCCATTGGCTAGACTAGTTGGTCATCAGGTCCCCAGGATCTGCTGGCCCACCCCGCCCCCAGTACTGTGGTTACAAAGTCACACAGAGGGAGGACTCAGGTCCTCGTTTGCACACAACAAGCCCTTTACCCACTGAGCCATCTCCCCAGACCCCTCACTCCCTTTTAACGATTCCATTTTAATTATATTCTCCTTGAAAATAACTTATTTGGTTGTTTCAGAATTGTTCAGCCACCAAAGGTAACTACCTCCGCGGTACTGGCCCCTACCCCCCCTCCATTGACTGGCGGAAGAAAGGGAATTTTGTCTCACCAGTGAAGAATCAGGTATGCATGGCAGGCCCCACATTCTCCCTCCAGAACATACGTGTTGTCAGACATCACGCTAGGATGGAGAACTCTGGTGCTCACAGCACCTTTGCAAGCATACGCCTCCTTCTGCCTTTTCCCTTCACCTCTCCAGTGTCCTGCCCTCTCCTCTGCAAGGCTCTGGGTGTCATTGCTTTAAGGTTTGACAGCTCTGAAGGATGAAAATGGCCCTCTATAAGGATAAAGTCCCTGCCTTCCTGCTCTGACACTGTTCCCAAATCCTGACTTCCAGCTCTGTCCTGCTGAGATGCTCAAACACATTTCCTGAGTGCTCAGGGTCCCAACACCAGGACCCTTTTCCTCCCATCTCTCGCACACTCCTCAGGGCACCAGGCTGCAGGCTCCCTCCTGGCCGGCTGGCTGCCTTTGTAGAGTGGTCCCAAGTGGGCAGTGGTGGGTGACTGAGTTTCTCATGTGCATGCCCTGGGCGTACATACCGTGGGGGGGGGGGGGAGACGGTCTTTAATAAGAGAGCTCTCTGCAGGGCATAGTAGACTTGGCCAGGTGCCTGCCTTTTCCCCAAGTGCTGGGAGATTTTAGTGCTTACTCCTCCAAAGACTAAACCCCATGTTCTACTGTTCCTGCTGTATTCTGCTCCCCACCCCCCTCAAAATGGCACCACAGCAGAATTCTCAAAGATGCTGACCTCTCCATTCCAGGAAACCGAGGTTAAGGTGGCCTTCCAAGAAACTCTTGGCTTTATTCTGAAACTATGCACAAGAAGTCTGGCTTTTTCACAAGAGCCACGTGGTGCAAAAGGCATGTATGTGGTGCAGCCCCACCTCTAGGCAGGCTCACCGCAGCCTAGAGCCTGCCAGGCTAACTGGATGTGTGGGTCCCATTCCAAGGAAGCAAAGCAAGCTTCCCAGCAGGGAATGTGAAGAGCAATAGGGACCCAAAGGCAGTGTGCAAGTACTGTAGAATCTCACAGCAGGTCAAAGCATGGAAGCCTAAGCCTGCTCACTGGGCAAGTGGGAAGCGGATGGTTCCGAACTCTGTTATTGGGGCCCTAGGCCACCAGTCAGGACTGACCACCTTGAATAGGAACCAGGCCTTTACTCAGGGGTGCATATGACTTCTTACAGTAACTACTCTATGGTGGCAGATCGTACCCCACATTAGCTCAGAAGGCCCCCCTAAGCTGACGTAACTGTACAGAGGTAAGTAACCAGCCAAGATCCAAGATAAACAAGAGGGGACTGAAACAAGACTCTGGTCTCTGCCAGAGGAAGTACCATTCTCTTACAACCCCCACTGCAGCAGGAGGATCTCAGATTCCAGGGTAGTCTTATCTATGCGCTGAGACCCTGTCTCAGAAAAACCAAGCAAACAACCAAAACCCCAGGTCTCCCTCCCAGTCAAGTACCAGTCCTGCTTCCTCCCTCGGTGCCTGCAGTCGTCCCCATTGTGGCTAAGTGTCCTCTTTTGACCAGATCTTTCTTCTCCAAAGGGAAGGCTTCAAGAGGAAAGATGAGGGGAAGTTTGGCCTTTGCGAAAGGAATTTAAGAGATATTTAAAAAGTGGAATGTGGAAGGCAAAAACCAGCAAGCAGACAAGGATGAGTCTGACAGACTCACAACAGCAACAGATATTATGGTGCCCACTGGGCGACTGATTGACAGGCGAGGTCTTATGCTAATCTTCCTCTACAGATAGATTTCCAGGGACACTGCTGCCCAGATCGCATGGCTAGTACATGAAAGAATCGGGTTTAGACTGACAGACTGGGTCCAGTACCAGACTCCTAACCTGACCTAACCTTCTAAAGGTGTCGTGAACTGGGAACTTGGCAGCAGCAAGGGCATTGGTTGCAATGAGATTAGCAGAAAGGTGAGACAGAAGGTTCTAGAAAGAACTTTGGTGACTCCTGTAGGAAAAAAGTAGGAAATCTGGGAGGTGGTGGTACCCACCTTTAATCCCAGAACTCTGGGAGGCAGAGGGGAATCTCTATGAGTTCGAGGTTCGAGGGCAGCCTGGTCCACAGAGCAAATTCCAGGACAGCCAGGGCTGTTACATAGAGGAACCTTGTCTCCAGGAGAAAAAAAAAATTGAGAAAAGGATCCAACAAAGGACTCAAGGTAAGAGAGCCAGGGTCCATAGACTAAGCTCTGGAGATGTTTGTGACTCTAGCAAAGTAGGGGAATTGTTCAGGAGGCCAAATTGAGAGTCCAGTGGGCTGGTCAGACTGCTCCTGGGGAGCCTTGGTTGCTACATTGTGGAGGAAGGATGCCAGCCTCTGGAACATGTGCAGGGCAGCATGGTGAGGATGCCAGCCTCTGGAACATGTGCAGGGCAGCATGGTGAGGATGCCAGCCTCTGGAACATGTGCAGGGCAGCATGGTCAGGATGCCAGCCTCTGGAACATGTGCAGGGCAGCATGGTGAGGATGCCAGCCTCTGGAACATGTGCAGGGCAGCATGGTCAGGATGCCAGCCTCTGGAACATGTGCAGGGCAGCATGGTCAGGATGCCAGCCTCTGGAACATGTGCAGGGCAGCATGGTGAGGATGCCAGCCTCTGGAACATGTGCAGGGCAGCATGGTCAGGATGCCAGCCTCTGGAACATGTGCAGGGCAGCATGGTCAGGATGCCAGCCTCTGGAACATGTACAGGGCAGCATGGTCAGGATGCCAGCCTCTGGAACATGTGCAGGGCAGCATGGTCAGGATGCCAGACTCTGAGAACATGTGCAGGGCAGCTGGTCAGGATGCTCCTGGGAGCCTCTGGAACATGTGCAGGGCACATGGTGAGGATGCCAGCCTCTGGAACATGTGCAGGGCAGCATGGTCAGGATGCCAGCCTCTGGAACATGTGCAGGGCAGCATGGTCAGGATGCCAGCCTCTGGAACATGTGCAGGGCAGCATGGTCAGGATGCCAGCCTCTGGAACATGTGCAGGGCAGCATGGTCAGGATGCCAGCCTCTGGAACATGTGCAGGGCAGCATGGTCAGGATGCCAGCCTCTGGAACATGTGCAGGGCAGCATGGTCAGGATGCCAGCCTCTGGAACATGTGCAGGGCAGCATGGTCAGAACTGCTAATGGGCTTGTAAATGGCAAAGGCATTCAGGGACCGCGATTCTCACACTGGTGAGTGGAGCTGGGTCACCAGTGCACATTCATTGACTCCCTCTGCCCATGTGTGTTTTCTAGGGATCCTGTGGCAGCTGCTGGACTTTCTCCACCACGGGAGCCCTGGAGTCTGCTGTGGCTATTGCCAGCGGGAAGATGCTGTCTCTGGTAAGAAGTCAGATGCAGGCCATTTCCTACAGACCACCACTGGGCCTGGGCCTTCAGGCCCATTCATAGTGTTAAGCCAAGACTTTCTGTTTCTATCGGATCTCATGTCCCAACCTTGAGGACATTTAGCCTGGGAATCTCAACTGCCGTGTTTCCCAAAAGGAATGAGAATAAAGAAATATCCCAAGGGCTCCTTCCTGAGTGGATGTGGGTGTCCATCCCCTTCCTCAGTTTTTCAACCTGGTACTTCACGAAGATCTCTGGATAGTAGATCTCTGGATACTGCCTGGGAGGTACCCCTTCTAGGAGCTGAGCCTTTGCCATACTTGATTATCTTCATGCAAGGAAGAGCTAGGGCCTGTGTGTCTATCCACTAACCGCCAAGAGAAGTGTGACTCCTGTGAAGGAACTGTCCCACTGTGAAGGGAAGAGGGAAAGTCAAGCAAGGTCAACAGGCCACGAGAGCCTGGGCTGAGGAGTTATTCAGCAGTGTCTATGGGCCTGACCCTCTCCCTCTGGCATACACCGTGAGACACGTATTTCATGCTGAGTACGCCCCTCCAGGACAAGTGCTCATTAGGAGGGCCTATCCACACCCTCTCACCTGCTTTGAAGCCAGGTCATTTCTAAGCCCCTCCCAACATGTGCCAGCTGCAAGAGAGTCACCCTGGGACATACAGAGATGGCCTTGTCCCTGGGGGGCCTTACAGGGTCATCCCCACACAACACCAATTAGGCCACAAATATGGATGAGCTACTGAGAGCTGACCCTTCACAGCATCGTCTCCCTGGCCTCTCAGCCTTCTCCTCACGGGCTCTGCTTCTTCCTCTAGGCTGAGCAGCAGCTGGTGGACTGTGCCCAGAACTTCAACAATCACGGCTGTGAAGGGTATGTTCTGGAGCGGGAGAGTCCGCCCCTTCTCTCTCTCTCATTTGCAGCCGTCAGATTCAGCGGCTGCTATAGTAAAGAAATTCCATCCACCTAACGGGTAGAATTGAAGGGTCTCAGGGTTGGAAGGTTCAGGGTTGAATCCAGCCTCTTCCCAAAATGTCACCCAGCCCCGTCCTCAGCTTGGCCAGCCTCACTAGTCACCAAAGCATCTGGACAAATGGCCAAAAGGATAGGGGGGCAAACATACTGACCTCCAAACCGCAGAATCACATGTGGAGAGCTGATTGGCCCTGAGACAAGTTCCCTGAAGCACAAGCTGCTCCAGCTCTTGAGAGCCTTGTGGCTTTATGACCATCCTCTCAGTAAGTCACTAACACCCATTTTCACAGAGCCATTAGCCCCCCCTCTCTCCCTGTGAGCTGTCTCTGAGAGAGTTTTGTATTGTTAGTCAGGTTTCTGTGCATATAATATGCATAAAGTCCCTAAGGTCCCCTAGGACATATTCTCAGCCTTGACTTCCCTGTTAGGCCCAGCCTTGCCCTCACTGCTCCTCTGTGGGACATCCACACGCCATCTTCTACTCTGACTACCGTGAATAGCCGTGAATATTCCACCCCAAGTCCAGGGATTCAGAGCTGCTGCTGCTGCCTGCCAGGAATCCACACAGGGCTTAGTTGCTCCTAACTTTTCATCTCTTTCCTCTGTACACCTTCATTCTGCCCATGGCAAAAGGCTGCCTCCTGGGCACACTGGAGTCCTACGGTCTTTTGAAGTCTGTTTGCTTTTGTTCATGCCATTACTTTTATTTTTCATTCAAGTACCAGTTTCTACCATATTCTCTCATGGACTTGGGCACAGGTGACCCAACAGACATCAGACCATAGTTGAATCAGCCATGTACAAGCATGGCATAGGTCAGATGCTAACACAGATCATAGGGAGAAGAGCAAGGGCTGGACAGAGTGGGGTCTGCCAAGTGGGTTTGTTTGTTTGTTTGTTTGTTTGTTTGTTTGTTTGTTTGTTTTGTGGGAGGTAGGAAGATGGAAAGGATTGACCTTTAGAATCTTTGAAGTCTGGATTCAGATTGTGGCCTGAGCTTCAGGAAATAGCTACTGCCTGGGGCTGACATGAGGGGTCAGACTGTGGAACACTGTCCATGGGGGTACCTGGACAGTATTGTGGTGACGATGATTCCTTCAGCCCTCTGAGGAGCTGCCTGCTTCTCCTGACAGGGACCTTGCTGGCAGAGGTCTCTGCCCCAGAGGGGCACTTGTGGCTCACGCCTGAAACCAGTGACTGAAACCAGGGATACATTGCAGGCCTCTCAGAGACCTCTGCCACTGGAATATGCCTTAACAAGACTCAGTGATCCAGGCAAACGCTCCAGCACAAGGCCGATTGCTGTCTGTGGGGCCAGGCCCAGAAAGGCTTACATATGTGTCCTTCTTACAGAGGTCTCCCCAGCCAGGCCTTCGAGTACATCCTATACAACAAGGGCATCATGGGAGAGGACACCTACCCTTACAGAGGCAAGGTAACTGTGGGTGGCCTCAGCTGCGTCTCCTCTCATCCCATTTCACCCTTATCCCCAATCACCATGCTGTCATTCAAATCTGGCCTCTTCATGGTACTTGCCTGAGCCCTCTCCTCACTCTGCCTCTGTAGTACCATCTTTCTTTCTGAATGTCCCTCTTCAGGACCCTCCCACCGCAGCTCAGCTTGCCTTGTTCCCTCATGACTTCATTGGCCCACCTCGTGTCACCACCCCATCCAGAGTTTGGCCTCCTTTCATCAGCAAACATCAAACTGGCCTCACTCTGGAGCTCTGTGACCAGCTTGGCCTGTATCCCTGCAGGTTCTAGGGTATACAGGAGGTGGCGTGTTCATTAGCTCCTTGCAGTGATGGGAAGTTGTCATCCTCTCTAGGAGGGGACATTTTGACCTTACAGCTGTTTTGAGGTCATTCATGTAAGTGAGACTCCTAGGATCCGCTTCCCTCCTCATAGGCCAGTCTTTCCTGTTGTGCCCACAATTCCTAGCTCCCGGATTTCTGTCTGGTGACTTCATCTCTGCCCACCTCCAGTTGGCACTCTTCCCTGGACTGTCCCTCCAACCCTGCTACATAGGTTCCAAGGTGGCTTCTCTTTCTCGGTTTCCTTCAGCTGGCTCAGGTTTTTCCTTGTGTTCTGACCAAGTATTATGTGTGTCCCAGACAGCACAGAACTGTCTCCTTGAGGACAAAAGTACTTCTGAGCCTCGATGGAGTGCTACTGTCAGCAAGATTCTAGTGCAGGCAGGCTGCTTGGAAAATGCTGTCAATCTTCACTGGGGGGGGTGGGGACCAAAAGCCTCAGGTTAAGCATCTCTAATCTACATTCTCTTCCCTATGCTGCCCTGAACAGGATGGTCACTGCAAGTTCGACCCCAAAAAAGCCATTGCATTTGTCAAGGAAGTCGCCAACATCACACTCGTGAGTACTGGGTCCATTTCTAGCTAGGGTATGTGTTCTGATTATGGAGGCCACAAGAGCAGCTCTTCGTCACAGCTCATCACTGGCGGAGGGGTCTAGGTTACTTCCGACGCCTGCTCACCATGAAGGTTGTGTGATGGAAGATAGGAAGGGAATCATGGAGTGACAGGAGATACCCTGGGTTCTGAATTCCAAGTCTATAAGAGATTTCTGTTTTCTTGTCTAAAATGCAGCTGATAATCTCTGCTGTCTCATTTGAGGTTGGAGCAGGTCAGCATGTGAGAAGGGAGTCTGGACTCTCCTCAGTCAGGTCAGGCTAGCTTTTGCTGTAGCCATGGCTATTCTCAAGACTGAAGGGCATAGGGTATCTCGCTCCTGTTACCTGTTTGTGGTTTAGATGGATCTGGGTGTCTCCTGTGGAGTTGGCTTCATTTCAGCAGCCAGGCTGAGGGAGAGAGAGTGATAAATCTTACCCCTAATGAGCTATATCACACCTTGGGTTCATGGAGAAGCACATTCAGTTCTCCTGGTGGGACATTAGTAGATGTCTGCTCCCCCCAGCTAGGGAACCAACAACAGACCAAAGTAATCACACTGCACCCAAGTCTAGCTTGGTGAACCCATGGGTTTTGGGGCTTACATTCAGGGACGTGAATGACCTCAAAAAAGCTGTATCATCAAAATGTCCCATCCCAGAGAGGATGACATCTTCCCATCACTGCAGAGATAGAGTTAATGAACATGCCACCACCTGTGTGCCCTAGAACCTACAGGGATCATATGAAGCTGGGGTAGAATTTTATATATCTTTGTCAGGGACTCAGGAGGGAGGAAGTATGTGGAGCTTCAGTTGAGGGTCTAGTAAGGGAATATCAGCAAGACAAGTCTTGTTGGCTCTAATCAGGGCTACTCTGATTAAGATCAGTAACAGCTGTTAGACTTGAAGGACAGCATTCCATAATACATAGTCACACCCTGCTTTTCCAAGGAACACGTGAGCATGAATGAATGCCCTCATGGCTCAGTCTGGCTGAGGCTGGCACTGGCTCAGACTTCAAGGACTGTGTAGGGTATGAGAAACCTCCGTGATGTGTTCAGGTGAGGGACGTGTACTCATAAATAGATTCAGGTCACAAACATGTAGTTTGCATAATGATAACAGCTGCCATCTAATTGAAGGATATGTCAGGCGCTCCATAGTAATAACAGTTTGGAGTGATTAGAGGTACTGTAGAGCCACCTGACAGGCATTGTCTCCAAATGGATGTGGTTATTACCTTCATTTGACAACCGAGAAAACCAAATCTCAGGGGAGCTAAATAATGTGCCCAGGAGCTAGGAAGTGGGGCTGGAATTGAACTGAGGAATGTCATTCCACACCCTGCAATAGAGACCTTATCATCTCCTGAAAAGAACCCGTGTTTAACTGGACTTCTGGGCCACCATATTCCAATACGAAGTGAGCAAGGCACTCAAAGCTTATCTTTATCCTAGTTCCCAGAAAGAATCTTGTCAGGAGCATCAGAAGAGCCCTGATTAGCAGGCCAGAACCCTCAGACAGAACAAGGGACAGCTGTAGAAACAGTGCCAGCCACAGGAGTTCTGGCCCTTATAAGGGCAGGCCTCTGTGATCCCTTGGGCTTCCGAGACCTCTAGCCATACTCAGAAGGAACCTCTTGCCTGAGGGAGGATACACTGAGTACTCAGTCTCCCCCTACCCTTTTACTTCCCTTCTCCAAGCTCTGGCCTCCATCACTGACCCTCCCAAGCATTTTGTTACTGTAACTCCCTCTCAGTTTTTCCCAACTGGGACATGGTAGGATCCGCCTACTCAGCCTGGGAAGGAAGTGTTTGAAGTCTACCAGGTACTCTTGGCTGCTGCTCTCACCCCACCTCCAAGAAGCTACCAATGCTCCCTTCTGCCTACCTTCCCCGACTAAAGGGAGAGGCCCGACTTAGAAGGCCTGAGGCCTTAGCTGGTCTTCTTGTTTCCACCGTGGTATCGGTCTTTACCTACCTGCAGATCTGTAAGATCTGTTTTCCACCACTGAAGTTCCCTAGATTGTTTTCCTCCGGGATGTGGAGTCTTGGGGGTGGAAGCAAGGGTGCCACACTCATCTCTGCATCCTTCACAGTCCCCAGCCTCCATGGTCAGTCATGATTGAGTGAATTAATGGCGGAGCTGTGTGTAAGGATGTAAGGGAGACAAATGAGAGATTCCCAGACACTCAGAAAGTGAAGGCAAAGGCTGAAGCCACAGGGGGGAGCTGTTTTGGTTTCAGAGTCAGATAAAAAACCCAAATAGGCCGTAAGTATAGCTTAGTCTTAGAGTACTTGCTCAGCCTGCACAGATTTGATCCTTGGTGTTGACCCCAAACAGAACAACAGAGGCCAGGCATGGTGGCATACATTAAGTTCAACAGCCTAGGTTCTATCTCCATCACTGTTTGTTTGTTTTGACTTTTTGTTTTGTTTTTTGAGGCAATCTATTACGTACCTCTAGCTGTCCTGGAACCCAATATGTAGAGGCGCCTCAAACTCACAGAGATCCACCTGCCTCTGCTTCCCAAGTATAAGGGTTAAAAGTGCACCAGTTTTAAAAGGTTTTTAAAAGAAAAAATTTATCAGACCCGGGGGTGGTAGTGCTAGTCTGTAATCCCAGCACTTGGGAGGTGGAGGCAGGTAGATTGGGCATCCAAGGTTATCCTCAGTTACAAAACAAGTTCAAGGCCAGCCTAGACTACATAAGACTCTGTCTCAAAAGCTAACAAAAATCAACCCAACAGGTGCTGGCACTCTGCATAAGAAGGTGGGGTCTGTCTCACTGTTGAGTGCCAGGGCCTATTGTTCCCATGGTCACCTGCCTAGCTCTAGAACTGAAGCAACGGTGGGGAAGTGTGGTGGGGAAGCGGCAAAGGCCATGCGAGTCTGTCAACCTTCTGTCTGTCCACAGAATGATGAGAAGGGAATGATGGAAGCTGTGGCATTGCACAACCCTGTGAGCTTTGCCTTTGAGGTGACTGACGATTTTATGTTGTATCAAAAAGGCATTTACTCCAGGTAAGCTGGGGACCTGGGAGTCAGAAGGGAGAGTGCTTAGCACAGGGTGGGCCCCTCAGACCCAGCACAGCGCCTCCAGCTCTACCTATACTCTTAATTAGATTGTATTAATGAGACTTAGCATGTGTTCCCTCCATTAGTCTTCTTGCCTATGGGAGTGTGAGGAACCAAGTCTCTACCCCAAAAAAGAGAAGTCACAAGGAATAGCACAGGTCAAGCTATTGTGGCCAGTCATGACTGAGGCCAAAATCCATGCCCAGAAGTCAGCAGTCATCTACAGAGGGATGAATCCAATCAGGAAAACTAAGGTTCAAAAACATCCAAGTATTTGAAGATGGGGTTAGAGACATAGCCATTTGGTGAGTGCTTGCCTCGAGGGCACATGCCCTGGTTTCGGTCCCCAGCACCACACAGATGGTAGACGCCTATAATCCCAGCACTGAGGAGGTAGCGGCTCAGAGTCATCCTCAGCTACATGGTGAGCCAAGGCTAGACTGGTATGCTTGAAACCCTGCTTTAAAAAAAGAGACCGGAAATGGGAAAGGAAAAGTAACTGTTTTCAAACACCAGAACCCTGTGCTGGAAGGTTCACTATCTGGTTCTTCAGGAACGCCAGATTCCTTAGCACCCAGGACCTTGTGGACAGTCAATCTGGCTGAGCTACACCATGCTCCACTTAGCATGTCTAATGTGGGATTTCTTGTGCCCACACCCCATAGCCTGCCAGTTTGGTGACAGGAATGAGTTCAGCAAGGAGTCCCTCCAGCCACTTCCTGCTCTCCAGGCTCCTTCATGCTCTCTGGTCTCTGGCCACCTCTAGAATGTTCATGTTCTTCTGGGCTTTGCCCTCAGTTCTCTGTGCAGTTGTTGGATAGAGCCGAAAATCCACAGCCAACTATTTGCTGAGAGTATCCATGGCCCACCAAGTGTCTTCCAAGTACTAGACCCATGCTTAGATCTGAGGGCCCCTTGCCAGTTCAGCCTGGGTGGCCATGGAGACCTCTAACCTCCCGCTCTAGTGCTCCTCAAGGGTCTCTGTGTCCGTTAAGAGACTCGCATCCCTGCTGCTGCTGCTGATGCTACTGAGGGAGCAGCCACAATAGGCTGCTCATTGTCCTCTTCTACCTATTCCAGCCCATCATCATCTTCTCTGATGCCTTCTCATTGGTTTCTTCTAAATACCCTTGTCCCCTACAATAAACAGACCCTGGCCCATCCTCCATTTGGACCCATAGTCCTTCTGAAGTACTTTTCTGGCCATGAAAACGTGTATAAGGGGATGTGTATATATTTACTTATTCGTGTGAGTGTGCATACATGTGAAGAGCAGAAGTCAACCTATGTATGAAGGTGCACGTGCACACTTATGTGCATGCATGTGGAGGCCAGAAGTCAACCTAAGGCATCTTCCCCAGTCACTCTTATTTTTTGAGACAAGGTCTCTCACTAGACCTAGAGCTCAGTGATTCTGCTAGGACACCTGGCTAATGAGCTCCATGAATTCTGTCTGTCTCCACCTCCCACATTGGGATTACAAAAGTAAGCTGGCTTTTTACCTGCATGCTGAGAATCCAAACTCAGATCCTCCTCAAGACTTGTGTGGCTGAGCCATCTCCCTAGCCCTAGGATGACTAGGGTATAAATACCCAAGGCTCCTGTTGCCCAAGGCTTGGTAATTTGTTCCCCTCTTTCTCTGCACACATCTGCCATCAAACCTCCCTTCTTGTCTCTTCTCATTCCAGCCACATGGAAGAGCTTATAGCTTCATGTATACCCCCTGCTCCTCAAGGACTATTCTTCACTTTCTATCCCCTTGGATCAGATCCCACTCCCTGGGTTCCTGTCCCCTACCTCACCAGCACATCCCTCAGACCATTGCAGGGTAGCCTCTTTGACCAACTGCCCCCTGCCAAACAAAACTTTCTAAGCAAAGTGGGTCCTACTGCCTGTACCTGACACAATGGTGACAGCTGCATGTCTATTTAATTTCCATGTGCCTTGGGGATTTTTTGTTTTGTTTTGTTTTGTCTTTTTGAGACAGGATTTCTCTGTAGCTCTAGCTGGCCTCGAACTCACAGAGATCTACCTGCCTCTGCCTCCAGAGTACTGGGATTAAAGGTATGCACCTTTTTTCCATGTCCATTGAATCAATATGTGGCCACCGTAGTTTGAAGTCATGGAATTTCTCATGGAGGCTAAATGGCAAGCCTACATATTATTCATAAGCACAAGTTAGTTTTTAGAAGGAACACAGAGGCACCTGAGCAGTGGGTCAAGCTCTAGCTGGGCACCGTTGCCTGCAGAAGTGCTGCAGGGCCTACTCTTCTTGTTGGGATTTAGAGGTGTCCACTGTGGAGTGTGGCCAGTACTGTGTGGAGATGGCAGGAGCAGGACTTAGAACCGAGGCGACTATGGTTGAGCCATAGGTGGTTGACACCCAACACCTCCCTCTAATGGGAAGCATCCCTGTACATCACTGAGAACCGTTGTCTGTGACAGTCCTGGCCTTTACTATACTATAGGTCCTTCCTATACTA
Source organism: Cricetiscus sungorus (assembly GCA_030556225.1). NCBI lineage: Eukaryota > Metazoa > Chordata > Mammalia > Rodentia > Cricetidae > Cricetiscus > Cricetiscus sungorus. Next base: position 10,030,226 of record JANBXA010000642.1, read on the forward strand.
CAAACCTTTGTAAATTTTATTTTCATTTGCAGTAATTCCTGTCATAAAACTCCAGATAAGGTAAACCATGCAGTCCTGGCTGTTGGCTATGGAGAGAAGGATGGAATACTCTACTGGATCGTGAAAAACTCTTGGGGCACCCAGTGGGGGGATAAAGGGTAAGTAGCCTGTAGGTCCCACTACTGGGGTGCATGTTGCTCAGGTCTAGAGGAACCCCCTGAGTGTGAGGCATCTGCACCTCAAAGTCACAGCTTCTCAGGAGTTGGACAGCAAATCCTAGCCAGGTTAGGAAAAGGAGGACACGAAAATAGAAACTTCACATGCCAAAGCCCTGTTACCTAGGATCCTAGGTCCGAACAAGTCTTCTGCAGGGGACAGGAGACCAATTGGCTTAATGGAGCTCTATATTGGACAGTTGGAAACAGCCAGACCTCAGCATCTTACTGGAACAAAACTAACCTCTGGAAGGGTCTGAGAAATGCAAGCAATGAACTTGCTACAGTAAGTGACAGCCCCTCCTTTGAATCCGGATGGACATAAACACAGACACACACGCACGCGAGGGCACACACATAACACACACACACACACACACACACACACACACACACACACACACACACACACCTGAAAAGGAGAGTTTTTATTGGTAAGAAGTCCTGAAGTCCTAATGGTTAGGTAGCTATTTGAAGACCTGGACAGAGAGGCAAAAAGGGAGCCTCCATCAATTCTGGGAAGGAGTAGCATATGAAAAGAGAAAAGGAAAGAAATTAGTTACAAAGTGAGGCCAGTCATTTCCTGCTGATAAAATAAGTCCATGGTAGTTGTTCTATAAATAAATTCAGAGGGCCTAATTCCTGGAGTCATGTCTTGGTCTGCAGAACATTTAGAAAGTCCTTTCTCTTTGCCCAGGTACTTCCTTATTGAACGTGGAAAGAACATGTGTGGCCTGGCTGCCTGTGCCTCCTACCCCATCCCTCAGGTATAAGCCAAGCCTGCAAAGGCAGCTGGCAGGCAAAGTGAGGAACCAGCCCTTCTATGGAAATCCTGCCCTGGGGGAAATTGTGGGGAAATTCACCCAGAGTTCCCCTGAGTCCTGCACTGAGCCCAGAAAAATAAAGAACACAGACTTCTAAGTGAGGAAGAAGAACTTCACCAGCAACAAAGCTACCCATTTGGCAGCCATCACCAGCCATATTCCTTGACTGTGGTTTTGAACTGACTCCAACCCCCATGGTCCAGGATCTTCTTTCTTTCCAGCTCTCCTCACTTAGAGAGAGCAGCAGTGGCCTTCTCAGTGTTGTGTATTCAATAAACACAGTGAACTCCTCCCTGGGTGGGGCCTTGGCCTCTAGCTGACATTCCATTCCATCTCCTGGAGGGTTGGGAGTATGTTAGGGGTGCTGGTGGCAATGCCAGCCAGATGGAGATGGAAGAAGGAGAAGCAGGTTTAAAAATTCTGCCTTTTCCAAATCCCAGGAAGAAAAATAGAGGAAATGAGCCAGGATATGGCAGAGCCAGGACAGCCCTTACAGATAAAACAAAAGAAAAGAAACTTTAATTTTAATAAAATCAGGAAAAAGAGAACTATATAACAGCAAAATGTTGTCTAGGAATAACTGCCCAACGTGCTATATGAAGAAAAATATTACATTATGAAAAACCTGCCAGGTGGGGTGACATACCTCTTTAAACCCAGCACTTAAAGAGATGGAGATAATTCACTCTTGAGTTTGAGACCAGCCTGATCTACGGAGCAAGTTCCAGGCCAGCCAACCAAAGCTACAGAGTGAGACCCTGTCTCAAAACACCAACAGCAATGAAATTATGAAACACCCCAAAGAAGTAGAAAGCACACAAGATTCTCAAGTGAAAAGCTTAATGTAAATTAATAATTCTTGCTAGGAATAGAAATGTGTTTAGTATATCTCCAACTAAAATCTTTTTCAAAAATTTGATTCTGTTTACCTGGGCAAAGAGTGAAAATTTAAAAATTTGACTGGTTTTTACTTAATTTAAAAATACTTTGGTGGGCATGCAAGCATATGTGAGGTGAGAGGACAGCCCGTGGGAACCGGTGCCTTCCACAGGAAGGGTCTGTGTATCCCACTCAGGTCTCTAGGCTTGGCTGTAGCATCGAGTGCCCCATGTGCTGAGTCATCCCACCAGCCCCCAAGATAAAATTTATTTTTATGAAGGCCAGGCAGTGGTGGCACACACATCTTTAACCTCAGCACTCGGGAGGCAGAGGCAGGCAGATAGCTATGAGTTTGAGGCCAGCCTGGTCTATAGAGTGAGTTCCAGGACAGCCAAGACTACACAGAGAAACCCTGTCTCAAAAAACTGAAAAACCAAAACAACCCCACAGTCCAAACTCATGGAAACTGAACAACATGCAATCATCGCCCCACTCCTGGACCAAGGAAGAAAGAAAGAAATTAAGGACTTCTAGGAATCAACCAGAATGAAGACACAACATATCCAAACTTATGGAACACTTTGAAAGCAGTGCTATGGGGAGAGTTCATTGCACTAAGTGCCCACATGAAGACAATGGAGGCTAGTCACATTAAGAGAATTAACAGCACAACTGAAAGATCTAGAACAAAAAGAAGCAAACTCACCCCAGAGGAGTAGAGGCCATGAAATAATCAAATTGAGGGCTGAAATCAACAAAGTAAAAACAAGGAAAACAATACAAAGAACCAATGTAACAAAGTTGGTTCTTCCAGAAAATCAACAAGATAGATGAACCTTTCTCCGGAATAGCAAGAACTTTGGGTTTTTCAAGAAAGAAATTAAAGAAGATATCAGAAAATGGAAAAATCTCCCATGCTCATGGATAGGCAGGATCAACATATTAAAATGACAACCTTACCAAAAGCAATCTACAGATTCAATGCAATCCCAATCAAAATCCCAGCCCAATTTTTCACAGACTTGAAAGGGCAATACTCAAACTTTATATGGAAGAACAATAGACCCAGGTTAGCCAAAACAACCCTGTACAATAAAGGAACTTCCAGAGGCATCACCATCTCTGACTTCAAGCTCTACTATAGAGCTAGAGTCCTGAAAACAGCTTGGTATTGGCACAAAAATAGGTAGACCAATGGAATACAATTGAAAACCCTGATATTAACACACACACACACCTATAAACACCTGGTTTTTGACAAAGAAGCTAAATTTAGATAGTGGAAAAAAGAAAGCATCTTCAACAAATGATGCTGCCATAACTAGATCCTGGTGTGTAGAAGACTGCAGATAGATCCATCTCTATCGCCATGTACAAAACTTAAGTCCAAATGGATCAAAGACCTCAACGTAATCCAGCCACATCATCTTAAAAGAGAAAGTGGGAGGTACCCTTGAATGAATTGGTACAGGAGACAGCTTCCCTGAACACAACACCAGTAGCACAGACACTGAGATCAACAATTAATAAATAGGACCTCCTGAAATTGAGGAGCTTCAGTAAGACAAAGGACACAGTCAACCACACAAAAGGGCAGCCCACAGAATGGGAAAAGGTCCTCACCAACCCCACATCTGACAGAGGACTGATCTCCATAATATACAAAGAACTCAAGACACTAGTAACCACAACACCAAATAATCTAATTAAAAAGTAGGGTATAGAACTAAATATAGAATTCTCAATAGAGGAAATCAAAGAGGCTGAAAGACACTTAAGAAAGTGCTCAACATCCTTAGCCATCAGGGAAATGAAAATCAAAACAACTCTGAGATACCATCTTACTCCTGCCAGATGGCTAAAATAAAAAACACTAATGACAGTTTATGCTGGAGAGGACGTGGAGAAAGGGGAACACTGCTGATGGGAGGGCAAACTCGTACAGCCATTTTGGAGATCAGTATGGCAGTTCCTCGGGAAAATGAGAATCAGTCTACCACAAGATTCAGCAATTCCAGTCTTAGGCATATACCCAAAAGATGCACATTCATGCAACAAAGACATTTGTTCAACTATGTTCATAGCCTTATCATTTGTAATATCCAGAACCTGGAAGCATCCTAGCAACTGAAGAATGGATAAAAAAAATGTGGTTCATTTACACAATGGAGTACTACTCAGTGGGGGGAAAAATGGAATATTGAAATTGGAAGGCAAATGGATGGAACTAGAAGAAACCATCCCGAGTGAGGTAACTCCATCACAAAAAGATGAATATGGTATGTATTCACTCATATATGGATTTTATACATAGTGCAAAGAAAGGATCACCAGCCTACAATCCACACCACCAGCGAAGCTAGGAAACAGTGAGAACCCTGGAGAAGGGGAAAGGGACAAGATCTCCTGAGCAAATTGGGAGCCGGGTGGGGGAAGAGGCGAGGGAGTTAGGAAAAAGAGGAGGGAAGAGGAGGACATGGGGCAATAGGAAAATTGAGTCAGGGGAAGAATAGAGAACAAGAAAAGAGATACCATAATAGAGGGAGCCATTATAGGTTTAAAGAGAAATCTGGCACTAGGGAAATGTCCAGAGACCTACAAGGATGACCCAAACTAACAATCTAAGCAATACTGTAGAGGCTGCCTTAAATGCCCTTCCCTGATAATGAGATTGATGACTACCTTATATGCCACCCTAGTGCCCTTATCCAGTAGCTGATGGAAGCAGAAGCAGACACCCACAGCTAAACAAACACTGAGCCGAACTCCTGGAATCCAGTTGCAGAGAGGGAGAAGTGATGAGCAAAGGGGTCAAGACCAGGCTGGAGAAACCCACAGAAACAGCTGACCTGAACAAGGGGAGCTCATGGATTACAGACTGATAGCTGTGAAACCAGCATAAGATGGACCCAGACCCCCTGTACATGGGTCTCAGTTAGGAGTCCTGGAAAGTCTATGATACCTCTGACAATGGATCCAGGATGTATCCCTAGTGCAGGAATGAACTGCGGGAGACCATCCCCCATGGAGGGATACTCCCTTAGTCTAGAGACACGAGGGAGGGCCTAGGCCCTACCCCAAATGACTTGGCAGACTTTGATGATCCTTTATGGAAGGCCTCACCCTCCCTGGGGAGTGGATGGAGGATGGGATGGGGGCATCTGTGGGGAGTATGGGAGGATGGAAGTGAGAGGGAACTGGGATCGATATGCAAAATAAAATATCAAATAAAAAAAAGAAATATAGAATGTCAACCCTTAAGGCAGTACACAAATTAAAGACAATTTAACACAAAAAAATCTTTTAAAATGAGAAGTCGAGGCATCAGTAACAGAAGAAATTAGTGTTTTCGTTTTATTTTTATTTTTGAGATAGGGTCTCCCTGCATAGCTAGCCCCAGCTGGCCTGAAAATACCTATGTAGACCAGGCTGGCCTCAAAATCACAAAGATCTCCTATCTTTGCCTCCCAATTGCTGGGATTAAATGAATACACTACCAAACTGGCCTATAACTTTTGCTATTCAATAAAAGGTATTAAAAATAATGGGCCACAGTTAAAACAATTTACTTTATCCCCTCACTAAAATTTATTTTATGTGTACTGATGTTTTGCTTGTGTGAATGTCTGTGTAAGACTGTCAGATCCTCTGGAATTGGAGTTAGGAGCTGTAACATGGGTACTAGGAATTGAACCCAGGTCCTCTGGAAGAGCAGCCAGTGCTCTTAATCACAGATCCATCTCTCCAGCTCCCCTTGGATCCAAGAGCAGCAGACAAGGTAACATATGGGATGGATATATTCCATATGCAGTTAAACCACAGGGATCCAGAAGAGAGGATTCCTGAACAGGTTCTGCCTAAAGGATCTCAGGCACTCTGTCTTGACACCCCTCCTGAAAGGCCCTTTCACATATCTGGGGATCTAAGGGCACATCTTTGGCACTAAACAGCTCTCACTTAGGGAAAGATTAAAAAAAAAGTTATAGCCCAAAGATAAAAGACATCGCAAAAGAACTAGATCAATGCCTTTTATCAATAAAGACGCGAAAAGCCTCAGTTAAAAAAAAAAAAAAAAAGCAAGAAGGGCTGCAATCCAAACCAAATGTGACTCGCTCCAGGAACAAAGAGTGAGTCAACATGTAAAAGTCAATTTAAGATACAAAATTAATATAACAAAGATCAAAATATTGCACAAGCATCTCAATAAATGTGAAAAAAAAACAACACTTGAAATAATTCGAATACTTGAGGGCTGGAGATACAACTTAAGGGTACAAAACTTTCCTAGCTAAATACAGAATGTCTTGAGTAAAATGGGGATTATCACAGCTAGATGGCTCAGTGGGTAAAGGCAGTTGCCACAAACCTGATGACAACCTGAGTTTGATGTCCAGGACCGACATTTTGGAAAAAGAGAACCAATTCCCTCAAGTTGTTCTCCAATGTCCTTATGGGGTGACAGGTGCACCCACGAGTACACTCGCAAATACACATGATTAAAAAACGTGACTTCAAAAAAAATCTAGCATTGGGTGAGGAACAGTCAATGACAGACTACATGTGTACATCCCTACAGACTACATCCCTGGTGTGCGAGCCTGTGCATGCACGTGCATGCACCACACACACACACACACACACACACACACACACAGTATTTTGTAATTAAAAAAACCTTAATGAACTATGTATAGGTAACAACCTGATAAAGGACATCTAAGAAAAACAGCTAATATGGTAGTGGTGAAATACTGGGTACTTTCCCCCTTCAACCAAGGACAAGAGAGGAATTTGCTCTCACCAGCTCTGTTCAGTACAACAGGTGATAGCCTGGGCAATCAGATGAGACAATGGTAGAACAGGTATTCACATTGAAAAGAAGCAAAACTACTCTATTCATAGAGGAAACCTTATATACAGCAAACCCTAAGGACACATATGCTATTAAGGACTGAAATAAGGAAATGCAACTGAAGGCTTTTGTGTATTAAGGACACCATAACACCAAGTGAAAAATCCAACAGGATTTGCAAAGCATCTAACAGAGATCTCATCTGAAATATGTAAAACAAAACAAAGGGGCTGGAGAGATGGCTTAGTAGTTAAGAACACTAGCTGGTCTTCCAAAGGTCCTCAGTTCAATTCCCAGCAACCATATGATGGCTCACAACCATCTGTGAAGAGATTTGGTGCCCTCTTCTGGCCTGCAGGGATACATGTAGGCAGAACAGTGTACATAAAATCAAAACAAACACATCTTTAAAAACCAAACAAAAAACTCCATCTCCACAAGATCCTCATTTTAATTTTTTAATCTTTTAACATATTTGGAAAGGGGCCAGAGGACATGTACACACCACAAAGTATGTGTAGAGATCAGAGGGCAACCATCGAGAGTCTGTTTTCTTCCTCCTCCACATGGCTCCTGGGAATCAAAGTCCGGTCCTCAGGCTTGTGGGCAAGCACCCTTAACTATCTCAGTGACCCTTTCACCATTTATTTAAAAAATTATTGCATTTATTTTGTGTGTGCATGTGTATGTGTGTAGACATTCATTGAAGTCAGATGGCAACTTGTGAGGGTTGGTTCTCTCTACCACCACGGGGGCTCTGGGAATCATCAGATCTGGGCAACTGCCTTTACCCACTGAGCCACCTTATGGGCCCAGTAAGTGCCCCTTTTGTGGCAAGCTCAAGGTAGAATTCTTGCTTAGCATGACAAGGCCCTAGGTTTTATCCTTAGCATTGCTGAAAGAAAAGCAAACAAACAAAAATACACTCTTACAGACAGTTACTAGCTATATTCCCAGAGGCAGGAGAATGGACAAAAACCCTTGACACCCCGGTCTTCTGTTTCTATGGAACAGAGTCTAGACTGTTGCAGACTGTAGCAGCCGGTAGCATTTTGTTTGTTTGAAGACAAGATATTGCTACACAGTCCAGGCTGGGATATGGGTGGTAAGGGGAAAGGTTAGTGAGGGAAAGAGAGGAAGCAAGAGGAAGAGGAAGGGAGGGAGATGTAACAATTGTTTAAAACAAGCAAACAAATGATCTCGGTTGGTGGCACACACTTTTAACCCCAGCATTCTGGAGGCAGAGGCAGGTGGATCTCTGTGAGTTCCAGGCCAGCCTGGTCTACAATGCTACAAAGAAATCCTGTCTGGAAAAACCAAAAAAAAAAAAAAAAAAAAAAAAAAAAAAAGGAACAAAGCACATGGTCATAACAAACTCAGTCATCCCCTCCTGAAGATCCTCATCCTCAAACACCCTTCCACACATTTTACCACCAGGCCACAACTCCACCCTGAAGCCCAACAAGATGTGTCTATCCCTCACGTAAATGAAGACTTGCCAGGTCTCGCTGTGGACACCTGAAACCACAGAACTCCAGAGGTTGACGCAGAAAGAACAAGTTAGAGGCCAGCCTGGACCACATAGACGGAAAAGATAACAAAAGTCCCCTAGAAGAATGGAGGGAGGAGGGGGGATTAAAAAAGGAAACAAACCATTGGTATAGTCCAGATGTTTAGGATTGGTGACAAGAGCAAAGCTGTCATTTCTTCTCTGATTCCTTATTCTAACTCACTTGTATCCAGCCAGCACCTCAGCTACTGTGGTGTCGATTTGACTTTTCTTTGGTGTGACCTCAAATATCATTCCCACTGCTGGTAAGTGGTACAGCACTTACCAATCATGCAGAAAGCCTTACACTGAATCCTCAGAACCAGGAAAAATCACGAAGAGCCTGGTGTAATTGCCAGCATTCAGGAGGCTGGGTGGGACAACCAGCTCAAAGGCAATCTCTTCCACGGTTTGAGGCCCGCTTGGGTTACATGACACTGTCTCAGAGAACAAAAAATCATTCCTGGGGTTGGAGAGATTGAGAGCATTGGCTGCTCTTCCAGAAGACTGGGGTTAGATTCCTAGCACCCACAGAGCAGCTCACAAATGTCTGTAGTCTCAGTCAAAGGAGATCGAATGTTTTCTTCTGGCCTCTGTGGGCACCAGGCCTAAGCATGGTACAGACATATATGCAGGCAAAACACCCATACACATAAAATTGGAAGTTTAAAATTATTTTTGAAGGATCTGACTAGCATTGGTGTTGTTTTAGTTTTTACCTCACAAGTAACCCCCCCAGCCAGAGCTGCTCAGCTGAGCCTGCAAGTCACGAGAAAATCATTCTTAGGTATTTGTTAGAGATTGCCCCCAGGGCCTCAAGCATGCTAGGCAAGCGCTCTACCACTGCAGCTAAGATCCTTCATATACTTGTATTTGCCTACCTTCTTCTAATTTTCCTACTTTCCTTCAGACATATTGCTATGCAGCACCGGCTGACCTCAACTTATGGTCTTGCTGCCTCCTGAATACTAAGATTACCTATTTACCACCCCTCAAGGCCCTCTCAAACTTTATATTTTAGAATTGACCCTTAGAAAAGCATGTGGCTGGAGTGATGGCTAACTGATTAACACGGCTGTTCTCCCAGAGCTTGATTCCCAGCATCCACAGGAGGGTGCTAACTACTGTCTGGTAACTCTAGGGACATCTGACCCTTGGAAATTTAAAGTTTACCTTCAATTTTTATTGGTGCTAGGGATGGAAACCAGTGCCTTACACATGCTAAGTACACAATAACCCTGAGAAACCTATGCCTCTATCCCCAAGATTCTTTTTCAATAAATGGTTACCCTGAATTCCTAATTTGCTTTCTGTTGCTGTAATTGACACCATGATGGAAAACAACTTGAGAAAGTGTTTATTGCTGCTTAAATGTTACAGTTGGTCCATCATCTAGGGAAAATCAGGGCAGGAGTTCAAGACAGGAGCTTGAAGCAGAGGCCATTGAAAGACACTGCTTACTGGCTTACTCAGCCTACTTTTAAGTTACCCAGAGGTACAATGGATACAATGGGGGGGGGGGGGGGGGGGTCCTGCAAGATTACTCATTAATCAATAACAGGCCCATAGGCCGATCTGAAGGCCAATCTCCACACCTCTTTCCGGGTGACTTTAGTTTGTGCAACTGGATAATAAAACAGGTTTTATGTATTACCATTATTAGGAAGCTTACTTTATAAGGTCAGCAAGACTGTTAATTTTAGCCATGTCTCAGAGCTTTGTGCATCTCTCACCTTCTATATACTTTTTTCTGGTAAGATTTTCTGACTTACCCTTTTTTCTTTGCTTCCACCAAGTTGAAAGATGCAGTTATTTGTTTCAGTTGACATTTTGTTTGGATTTGAGTGTTTTGTTTGAACGTATGCATGTGTAAAACACATGATGTGACTGGTACCTACAGATGCTAGAAGAGAGTGCTGAATTGTCTGGAACTGGACTTATGATTGTAAACCACTCTGAGTACTGGGACCAAGTTAAGAGTCTTCTCCAAAAGCATTCTTAACCCTCTCCAGCCGGTTCTCAACCTTTTAAGTATCCATTGCCCTCAGCTTTTACTATTTGTCAGTTTTGAACCTGTTAAGCTTTCAGATGCTGTTGGGTTTTATCTTTTTATCTTTGATAAATTTTTAAATTTAAAACAAGATTTTTACATGTCAATCCCAGTTCCTGCTCCCTCCCATTCCCACTAACCCCCATGGCATCCCCTTTCTGCTCCCCAGGAAGGGTAAGGCCTTCCATTGAGGATCTTCAATGTCTGTCATATCATGTGGAGCAGGGCCTAAGGCCCTCCATGTATCTAGGCTGAGAGAGTATCCCTCTATGTGGAATGGGCTCCTAAAGTCCATTCCTACACTAGGGATAAATACTGATCCACTACCAGAGACCCCATAGACTGCCCAGTCCTCTTAACCAATGATTTCTCTAATCTTTGCACCAGAAAAGATTGGGAGGGCTTAGCATCAGCCCTCCCAAGTGACCAGCAATCTCAAGTACTCTACAGCTCTCCCGCTTTTCCAATTTCCTTCCATGTCACTAGGCAACCTAGACTACCACTGCAGTCTCCTAGCCTTTCTTTCCCTCCTTTGTCGTCCCTACTTCTTTAAATGTCTTACATTGATGCCTGAAAATTTTCCTAAAGAATGAATTTTCCCTAAGATGCAAATAGCTTGAGTCACCCATGTTAGACACTGGGTTCCCCCATTTATACCACTATTGCAAACATAGCTACAGCTTGAAGGACTTTCACCTTTTCTACATCGCTCTGGCTGGCCTGAAACTTATATTGCTATGTAGGAAGTAACTCAGCTGGCCTCAAAGTTAGATTCACCTGTCTCTACTTAAGAGTAAGCCATGAGCTGCTAGTTTTAAAACTTTCTAAAGCGTGGCCAGCATTAGCCCCCATTAAATGTGGGTGTACCACACTAGTTTTTGTTGATGCTGGTGCAGTGTTTGTATGACTTTATATTGGTCTTAAGTCCATTTTGTCCTTCCACACTTTTTCTCCTTTAAGTATCTTTTCTTTCTACTCAGTGAGACAAACTTTTATTGGTCGGAGAGTCTGGCACCTCCAAATCTTGGGCTCTAGATGAAGGTACAGAACACAGTGCAGGGCGGTCCAGTTTGTGTCTTGTCATGGGTAACTGGTTTTCCAAACTGCAGTGTAAGTCAAACTGCCTGTCTTTTGGACCTTGGGGCTATAGGACAGGTGCTAGCTGCTTTCTGGAACACTCCATGGGCAGCAGATTTGGGGCCCTGGTTTGTGGTCCTTGTCTTGGGGTAGGGAATTTCCTTTATTTCAACCCTTTTACATAAACAGTAGAGGGTATCATTTTCTGTCTCACCCTTTAAATAACTTAAGACTTTCTATGTGATACCCCATTGTCTAGATTGAATGCAGATGAATTTTCATTGATTTGTCTTCCTTTTCTGTTCATGTACTTATGCCAAAAGTTACACTTCCTTATATCTCTTGGCATTCTGTAGTGTGAACTCTGAGTTTTGCTAATGTGTAACCCCTGGAAAGTATTGTATTTCATATACTGTATTGTTCTTCAATGTGCTTTGTTCATTGAACAGCACGTGAAAGCTAACTCAAGAGGGAAAAAACACACAAACAATGGCTGAAACAGGTGATGAAGGCAGGAAACACTTTTTCGAGCTTCAGAAATTTTATGTTAATATTAGTACTGGGGGATAGAGATGGCTCAGAGGTTAAGAGCACACTGGCTGTTCTTCCAGAAGACCTGAGCTCAATTCCCAGCACATTACAGCTCACAACTGTCTGTAGCTCCAGTTTCAGGATATCTGACACTCTAATACATATATATGCAAGCAAAATACCAATGTAGAATGTACATAAACTTTCATGATGCATACATATATCATAAATGGTGGCCCAGTGGCTCACTTGTTAGGTTTGATTAAACAGAAGGCAGAGGTCCCCAGTTTGACACCAGCCTGGTCTACACAACAAATTCCAGGCCAAGCAGGCTGCAGGTAAATAGGGAGCGAGACTTAAGATGGGTACGGTGGATCTCAGAACAGGCCTGTAAACCCAGTATTTGGGAGGCTAAAGCGAAAGACCCATGAGTTCCAGATGCTAATTTGGCTTTCACTCCCTTTGAGTCAAGTAAGAGCAAAAGGGGAGTAGCATCAGTTTTAACCGCAGAAGGTATTAAAAGGCAAACATTCTAATGGTTGGGGCTAGAAAGAAGGCTCAACAGGTAAAAGCACTAGCTGCTCTTCCATGGGGCCAGGTTTCGTTCACACAAAGCACATGGCAGGTCACAGCTTTAGCTTTCTCTAACTCCAGTTCCAGGAGCTCCAATGACCTCACCTGGCCATCCATGGGACTGAGGCACAGAGGAATAGTGCACAAACGTTAAGTGCAGGCAAAATACCCACAACTTATTTCCCAACTGTTATGTTGTATTAACAAACAAAACAGAATACATATAGCAGTACTGTTCTTTTGTTATTAAGAATAAAGGCTGGAGAAAGGGGGTGGTGGTGGTGGTCCTGAGTGAGTGGGGCCCCGCAAGGACCGCGTGGGACATTGCATAGCTGGTAAGGGTGACCCAGGCGGGAAGGAAATAACATGCCAAGCACATAGAGCTTAAATGAGTTTATTTAGAAAGGGGAGTAAGGAAGAAGGGAAGAGACATGAGGCACCGGGAACATTAGAGGGGGAGAGGAAAAAAAGGGAGGGGTGCTGGTGGCCAACTGAAAGCAGGAAAGCAAAAGAGACCATAAGTGCGCAGGGTCTGACTTTTAAAGGGGTCCTTTACACCTGCCTGCAGACTAGTACTCATGGAACCCTGGGCTGACCAGAGTACTGCCTGAGTGCATTCTGCCAGGTGACAGGGGCAGGCCAGCATAATGCCCGAATCCTCACAAGTATAAAGCTGTAAGGTTAGGCTCATAAAGACCAAAAAAGTAAACTAGGAGAGCTAACAGGAGCCAGGTATGCTAATTCTGATAAAAACAATTTCAAAACCTAAAGTATATCACCAATTCTTAATAGTACAAGCTATAAAAATTAAAGTGCGTTATATGCATGTACCATTGTGTCCATGGATGCAACAAACTGGTAAGTTAAATGACCCACTTTCTTAAATTGTCTTGCTCCTAGGAGCACCACTGAAGCTTACAACTTGATTTTTCCATAAACAAGTTTCTTCTTTGTTGTGGCAAATCTCTGGTTTATTCCAGCTCAACATTTCAAAGCATACAGTTCACTAAGGTGGATATGACTGTTCAGATAATGGTGGCAGGAACCTTGTGGCACAACCTGTTTATGTATTGGCAACTAAGGAAACTGTGTATAGCATGAGGGAACCAGGGATAGTTCACCCAAAAGGGCCTTCGTTTTCCAGACTGGCCCCCTACCTAAGTAAGCTGTGCTACCAGCTAGAGACCAAGTATTCCAACAAATGAGGGTATGGGGGCCATCTCAGTCTCAAGCCGTAACTTGTTTATAGCAAGCTGTGCCATCTTGGACAGGGTAGTCTGTCCAAGGCTGACCTACTGCAATCTCCCCAACAGCTGACACTACAGATACCAGATCAATATATCTCAAATTCCAAAACTACCTAAATATAGCCATTTTGCAGCTTACCAGTTTCTTGGGGTTTTTTTCCCTTGTGTTTTATGAGTCTAGGAATTAACTGTCGCTTCTACTTTGTTAAGGCAAGGGCTTCTGTTTGTGCTATTAGATGGCTTGCAAGCTTCCAAGCCATTTTCATTCTCCCATCTCACCCTCCATCTCCTCTCTATAGAAGAGACTGGGATTACAGTGTTCTTATGCATCATTATCCTTCCTCCACACCACTTTCCCAGCCCTGTTTTACCAATAAACGTGCTTTGTGAATAAGAACTAATAAAGCCTGGCAGTGGTGGCACACCTTTAGTCCCAGCACTCAGGAGGCAGAGACAAGGAAATATTTGAATCTGACGCCAGCATGGTCTACGAGGGAGTTCCAGGACAGTCAGAAATACAAAGAGAAACCTGTGTTGAAAATCAAACAGAAGAAAAAAAGGAAAGGTCTTACTTGACTATGCTATTTTAGACCAGGATGGCCCAGAACTTGAGCTCCTCTTCCCTTTGACTTCCAAACACTAGGATTACATGTGTTTATTATCACACCTGGCTATTACTTTTAACACAGTTAAAAGAAAAATGTCATGAAACAAAAAGGCTCAAGTATAGCTGCTCTTATAGAAAAATTAAGTGACTCAGAATAACCATCTTGACTGAGCAAAAACGCAGCAGTACATTAGGGATCATCAGGAAGACTCCCAGAACCCATGGGCAAGGTGGAAGAAGTTAACACTCTTAAAATTTGTCCTCTGGCATCCACATGAGCATCATGGCAAGCTCTCTGCCTCATACAGCTCTACTATGACTGAAGACCTCAATATGAATCAACAGTGAGCCATCTCCCAGTCCACAAGCAAATCTTTAACATCTAATCAAATACAGTTAAGAGGATCATGAATACACTCTGCTTCACCACCTATTCTCACTCAATCCCTCTTACCCGTGTGTCTCTTGCTACCTGAATCCTTGCCAGTATGCTGTATCTATGTCCAAATCCCTCTGGGATCTCTATTAAAGGTAACAATGCTGCCCTTCACAAATATCCTAATGCTAACCTGCAAATTTCTCACAGAAACTCCTTACAATCACTGCCAGAAAAGTTTTCACACAGCAAAAATTACCCCACTGCTCTAAATTACCAAGGATCTGAGTGAAGGAGGGCACTATCATGTGGACATCTAGCCTTTTATAGCTAGGAATCAAGATGACAAATTTCTACAACCAACAGTTTACTCCACACCCAAGCAAGCTTTTCATTCCATAAAGATCAACCATGAAATTAAACAGTCTCCTGAACAATCAATATCTAATCACAAATATACAATGTGCCAAGGTTTTGACAACACAGCCACACAATCTCTTGAAATTTAAAGAAAAATTTATTGAAGATCTGAAAAACAACTCCTACAAGATTTGACTTTTCCATAAAACTGTAGCTACAGGATGCATTGCGTCTATCATGTTAAAACGTGCATTAGACACAAATACAAAAACCATGAAACAAGCCACCATTCTTTAACAATTAAGCAAAGATAAAATGCCTAAGGAACAACATGGATGACTTGCAAAGAATGGGCTCTTTAAGCACCATTAAAAAAAAAAAAAAAAAAGAGCACAGATGGATGAGTGTTCAGTTATATACACTGAAGTGAACCTTTGGCACTAGGAATCAGAGCATTTTGTCATAGAGCATTAACACATATTATAAAAGTGCGTAGTGTCAAAGGAACAGAACCACCAGCATTCAAAAGCAGCTTTGTCAACTAGGCAATAAAACACTCTACAGCATGTTTCTCTGTTGTCCGTCACTGAATACACTGGTAGAAACTTTGAAATGAAAAGAAAGAAATAAAGGAGCACTGACTCCTTTTATTTTCTCTGTTTAAAATCAAACAGAAAACAAACATCAATTCTGTTATACACTAACGGTCTTCAAAGTACATCATTTGTACAAGAGAAGGACTAAGAACCAAACTGTTTACACAGATCTAGCACGAGTGAGAGTGCGTGCCCCTCACACGGCTTTCCGATGGTACTCAGGAGGAGCCACTTCGTAATCACTGGCACTGAACAAAGTTGCAGAATTCTTCGCCAGATACCTAAAAGAAAAACATTAACTCACTGTAAAAATGTTAAGTTACACCGACACTAACTATATAGTGATGAATAGATCACTGTGTCCTCAAGAAACCACATCACTACAATCCAAACTAGGTTATATAGCAGATAAAGATGCATTAGTGCCCAGTCACTCTCTTCTGAACCAGAACAACCTGCAGGGAATTTGCAAACAGCTATCCTATATATAGCAGTATGTCCTAAACAATAACTCATTTTCTTTAAGCTTTTCAACACTGTTCAATTCCATACAAGGAAGTCTGTGAACACATTTCAAGTTCAAACCTGAAATAAAGGCATGTGAAATAGTAGTGCATTTCTGTATTATCAAAGAAACTGGAGTCTGGAAAAAATATTTACAATTGTTAGCAAAAAAAAAAAAAAAAAAAAAAAAAAAGCTACAAGTAACTCCATATCCTTCCTCGAAGTAATTCACAGTAACCATGGTCCATATTCTGAAAAGTCCAGTCTTTTCAAATTGAAATGTCACTCTCCAAACAAAAAAATAAAAAACAGAACATCACCTGTTACTACACCTGATTTCTTCTCCGTTCAGCGTTAAATAGTATCCTTGTTAGTACATTTAGAGTAACCTATCCTTTTCAAAAGCTGCTTGGTTTTAAGTTCTTCTGTAGTATAAAAACACCCTCCAACGTGTTATAAGCTATAACTGCCTCTTTCCCATTTCTTCAATCTTTTAAACTTAACGACTTTGACAAAAAAAGATGTTTGTAGTTAACTTATATTTGTATTACTTCATTGCTATTTATTTCTAAGCCCCTTTTTACCCCTTAAAAGTTTATCTTTCTGCTCTCTAATACAGGTGACTGTAAACTTACAAAGTGCCTTATTGATATCTGTACAAATATACTACCTATTTTAGCAATTATCACAATCTCTCCTTTCATACATGAATTTTAAATAACCACCCCAATTGTTGTGATTTCAATTAAACTTACTTGAGGAAATCATGTAGATAGTTCAGTAATAAAGCAAGACTCTTTTCATCTAGAGGTGTATAGGCCAACATCGCTCCAATTCGCACTATTTAACAAAATAAGGCAGTTTAAGTTATATCCAAGGCAGCACTATATCCATACACATTAACTATTTAAGAAGTAAATGAGTTGTCACAGATTCCATAAAACTAAATAATCATATGTGTATGCATAGGTGCATGTTATGTATGTGTATCTTGTAAGCTAAGGACAACTTTGAATGTCTTTCCTCATGTACCATCCACTGTACTAGAAAAAGGCAGTGAGAACCCAAGATGCCCACATCCACCTCCCCAGCACTGGATCACAAGTATCCACCCATTATACACAGCTTTATGTGGGGTTCAGGGCTGAGGGATTCCTCACACTTAGAATTATATAGACAGAGCTATTGCCCCAGTCTTGTTGATGGTTTTTCAAAATTCTTTCTCAAAAAGAGATTTTGCTATTTAAAACCTTTAAATAAGATCGTGAAGAAAAATTCCAATGGAAACAATCATGTTTTGGAAAGTTGTTATTTTACCTCCCATTCATTTAGCAAAGGCCCCACCACTACCCCCACCACCAAAATTACTGAAGGCCCAAGAAGGGGAGGAAGATAAAATCCTGTTTCTAAAGTCTTATTACCAAATAATCTCAGTAAATGTGGTGCTCCATACACCTGGGACATGGGTGCATCGGGGTGATCAGCAAGAATCTCGGCATACTGTGGTCTTTCAAATTTGTAGAGTAGCTGAGTGCCCAGCATTACATTGAAGTACTCCTTTATACCTGCCACAACCTCATTGACAGCATACTCCCTGATAAAAGAACAACATTACTTTCAAAATATTTCCTTTCTTGAAAGCATGTATAAAAGTTAAGGAATTATGGCTAAAACATTTTTAACAAGTAAAATCAATTTCAAACTTAATGTAATAAACCTCTTGAAAAACCACAGCTTTCAAAATAGCAAAACTAACGACCATGTAAAAACCTATAACATAGCCACAATTATACCTAAGAGTACTTAAATACTTTGCATATACTCAAAAAGTTGTGTTCTTACTTATTATCTGTATTGCCTCGAGATTTCTTATAATTTGCATAATCCTCCAAAATGGAATCCACATTCTTCTTGGCAGGAAGATAAAAAAGCTAAGGGAAAAAATTTTGAATGTGAATGTTTACAAAGAAAGCCCAAGAAATGTGCTCAAGATCACAAATACTATTCAGGGAGCTATAACTTTAAATTCCAACTATGTCTGAATCTCGAATCTCATGAACCCTTAAGCACCACTATTATCCTCATCACCTTCGCTTCCACTAAACCTGTCACCTGTCAACTTAAATACTATATGGAGTTCCTAAATCTGGATTTAGGTAACCCAACTCTGTGACATTCCTAAGTCATGAAAGCAGTTTCTTAAGAGTTTAAACTTTCAGTGGGGAAGAGAGAGGCTCTCTAAGCAAGTGAACAGACTAAGAAAGCAGAAACTTCAAAAGATCCACGGGGCCTGTCCAGGCAGCTAAGCTGCTGATCCAGGGATACAACTTTCACACGCAGCTTTACTGAGTTATGATTCAATTAGGGGTGGGCTTTTCAGTGGTATATCTATTTTTGAATTGCTCACATTCCTGCAAGCAATCCATCATTCATGCTCTGTAACCCAAAGCCTCAATGGCTTGCCAAATTGGCCCAATATTGGCATCTGTTTTCTCTTAACATGGGGGGGGGGGGGGGAATTATTCAACATCTTACAAATGAGTAACTAACCGTAGGATCAATTTGCAGGTATGTTATACTTTCTACTATATCCCATTATCAGGACATAAATATGCTCTATTGACAGCAACATTAAGATGAAAAATGCATGTTTCTCTGTCAAGTTTTTTTTTTTGAGAGTCCAGCTCCAGCAACCTCCAAGTTTCTTTTTGTTGTTGTTGTTGAAGACAGGGTTTCTTTGCATTGCTTTGGTGCCTGTCCTAGAACTCACTCAGTAGACCATGCTGGTCTAGAAATCAGAGATCTCCCTACCTCTGCCTCCCAACTGATGGGACTAATGGCGTGCACCACCTGTGCCCAGCTTCCTCCAACTTTCTTAATCACCATAAACTAATAAAAATGTAAGGGACTGGAGAGATGGTTCAGCAATTAAGAGCATTACAGGGCCTAGGTTCAATTCCCAACAACACACATTGGGCTAACCATCTGGAACTCCAGTTCCAGGAGATCTAATACCTTCTTCTGGTCTCCACAGGCACTACACACAGGCCATGTCGTGCAGACACACATACAGGCAAAACAAAACCAACAAACAAAACCCACTATATATAGATAGATATTGATTTAGATAGAAATACACATTAAAATACGTCATAAAACTTTAGGCCTCTATCTTTTTGTCAAATATACCCATACAACTACAACCTGTGTAGTTTTCAAGTTACCTGTTTTTGTCTAGTGATCAAGTCCCAGTCATCCACAAGCCATGGTTTCAGCTCTTCAGGGATCTTTACTTTAACTTCAACTCTGTTCATGAATGTTTCTTCCTAAATATAAAAAGGGAAGATACTGTGAACTTTTCTTGCTTAATATAACGCCTCTTTTGACCTTCAGACACCAGGTATATACTAATTCCTTGAAGTAGTCATTCATAAAGAAGGAACTGTCACTGAAAAAAACCAATACATGAAATCATACAGTCAGGAGAAAAGAGTATGTTCTTGAGTTATAGTGGCCCTTACTGCATTTTCTCTTCTGATAAATGGGAGTATCCTGATTGATACAACTTAAAAGGAACTTCAGATTTACTGTTGATACTCAAAATGATTACCCCAATCTCGGCTTCCTTCCCTTCCCATCTCCCTCTGATACATGGACTGACTTACTACTATGCAGCTCTGGCTGTCCTGGAACTCACAAACGACCAGATATGCTGTCCCTGCTTCCCGAGGGCTAGGATTAAAGGCATGTACCACCATGCACAGCTAACATAGCTATCTTCAAAGACACTTTTTTGTTTTGAGTTACTACTAGACCAGGACTATCAGCAGTAAGGGAGTAGGGAAGTAAAGGAAAAGGGCAGAAAACTCACATTTTCAACAGTAGGATCTACCCGGGCTCTTTTCTTCCTAGGAGGCTGAGGTGTCTCACTGGTACTGCCACCGTCTCCATTTCCGGGTGCTACAAAATATGTATGGGAGGTGGGGTGGTATTGGTTAACTAAAATTCTTCACAGTAAAGTATCTTGATTTAAGTTATTTTCTCCATTATAGATGTTTCATAAATCCAACTTAAAGAATCATATTTCTACCAAAAAAAAAAAATACCTTACTAATCACTTCATTTAAAAAGTATTTAGTAACAGCATACATTTAAAAAGCTATTTTACTAGGAGAATCATTAAGACTAAAGCAGGTAGGTGGAAACAATCTTACAGGTGGTCAATAAACCACATACATATTAATTGTCAGTTTAAAGCAGTGAACTCACAATCTAAATGTTACAAAGAATAGATCAATTTAAAGAAGGTCTATACTCTTACTTTTCTGCTTGTTCTTTTTTGTTTTCCTGAAAAGAGAAGAAAACAAAAATTACTGCTAGAAACTGTTTCAACTCTTATGAAAAGTAAATTAATTCAGAGAAAAAATGGCCCATCAAAATCTCCAACGACTATTTTCAAGTTTGCCTCCTAAAATACTTATTTTGATCTTAAATTTAAAAAATTACTATTTAAAAAATTATTATTATTACTGAGACAAGGTCTCACTATGTAGCTCTGGCTGTCCTCAAACTATGTAGACCAGAGACCAAACTCAAGAGATCTACCTATCCTCTGGGGAACCTGCATACTTTAAAACACATACCCACACATACACATTGTTTAAAAATTGTAAAAACAACAATTTAACAAACAACAAAAGGCTGTGTGTGGTAATGCATACTTTTAATCCCAACATTGGGGAAGCAGAGGCAGGCAGAGGTCTTTTGAGTATGAGTTTGTCTTTAAAACACAAAAACCTGGTCAAATTTAAGTTTTCCTTTACTTCATTAAGTTGAAGCTTAAAATAGGAAAGATTTGGAGGCACTATTTCCAAGTGCTATTATCCAAGAACTTTACTTGCATGTGTATGCCAATGATTCACAGGAACCAAAGAAACTAGTTCTTTTAAAACTTTACACACAAGCTTTGTGACATAAAATTGTAATCAATGCCAAGACTATCTAATAAACCAAAACCACTCATTCTAATGACTTCTCCTAGTAAGGAGAACGGTCTTCTCATTCTATTACACGCAAGTTAGTTCCTCAAATCGTACAGTAGGATTCATAAATTGCTAGTGTTCTGTCTGCATTCCAATTCTAAAACTTATAACTACATATTCTCAAACTGTAACAGTTAAAAGTTCTATTTTAGGGGACTGGAGATATGACTCAGTCATTAAGAACACTGGCTGCTTTTCCAGATGACCTGGGTTCTATAACCAGCACCCATGTGGTAACTAACACTGTCTGTTAATTCCAATTCCAGCCAATCCCTTTTCAGGAACCCATGTGATACACAGACATACATGCAGGCAAAACACTCAGGAACCCGAGGGGGAAGTGGGGGAGGCAGGGGGGAGGGGGTAGAGGGAGGGAAGGATTTAGAAGGATAATTGAATTCATGAACCCCAACTAAAAATCCATGGAAAACACCCTATCTTAGTATAGACAGTTAAAAAGATAAGCTTTAAAAAAAAAAAAAAAAAAAAAAATACGGCCAGGCATGAACGCCTTTAAAACCGGCACTCAGGAGGCAGAGGAAGGCAGATCTCTGTGAATTCAAGGCCAGCCTGACCTACATAGTGAGTTCCAGGCCAGCCAGAGCTATATAATGAAGCCCTGCCTCAAAAAACCAAAACCAAAAATATTCAAAAGACAGTGTTTTACCTGGATAAACAATATTGTTTCCAGAAATGTGCCAAGGGCACAAAAATGATGACTATTAGAAAGGTAATGAACTATTTTCTGACTGGATTTGAAGCCTGCTCAATAGGAGGGAATGCATGCCTGCTCATTGTAAAACCTGGTCAAAAGCCTATGCTGGAATGGCTAAGCAGGGAGGGTGGCATAGGCCCTACAGAGAAATTACTGCTTTGCTAAGTAGCTGCTATGCTTATACTAAAAGCCTAAGAGGGTCCAGAACACATGTAAAGGCAGGAGGACAAGGAGAGGGGTGAGGTGCTGGCTTCCGGGCATGACATGGCTGCTGTACTCAGAAACCACATTAGCTGGAGTTACCTACACAAGGCAACATTTTAACATGGATATAAGAGGAACCCATGAGAAGCTATGGCTGCTGGGGAAGAACAAGCCAATTTTTTAAGAAGCATATATGGCCACTGGTAGGTGGCCCATGCTCCATTAAGTGGCCCTACCTATAGCCATGAACATAAAACTAGCAGTAACTACACGCATCAGATTTTTAAAAAGGGACATCAGCTTTGGCAAGAGAACAGCGGGAAAGGGGACTGTCTAGGGGCTAAATGGGAAAGTTGTGGGATGGATGTTTAAAATACACTGTACACATCTATCAAATTCTCAAAAGTTTTTCTTCTTAAAAGAGCCTTAATCCAGAGTACTATTATAGCAACTCCTTTTGGAAGTCTCCTCCCCTAACATAAGGAAATGTTTTTCTACTTCTCAGTGAGCCTACTTACCCTTCAAATAATAATAGTTATAGCCTATGTTTTTGCTTTACTAATCTTTAAGACCTTAGGTCTTTAGGTCATCCTTTCCAGTGCCACTTTCAGGTATATAATCTTCTAGAGATACAATATTAGTACATGACTTTCAGACTATGGGCTGGTTGCCCAGAAGCCTTACAATCCAGAGTTAACAAGTTATACTTTTATTCTTAATTCTCATTTTTATATACATTTTTAGCACTAGTAACCTTTGCCAAAATAATTATCTCAAAACTTGTGACTACCTGACAATTCAATACTACCTTCCTAAGAGAAAACCTGTGTGAGTATACACATAACTTCAAACCTGAGGGCTATAAAAAGCAAGTACTGCCATTGCATTGCGTGCTAAAACATTTTAATGTTGCATATATTTTAGTGCAAGGGATGAAGCTAAAAGCAGTTAATGTGCATTTCAAATTACTTTAACAACCTGATATCTGAGAAACGAGTTTCACCAACACTTTTAAAAGCTCCCATTAGAAACAAAATATCATGAGCAATGTAAATTTGAATTATACTTATAATGAAATGTTTAAACAAAGGATATCTTACACTTCAACATTTTTCTGCTGAAGACCCGATGTCTTCTTTCCTGGAGCAGCCCCTCTCATCTTGCCCTCTGCATACTGCTCCCTAAAAAATAATGTCAGAAAGTTATACTTATATGAGAAACAGCAAATTGTGCCTGCTTGACTCTATCTTGAACTTGTATTAAAACTGAAGTTCCCAGCCAGGCATAATGGCACACAACTTTAATGCCAGCACTTGGAAGACAGAAGCAGATATATCCCTGTGAGGTCAAGACCAACAAGAGCTTGTACAGTGAGACCCTGACTCAGAAAAATTTTAAAGCTTATCTGTTAGTGTAAGTAGACTTCCAGAATTCTCCAAAGTATCCATGTTGTACAGATTCACTCTATTACAAAACTAAGTGCTTAAAATAGTAACACAGAAAGTCTGAAAATGGAACTGGAGAGATGGCTCAGAGGTTAAGAGCACTGACTGCCCTTCCAGAGGACCCAGGTTCAATTCCTAGCACTCACATGGCACCTCACAGCTGTCTAGAACTCCACTTCCAGAGGGCAGAGCACATATGTAGACATACATGTAGGCAAAACACCAATACATGTAATAATTAAAAAAAAAAGAGAGGGGAACACTGGCTACTCTTCTAGGAGTCCCAAATTAAATTCCCAGGACCCATATGGCTGATCACTACTATATACAACTGCAATCCCATGGGATCTGATACCCTCTTCTGGTGTACATACATGCAGACAAAACACTCACATACTTAAAATACAAAAAGCCTGAAATTCCTAGATTCAGGAACAAAAATTAAATTTTAAAATTTGAGGTCCCAAGCTTGATGGCAGCGGTACACACATTTAATCCCAATTACTTGGAAGGCAGGTAGATCTCTGAGTTGGAGGCCAGCCTGGTCTACAGAGCTAGTTCCAGAACAGTCAAGCCACACAGAGAAACCCTGTCTAAAAATAAAAACAAAAAAATCACCAATACTGAGGCCTCCAAATAAGCACTGAGATGGCTTAGAAGTTTAGAGTACTTCCCGCTCTTACGGAAGACATGGATTTGATTCCCAGCACCCACATGGTGGTGGCCCACAACCATCCGTAACTCCAGGGAATATGACCCTCTCTTCTGGTCTCCTCAGGTATCAGAAACACAGACACACATGGCAAAACACTCATACATTAAAAATAAGTAAACCAAAATCAGATTTTAAAGGTATACAGAAATCAGATTCAAGAAACTAAGTAGGAAGCCAGAGAACTGGCCCTAGAGGTAAAAAGTAGGTGTTACCAATGCCACTGGACCCTAAATGATAGAAGGAAGTGACTCCAACCTCCGCAATCTCATCATGCATGCCCACACACAAAATAAATGAAAGCAAAATTTTTGTTACTAAAATTAAACTCCATGTTGTACAAAGTACAAAATGACTAACATATGGTCTTAGAAACTGAAAATTCCAGTGCTATACCTGATTGGGAATTTACTAACATCCCAATGTTTTCTTTTAATGTAACTGCATACTTTAATTTCATTTTTAAAATCTGTAAAGTGCAAATGAAGTAACTACCCTATAATTTCTGTGTCTTTTTCCTCAATATTATTTTCAGAGATGAATTCTGATGAGAACACCTCTTGTTTTTCATTTCCCCATCAGTTAACTGTGCCTTCCATAGCACCCAAGAAGAGGTAAAACAAAGTATTAATGAGTTTGCACTTAACCATTTCCAACACTATATTTCTACTAAGTCCTAAAGACTCAGAAATGACAAGTATTTCTTTTACCCAGAAAATATGTAATGCATAATTACTTGAAATCAGACTTTTACCACAAGAACTAGCAAGAACCAAGAACCATTGTATCAAAAGCAGAGAGGGAGACACCAACATTACCACATTCTGCTCATTCCATGTCCAAAATTCCTTTCTCAAAACAAACTTACTGATTGGCTTTTTGAAGTTCTCGCTGTTTCTGCAAATTGGTGTCCACATATTTGAGTACTCTGCTTTCTGGAACCCATTCATCCCAACTGAAAAATACAAGTTAAACAGCAATGAATACATTTTTTTTTTAAATAATAGTTCAGGCTCTCTTCCAATTAACTTTTAAAGATGTAATAACTAAAACTTTGGAATTCCTTGAAATGTTTGTTCTTTTAACATCTAGTTGTATATATATACATACAAAGCATATTACAGAATATGTGTGGGGGTCAGAAAACAACTTCTGGAAGTCAATTTTTTCACCATGTAGGTCCTGGGCATCCAACCTGGTTCTTCATCCTGGGAGGCGACTACCTTTACCCACGAACCACTTTGTCAACCCTAGTTTTTTCTGAGACTTAAAAAAAAAAACACTCCCATTTGGCCTTGAATCCACACTAATTCTCTTGCCTCAGTATCCCAAACTCTGTAAGTCATGCTCAAAGCATGCCCAGGTTTTTCTGAAATAATCTGATAAACTGGCAATGCAAATCCATTTTCAATTAAAAGAAAAATCTAAGCAAAATGTGTTACAGTAAGAAGCAGCATTCCAAATATAACTATGTATGTACATTATTCAAATCATTTTAAATGGTCTGAGTAAATCATTGGAGAGTCTCTAAGCCATTAGCCTTTCAGAATTATAGTACTATCTTAAGTTACATAGCTCACAAAAGCTAAAGGTGCAATAGGAACACACATGGTCTACAATAATCACCACCTAGATAACTAGACTATGTTTGTACATTAAAGGCTTGCAGTTAAGATAACCCATGTTCACTTTCATCTACTCAAAGTAAGCATTCCAATTTCTAAGGATAATCAGGGGCTTTCTAAAAACTCGGGTATTTGGCTTTTTAACAAAACAAGGTTTTTGCTTATATGTATGGGAAAACAAAACTTTCTTGTGGAATGTTGAACTTTTTAAGCAAACTAATCTGAGCACAATTAAGTCTTTTCTCCTGCTGACGGAGCTCCATTAGTGACACAATCAGGTGTATTCCTGAGGCAGTCTTTTACTTAATGATTCCCACCTCTGACCTCTTATCCAGTATAGCCAAAAGGAAAATTAATAAATAGAAAACATTCCTCAACATGATTTCCTAAAGAAAACTTTAAAACATGCATTTACCTAGAGGTCAGGAGGGGGTGGTGTACTGAGGGAGCTCCTTCAGGAACAGGAAAAAGGGCTACAATATCCTCACGTGTCTTCAAAGATTTTTCAGAGCGCCTGGGCCTCACAGCACTTCTGATACAGACAGCATAGTACAAAGTAATCTCAGTAACTATGTGCAGAATTTAGCTTAAGCTTTATCAAGATTCATTTACAAATGGAATAGTTTAATGTCTGTGTCAACAAATTCCAGTAAAATTTTTGAAAATTTAGAAATATCTTAGTATCTACTGTGATTTTTTTGAATGTGTATTTAAACTAATGTCTTAAGAACATTCCACTTTGAAATTGGAATTTTGCTGTACCAGTGTGTTTGGGTGCCCTACAGCAAGCAGGGCATAGTGGTAAACACCTTTATTCCCAGCACTTGGGATGTAGGAGGCAGACCTCAGTTCCAGGCCAGCTTGGTCTATGCACCAAGCTCCAGACCAGCCAAGGCTACGCATTAAGATCCTATCTCTAAATAAATAAATGTCTTCCAAGCTTTCTTTCTTGGGGGGAATAGTGAGGATGGGGTGGGGGTGGTTGGGTACTGGAGACTGAGCCAGGGTTCCACGCATGCTGGGCAAGAAAGACCTAATATCCCTAAAGACCTAAAATCATATCCCTAATCCATTAAGTTCCTTCAGAAACAAACTACATCCCCTCTCCTAAAAGTTGTGAACTTTTAGCTGCTTTAAACCCTTAGTAATTCCTTCCCCCTCAGATATAAACCACAACTAGTAAGCGTTCTGACCAACAACCAATTACCAAGTCACTCCGAGAGGTTATAAGCAAAGAGCTGAAAATTCTTACTGAAATTGAGAAAACAAAATGGACAATGATCTTTATTCTGAGGAATCTCAACTAGAGGGCCACTCTAATTGTTACTGATCAAGTATGTAATTTACAGTATGTTCCAAAGTAGTTGTGACTAATCCCAAATGTCAAACCCACAGACAAAATTGAATACACACACAACATTGACTGGCATTTTAAAAAACACTCCTCTCAAATGGTTTTATGTTTCTCTATAACTAGATGTGGTGGTGCAAGCCTGTAATCTCAAGACTCAGGAGGCAAAAGATTACTACAAGTTCCAGGATGGCCAAAGCTACAAAACAAGACCCAGATTCAAAAGAAAAGAAAAATAATTTCTAAATTATTTCCTAAAATGGCATGTTTAGCAAGTCGAATATAAAAAAGACACCCAAGATGTCTTAATTTTCCTCAGTACACTGCAAAAATAGTCATTAAAACTTATAATGTACTACCACTGCCCCCTTATTTCATCAAGAGAACAAGATTTAAATAAAACTATACACTTATTTCTGTCATAAACTACAATCCAACAAAGGAATCACTACTTTTTAAAAAAGGAAAAGCAGAAAGCTGGAGGCTTTGGTTTTATAACTTACGAAAATATACAAAAATAGCTAGCATATAGAAATTGGACTATACATATCTATGTACAATTTTTCACAAAATACCTAATATACAATAACTGAAGCATAAAAGCTGTATCCACGGCTACTGAAATAAATTCTAAATTAACCTGTGCAGGGAAGGGGAAGTAGGCCCACTCCATGAATGTGTTTTCCTTTCTATGGTTTATATGGACTTTTAACTTTCCCATCCCCAATACGCAGGAAGATGGCATTCTACCTCCTGAAGGAAACAGTCTATTACACACTTTATCTGGAATTAGCAAAATAGCAGCATGTAAAAGATAAGCCTCATAAACTGAAGAATAAATTCACTTTTCAGTTCTTTTTTTAATATGGATACTCTAGAAACCTTAACATGAAAGTCTGATTCCTAGATATTATAATCAGCTTAAAGTCAAAATCCTTTTATTCATTCATTTTTGGAGGCAAGGTCTTACTACATAGTTCTGGCTGACCTAGAAGTAGAAGAACTCAGCCTGCTTCTGCCTGAAATTAAAAGATATGTGCCAGCACACCTAGCTCCAATTTATTAATGTAAGACTGGGATCATTCTGAAAAACAGTATCTACTGATCATTATTAGAAATACTTTATTCACGAGTTATTAGAATATGCTTTCATGTATTTTGGATTGTGGCCTTTCTACAATTATACTACCAGAATATAGAATAAGTTAAAAATTCCCACCTAAAAGCATTTACCTATTTGTAATAAACTGAATTAACTGGTTGGTCTTTTGGATAAAGAAATATATATATATATATAAAGTTAGACCAAAATTATGAGACAGTAAACCTAACAGAATCCTCTACACTGTTCTGGATCAAGATAGACAAAGCATTAAGCATTACAAGATATCAAAGTTATTCCCAAATGACTAGTCCTTTGAAATGTCATCCTGAAGTACAAAACATCAATAACAAAAATTATTTAAAACTTCCCCTATTAAGCTCAGTATGGCAGCTTAAGCCTTTAACCCCGAACTTACGAGACAGAGGCAGGTGGATCAGTGAGTTCGAGGCCAACCTGGTCTACAAAGCGAATTCCATGACAGACAAGGCTAAACTAAAAAACCCACCCCCAGTTCCCATAATATTAATAATAAGCCACTCAATTCCTGACACCAAAAAGGCCAGGATAACTTATTAGGTACTGTTACAATTTGGTCTCAAAGAGACCACTACTAAGTTAGCTTCTGTAAAGAAGACTTCTATGCTGAGACACACACAGGAAACAACTTTTTGTTAACATTGTTTCAAAATTTCATAAAATGGGTTTATAAACTGTCATTTCTAAAACACATTTTTTTTCTCTTTTTTTCCAACTAGTTTTTAGTTTAACTGCAGGAATAAGAACTATAAGTCATTTGGTTTATGTTAGGTCAAAATATTAAGATATGTCATTTAAAAAAAGTATGCTGACCAACCACTTATAATTCAACCACTGGGCACTATAAAATAAATGCAAGAAATATTCCAAAATAGTCCAAAAATCAAGTACATTTATACATATATAAATAATGGTTGAGTTCTCCCAATACAGTTTCATTATACTAAAGATGACTCACCCTTGCTTCAATATATGTAACAGGAGACAAAACACTTTTAAAGCTCTAATACTCACTTTTTATTCCAACCACTATAATGGATAAAGTATTTCACTTGTTTGTCCTTTATGGCAACCTTTACGCACTGAAATAAAAAAGAAAAAAGTCTTTAGTATACACATAAATCTTATCATTTCTTAAAGACAAAAGCTAATTTGTATCCTAATAACAGATGTGCTCTTTTTAAATAATTAACTCTTGGCTGAATTATTTAGTACTGTAAAACTTTCAAGGACTGAGAGTTGTAGGTCAGTTTGAGTTGATAATCCTAGTGCTGAGAATATTTTTTCTATATAAAGTTACAAAACTCAATTTAGAAATAAACACAAAGCTGACAAACAAAATAAAAAAGAAGTCAGTAGCCAAACAAAATAAATTATTGGAGGAAAGTCACTATAGCAAGCGTTTTCACCGAAGGCAAACCAAACAGCTACTCCATTTAAAAAGTTGTTCACCAGAATATTTTGCTGCCAGAGAAAAAAACCAGCCAGTTCAGATGTTTGCCGAAAGTTCATACAACAATGGAAAACATACTATACCATTAAAAGGACTCAGTTATAAAGACATATTCAAAACATGAGCAGTGAACATCATTTAATCAGAACTGTCTGCCACTATGTTAATATTTTCATACAAATAAGAACTTGCTAGAAACGTATAGAAATCACTTACAAGCAACTATGCCTTGTTATTCATATGTGAACACGAGTCATGTGTGTGTGTGTGTGTGTGTGTGTGTGTGTGTGTGTGTGTTTAAGTTTTTGTTGGTTTTCTGGCCTGGGGACTGAACCAGTACCTCACCGTGGATCACTTTGTATCACTGAGCTTTGTCCCCTACCTTCTTTACTACTTTGTGAGACAGGATCTCACTAAGGCCATCCTTGAATTCTGTAGCAAGTAATCTTTCTGTCTCAACTTCCCAAGTAGCCTGGTTCATAGACCTGTGTCACTCAGTTTATGTGGGGTTTTTTTGGTGGGGGGGGGCCGCAAGACAAGGGGGAGGAGACAGCAGTGGTGGTGGTAGGGGTAGTAGCAATAAATATTCTACCATGTAGCTAGCCAGCAGCCATGTGTTCAATTCTTAAATGCCTGCTCTGGCACACTTTTAATTCCAGCACCGAGGAGGTAGAGGCAGGTCTATCTCTGTGAGTTCAAGACCACCCTCTTCTCTTTAGTCTAAGACAGGGTTTCTGTGTGTAGACCTGACTATCCTAACTCACTCTGTAAACCAGGCTGGCTTTGAACTCAGAAATCACCTGTCTCTGCCTACCTACTGCTAGGATTAAAGGCACCACCACCAGGCATCTGAATTTAGAGTAAATTTTTATATAACACCACATGATGAAACAGGAAAAAAAAAAAGAGCCTTATTCACTCAGAATTAAAATGCCAGTAAATTCAACAAACAGAAGTTAAATGTATATATGACAGCCAGAGCATGGTGGTTCCCATCTGTGTGAGACCTTGGCATGAGAGGATAAGGCTTGCTATTAGTTCAAAGTCAGCCTGAGCTGGTGAAAGCTCAAGTCTCAAAACCAGACAAACACAAAATACACACACACACACACACACACACACACACACACACACACACACACACACACACAGAGTGCACAGAAAAGTTAAATATCAACTGTTAAAAGCCAAGGAAATAGCTCAGTGGATAACAGTGCTTGCCATAAAAGCAGGAATACCACATGATCCAGACCCCATATGATTCAGGTACTCCTATAATGAGATAGAAGACAGAGAAGAAAAGGATCCCAGGAAATCTGAAGGTCTCAAAGACAGAAGAGGAGACTGGCACTTGGGGTTGTCCTCTGACTGCAACACTCTTGAGGCTTTACACATCCATCCACATGCACAAATGTTTGCAAGCACACACAGCAAGTATACCTCTGCTATTATTGTGTTCTTAACTATAAAATGCTATTTGTTACAAACCAACCAACCTTCACCTATCACTTAAATGCTATTTCCAACCAATGGGCCTTTACTGAGTTAGTTTAGAAAGGCAAAAAAAAAAAAAAAAAAAAAGAGAGTATCGAAATCTGAACTTTTCCCATCCGCCACCAAACAAGCAGTAACAAACTCAAAATGAGATGGGAAGATTTATGAGCCTACGAAAAAAAGGAATCTTTACATATCCAGTAAGAAAATACTGTAATTTGATATTAAAAAGTCAAAGCTAGCCAACATTTTTTTCCACCTCAAAAGAAAGCAGGTTCCATACCTTTGCTTCATAGAGAAGAGGCCCATGAAAGCACAGCACTCTCTCACCTGTAAAAAATGGGGAGAGGAAGTCAGGTTAATTGTGAATCCTTTGTCATACAGAAAAATATGACTCCAAGAGCCACTGCACTTGATTATAGTAGTTGTAGGAAAAATGGGTAAGACTATTCACAGATGCTTCAGAACAAACTTTACCATATCCTTAATTGACCAACTTAAATTTCTATTTACTTAAAATCTACTGTAGTTATCTATGGATGTTTAGCACTCAGTTTACCTGTTCTAATCTAGAAATAGAATTTTTAAAATGTTCAAGTGTCTAAGCTTAGACACTTGACTGATCTCTGCTTCTTTTACTGAGTACCATACATTAAAATTTCCCATCAAATACATGAGATGAATTTTAAGTTATCTTATCCATATTTAAATAGTTCTCAGAATTCTAGAAGTTAATGAACATCAGACAAAATATTCCCAAACCTGGGAAATTACACCCAATATTGACTCTACTCTACATTGGCACTTGTAAATCCAAATAAAATCTGGCTAGAGTTAAGATTTGAAGGGGGGTGACTTATGGATTCCGACTTCACATGATGATACTGGAAGTTTATCCCACACATTATTTTCAATCCACTTGCACATTGCAAGGTGACTCAAGTATCCAACAAGGGTCAGTTGTGTGGTTATAAAATCTGTTATCTACTAGTCCTGCTGGCATGGTGGCACACACCTTTAATCCTAGCACCAGGGAGGCAAAAGCTGGTAATCTCTTGAATTCAAGGCCAGTACATCTTACAGGCCAGCCAAGGCTATATGGTGAGACCCTCCCTCTCTGGATCTGAAGTGTGCCAAGCATTTCATATTAATAAGGGACACAAAGGTAAAAGCAAATGTTTGTAACCTTCACTGCAATTATATTGTACTTTTATTCCCATCAAACAGCAAGAAGAACCGGCTACTTGTGAAGATTCAGAGGATCCAGACAACACATGCAAAAGTGTAGTAATATACATGTAGTTCAATATCCATGTTACATAGAATGAGCATGTGAAAATAGAAGGGAAACAGATGCTGATCCTGCCCACATCCTGGGATTTCAAGCCTACTACCACATCTAATGAACCCAAGACTTTGTGTATGCAATGGAAGCACTCTTCCAACCCAGCTACATACATCCTCAGCCGCTGGAGTGTTTTTTGAAACTATTATTACTTCTGAGCTACAACAAAGACCTCTATTGTTAGATTTCCAGAATAAGATCCAGTAACCTTAACATCAAGGTTCTCCATAAAAATCTTGTCCAGGGATAAGACCCAAATAAATGGATAAAACATGCAGTAATATCACATCTGTAATTACTAATTTCACTCCAGGTTGACCTTTTAAGCTACTCTAAAGTAATATACTTTTTAAAAATTAACTGCTTCAGCTAAAAACCACACTGAGTAAGGCTCTTTGAATCCAAAAACATACATACAAACATACAGCTGGTATGAATCAGGCTAACAAATGGAAGCAGATTCAGAAAAGGACAAATTTCAACAGCACAGTACTCCACCCTCACATTCACTCTAGTCTCAAACTACAACAATCTGCCCTGAGCTGTCTTCCCACTAGCTTGTAATTGTTTAAAACCACCCTCCAGGGGACTGAGAAACAGTTCCATTCCTAGCACCCACACAAAAGCTCCTAAGTCCAGTTCCTGGGCACCAGTTCCTTCCGCACATAGTACACTGCAGGCAAGACACTCACACACATAAAATAATGAATGTACAAAGACAGACAGACAGACACACACCACACACACACACACACACACACACACACAAAATGGATAGTCACCACCTTTCACTACCACAACCTACAAAGATTTCAAAACAATCCCATCAACACTAAATATTTTTCCTTTCCATATGTTCACCAAGCTTTTATTATTTATCCTGGGGAGGAGAGTAGGTATATGCACACATGACACACTGTACATATGTGGAGGTCTGAAGACAACTTGTGGGAGACAGTTTTCTACCTGGCCCCAGGAATCAGTCAGCGTGGGTAAAGAACATGTTATATGGTCTTTTTATACACAATTTTTAAAAGATGGCTATGTATTTTAGCTGGCATGTTTTTTGTTTGGTTTGGTTTTCTGAGACAAGTTGGTCATCCTCCTACCTCTGCTTCTCTAAAACTGCTGGCGTTTTAAGTGTGCCACACCAAGCTACACCTAGAAAGCACAGCTGAAAACTAATGGTTAAGAGCAGGGATTGTCCTTGCTCTTCTTCGATTACACCAACACCCTCTTTCTGGTTTGCATTCATTCATTTCATTTGTCCACTTCTTCAGAAAGAAAGCAGCCATTCTTGATTTCTACATCTTTACAGCCAACAGTAAACTTTTTGTGCTCTGACAACCTGGAAAAGCCTATGAGCCTCTTAGCATGCTTTAATACATAAAACACACCACATTACGAAGAAAACCAACTGTTAGCAGAATCAGCAAAAGTACAGTGTACACCAACTTCCTGCGTTAGAAGGCCAGTGCAGTGTCTTTTATACTACCTAACTTCACTATTTTTTTTTTTTTTGAGATGGTCCCTCATTGTTAACTGTAGCTCACCACTGATCAGCAGGTTGGCTGACCAACAAGGTCAGTCCATCCACCTGCGCCAGTCCCCACCCACCCTGCTGTAGCCCCGGTTGTCTTGGAAACAGGAAGACCTCTTAGACCATGAAGACCTCGAACTCAAAGAGATTCCAACTGCCACTGCCTCCTGAGTGCTTTTAAAATGCAAGCTCATGTCCTCACATTTGCCTCAAGAAGCACCCACTGGGCAACAATGCTCTCTCCAGCTCCCCCATAACTATTTTAAATGTCACATTCTGAAACATTAAGTAACAAAATACGATGAACAAAATTTGGCTGCTGTACCCTGTAGTACCAGGGTTACATACAAGACTTGCCTCCAAAACAAAAAAACTTTCTAGAAAACACCTACCAAAATAACGATGGGCCACAATTATTCAAAATGGGAGAAAAATATTAAAGAGTCCCCATAAAAACAGCCCCTGGAATACCCTTAAATACAGTTAAGGCGTTCAGGTTTGAGGCTTAATTTTTTTTGTTTTAATGCCTAGCACCTTAATGGTTAAACAACCCTAAAAAACGGGCAGGCGTCTAGACTCTGCATGTACATAACAAGCACACACAGCCATGGCAACTGTTCCTCTATGTTTTACTTCCTTTAGTGTACTATTAAACCACCTCAATAATTTGAGTTGTGAGAACTGAGTAACTGCTTTTCGCACTAAGTACCGTTAAACAGCGACACTGCTCTCGATCAAAGCCAATTAAAAAAAAAAA
Organism: Cricetiscus sungorus; assembly: GCA_030556225.1. Classification (NCBI taxonomy): domain Eukaryota; kingdom Metazoa; phylum Chordata; class Mammalia; order Rodentia; family Cricetidae; genus Cricetiscus; species Cricetiscus sungorus. Next base: position 10,065,290 of record JANBXA010000642.1, read on the forward strand.
AAAAAAACACTCAGCTTTCAAGTCCCCATTAAATCCATGCAATACTACTGCAACCAGTCAAGCAACTTTCTGTATTTAAAAATGACGACGAACGAGGCCAAGGACCTCTAGAGGAAGTTCCCTGGGGTGGGGCTGCAACTGTTTTTCCGAGCAACAGCGCAGTAGAGCTCACTGGGACCCGCAGGACCGCGGCGACGACAAAACCATGCCCTCCGGCAACAGCAAGCCTAGGAACTCGCTCGGGCGGCTCTCGGCCTTTCCGTCCCCACCCATCCATCCTCCCATCCATCCCTCGGAGGCAGAGCGAGGCCAGGGGGGCGGGCGTCCGCCTGCAGTGGTCTGGGTGCCAGGGGGCGCTGCACCTAGCCCGGAGCGGCCGGGAGCCGCCGGCAGCCATGATGGCGCCGCCATCTTGGCGCGGCCATCTTACAACGCACTTCTCCCGCCGCGGGGCGCACAGCCCAACTCCCCGTCCTCGAGCAGCAGGGCTCCACAGAACGCCGAGACTGCCCCAGTGTGCCAAGCGGCCTCCAGCCTCCAGCCCACCGCCGCGCACGCGGCCCGGGGCGGCGCGGCGGCGCGGAGATGGGCGGCCGCTGCTCCCCTCCCCCACGCCACATCACTGCCTAACCGTCGCCATCGCCCGCCCGCCGCCGCCTCCCCACAATAGGCTTTCCCCGCTCTCAGAAAAACAAACGGGCACCGAGGCTGCGCCCCTCGCACGGGGATCCCTCGGCCTGCCTGTGCCACAAAGCACCGCGCCAGATGACGCACCGAAATCTCCCTCCGCAATGCGCCTCTCCCTCTCCCCCACAAAGCCCTGCCTGGCTGCAGTCTCCCCGGGCCGCGAGCCTCGCCGACCCCGACCCCCAAACCTCAGCCGCCCGACCCAGCCTCCCTCCCTGCGCCGTTAGCCCCCTTTTCCCCAAAGCTGCACACTCACCCTCCTGGAACTTGGGCTTCGGGTCCTGCTTGGGCGCCATTTATAAGTGATTCGCCGCCTCCTCCTTCTCCCACCACCCCCGACTACCGCCCCCTACTCTCTACCCCACCCAGCCTAGCGTCAGAAGCGCCGTCGGGAGCAGCCAGCTCTACATCCTGGGCGCGATTTGCCAGCGCCGTCTGACCTCACAGCGCAGCGACCCTCGCAGCCGCCGCCTGGGCCAACGGCTGCCCGCCGCGCACGCACGCCTGCGCCCGCGCCGCCCCCGAGGCACGCCGGGATTGGTAGTTCGGCCCCCGATTGACGCGAAGCGGGTGGGGGGAGGGGAGGGGAGACGCCTTCCCTCCCCTCCCCGCCCCCCATCCCTCTCCCCCCGCCAGCCCCAGACCCCCGAGTATCCAGACCCCAGCCAGAGGCTTGTCAAAACCCAGATTTTGTCGGTGGAAAGGGGGAAGAAATAAGTGGATCGCTGCCCGGCGATGAAAGGATGGAAAAGGCTCAGGGGCAGATGCTTGTCTGCAAGATGAGGAGGCCACGAAGGTGAGGGGTGTTGAAGCGGCCTGAGCACAGGACTGACTCTGCAGCCTGTGTTGCACAGCATCACCAGGACTCGGCCTAGGAGAGCTTTGGAGGCCAGAGATGAAACTAGAGGCGAGCGGGAAGGAGGTCCGCTCCGAAAGCTTCCAGAAGCTTCGGTGTTTAGAAAGCCGTGCCCTGGTTATTGGGTCAGTGCCCATGACCATTTGTAGATTCCAGCTTCTGACTTCTGACTTAACTTAGTCCCACAGGAGGCAAATCTTGATTGATGCCAAAGTCAAGGGTTGTCCCATAACTGACCTCTCTGTACCCTTTCTGTCATCTTGAAAGATTTTAGTTTGCAGACCAAGGATGTAGGAAAGGATAAGAAAAATAGTTCTTACAAGTAGAATATAGAAAATCATAAAGAGTGGACATTGATATGGGAGGAAAGAACAGATATGAGAACAAGAAAGTTACTATGGTGATGGGGCTAGTGGTTATGCTAGGCTGATTCTGTTAAATAGGGCTAGTAACTGAATCATCAATCTTTTGTGAAATAACTGAAGTGAAGTCTCTCCCAGGTCTTGGCCCACAACAAGGAAATAGGCCCCCAACCCTGGAACAAATGGTCCCAGATGAACAGCACTGTTTGGGTCATTCCTGGCCAACGGACAGTCTGGGGACTTTCCAAGTCATTCTATGGTTTTTCCTTTGAATAAGAACAGGTCATACCTGGGTGATCTCTCAAACATGAGATTATACTTTGTAATCAATCACCTTGTGCCCCATGCATGTATGCTGATTTGCAGTTTGTCTCTATAAAAAGGAGCCTGAACTCTTTGGGGTGTGTGCAGCTTTCCCTGAGATGCTGTCACCCGAGTGCACCATTCAATAAACACATCTTGCTTGTTGCATCTCCTGGTTTTGGTGTTTGTGTCTCGGAGCTCTCCCACCGGCCCATCAGGACAGGTCCAACAATGTTATTCCTTTTTTCTTATTCTTTTTTTTTTTTTTTTTTTTTTTTTTTGTCACCTTATTTCTTTAAGGTCGTATACACAGTCTGAAAAAAAAAAAAAAAAAAAAAGCAAAAACCTTTCTTCACATTGTTCCAAACTCCTTAGTGGACTCTGCTGTGAAATAACACTGTACATTACATAAATTATTTACAAAAGCTTAGAGGTGTTAACTAGGAGGTTAAGTCCCAAAATCCACAGTCTAAAGCTACCTACCTACCCTAGAGCCTTTGTGTCCAAGGCTTTCCTTTTTTAGAGAGTCTCACTATAGCCCTGGCGGGCCTGAAACTGGCCATGTAGACTGGCCTGGCCTTGAACTCACAGAGATTCACCTAACCCTGCCTCCTGACACCCTGCCTCTACTTTTCTGTTGTTGTTTTCTCCAGACAAAGTTTCTCTGTAGCTCTGCCTGTCCTGGAACTAATTCTATAAACCAAGCTAAGCTAGCCTCCCAAACTCAAGAGATGTACCTGACTCTGCCTCCTGAGTGTTGGGAATAGAGGCATACACCACACACAGCCATCTTCTGATGTATTTTAAACTACTTTATAAAAGGCTTCCTCTGGTTACATTTCAACCCACAACTTAAGAAAATACCTGTTTTCCAACAGTCTTGTCAAACATGGTATTTCCAACAGAGTGTGTTGTACAAAAGAAGCAAGCTGCAAGAGTGAACATTTTTATCAATGGGTTAGAAGTCTGGACAGTGTTTAACTGGTTGTCCAGGGAGGACAGAGAAAGATAGATAGGAAAGAGGCACTAAGGAATTTTGAGATGCTAGAAATGTTCTAAATCTTGATTTTTAGATTTTTGTATGATTATGTGAATTTTTTTTCTTTTTGTTTTTTTTTTTTTTTTTTACCAAAACAGGCTTTCTCTGTGTAATAGCCCTGGCTGTCCTGGAACTAGCTCTGTAGACCAGGCAGAGATCTGCCTGTCTCCATCTCCCAAGTGCTGAGATTAAAACTGTGCAACACCACTACCGAACCTACGATTATGTTAATTTTTAAGCATGGTACATCTTATGTAATGCACTTTCCCATCCCTATATTATGCCTTAGTATCAAACTTTAAATTGATTTATTATATGTGCTGCACATGTGGGTGGTCAGAAGACAGCTTGCAAGAGTTAGTTTTCTCTTTTTATCATGTGGGCTTTGGGTATGGAATGCAGCTCATCAACCTTAGCAACTGGTTCCTTTAGCTCACCAAGAATATGTTGACAGTCATTTAAAAATATTTTATTGTGAGAACTGAAGAAGTGATTCATCAATTAAGAGCACTGATTGAAGACTTGGGTTCAATTCCTATCACCTACAGGGCAGATCACAGTAACTACAGCTCTGGTTAGAAAAGCAGTAAGTGCTCTTAACCAATGAATGATCACTACAGCCTCTGCCTCTCTTTAAAAATACTACATGTGCATGATGTGTGTATGGCAGCCAAATCTAGGGCCCAGCACATTCTAGGCAAAAACACCATCATGCCTCAGCTTGAGTCTCAGCTCAAGGATCCAGGAATTTGCATGAGCCAAAACTAAATAAATAAAATCACTGTTTTCTTCAAACTCATGCTAAAACTTAGTATTTCTTTATAAATGAAGATAGTGGCACAGCGGTTAAAAGGACTTGATGCTCCTGTAGAGGGCCTGGATTCAATTCCTGGGGTCGACAACTGTCTGTAATTCCAGTACCAGGGGATGCAATGCCCTCTTCTGGCCTCTGCGTGGTACACAAGCATATATGCAGACAGAACATTTATACACAAAATTAAAAATAAATAAGTGCATGAAGATAGGGCCAATGAGATGGCTCAGAGAGTCAAAGTCTTGCCTCCAAGCCTGATGAACTGGGTTCAGTTCTTGAGTCTTATTTCTTTCTCACACATACACAGAGGCACAAGTGCCCATCCACACACACAAGTAAATAATAAAATTGTCAATGGAAGTTCTTTAAAATAATAAAAGTAATTACTCCCATTACAGTTCTTGCATATATTTCAGAAATATTTATGTTCGTCACTACATTGAAATCACTGTGCTTGAGGCTAGAGAGATGACTCAGTGGTTAAGGGCATGTACAGAAGGTGCAAGTTCCTTTCCCAGCTATTGTCAGACAGCTCTTACACCTGTAATTACAGCTCCAGGAGGATCCGATGCCTCTAGCATTTTGTGGGCATCTGAGTTCATGAGCATGAACCAACACACACACACACACACACACACACACACACACACACACACACAGTCATATAGTTAAGAATAAAACAGATCTTGAATTTTCTTTTACTCATTAGTCCTGACCTTGATCCTGTTATTTAGTAGATTAATGTTTGTCCGAAGCTGTCTTTGTGGGGTTGCAGTAGGAACCAGCCGAGCAGCCCCAAGTTCGTACCTGAGTGGAGGTGTGTGGATGAGGGAAAGGCTAGCTACAGATGACAAAGAAAAGACAGAAACACAGAATAAAAGTCAGGAGGGCAGATCAGTCAATACTGAAATGCCTCGAGAACTTTATTTTTCACAACTTTTGTATACCTTAAACAAAAAGGGGAGGGAACACAGTATCATGTATATGGAACAAACAGACTTTTCTTCCTCACTTATTCTAAGTGTTCAGTAAGCACACCTTAGCTCCAACTTCTTGTTCCTTAACCTTGAGGGTCAGGAGTAGCCACACCCCAGACTCAGGTCTGTTGTTATTTAGAGTAAGATAGACAGACATCCTACTGTAGCCACACCTTTGACCTTTAGGTCTTATGACTTGCTGAGGAGTCTTTTGACAGAGTTTTGACCTCTCTGTCCTTGTACCAAGATGGAGTGCAGCCATCTTTATGGGCACTGACAAATGTTAAAGCATGTACCTACCATATTTTTAAGTATTTAATAACTTTATTTTTATAAAGTTATTTTTATAATCTTATGCATATATACATATACATATACATATACATATACATATACATACATATACATATACATATACATATATATCTGAAAACACTATAATAAAAGAGTTCATTGGCTTAATTGACTGCCACCAGACCAAGTCTGGAAGAGGATTCTGGGCACAAAAAAAGTACACACAACACACACCCTGTACTAACGGTGGTATTAGTATTTGTTATTTGTTTAAAACATTCAAATTATGAAAGGCTAGAGCTGTTTGGATTGTCTAACATGACTATTTTATATATGTATTTGTTTATCCATCTGTATACACATATATGTGTTTTGTGTTGTATATGTTTGCGAGGGGCACATGCATGCCCCTGCAGAGTCTGAAGTCCCTAGGTCAAGCTATAGGAATGTTGGGATTTCAGCCACTCAACCCCATCTCCTGCTTATGTGGGTTCCGGGAATTTGAACTGAGGTCATCAAACACTTTACCCACTGAGCCATCTCCCTATTCCTTATTTTATCTTTGAGATAGGGTCTCATATATCCCATACTGGTGTCAAGTCCATGAAGTCAGCAAAGTCATTCTCTTGCCTCCAGTTACTGAATGGTAGAATTATAGTCACGTGACCTCGTGCCCAAATTTGACATGAACATACAAGGTTCTCATTGTGTCCCTCAAGAATGCCACAATGCCTTGTTGCCCCATTGTTGGTGATGAGAGTAATCACTGGGATAAAGAGGTTAAAGACCTCTTTGTTTTTGAATAATAGGTGATGCTACTTGAGTAGTCAGTGTCAGAGCTTGGGGTCTGGCAGCTCTAACAAGGCAGGTTTAGCCCGTTCTCCATAGGTAACTTAACAGAGAAAAGCAATTTATTTAATGTAGCCACATTGGGAAAGGGGCAAATTATGAGTTCCATTAACACCCTCTTCCCGTTAACCTTCAGGATTCTGACATGAGGTATAGGTTTATGCAGAAGGCTAGAGACACACATAGTGTAACTGGGCCAGTGAGATGGCTCAGTAGTTCAAAGCCAAGCCTGGCAACCCGAGTGAGTTTGATCTCTAGAACTTACATGGTGGAAGGAGAGAGAGTTGTTTCCAAAAGTTGTTCTCTGACCTCCAAATGCATGCTGCTATAGCCTTCTTTCTCCCTTCCCCTATCTCTAACACACACACACACACACACACACACACACACACACACACACACACACACTACATACATTAAAATGTAATAAAAAATTTAAATAGACATGTGTAACTAAGCAGTGTTGACCCCTGTTTGTGGCGGCTTGAATGAGAATGCCTTCTCTAGGTCTGTATATTTGAATACTTGATACTCATACCTGGTTGGTAGAAACGTTTGGGAAGGATTAGGAGGTGTGGTGTCACTGGAGGCAGGATTTGAGGTTTCAAAAGACTCACAGCATCCCCAGTGTGCCCCTCTGCATCCTATTTGTGAACTCTCAGTTTTTCCTGTCTAGGCGCTTTCTATTTCATGGACTCAAAAACCTCTGAAACCATAAGCCTGATTAAACACTTTCTTTTATAAGTTGCCTTGGTCATGGTATTTTGCACAGCAATGGAAAAGCAGATAACACTCTGGTACAGCCTTTTCCATATAACAATTTCCAGACCAGCCAGAGTTCCACAGTGAGACCCTGTCCCCAAAAAAATTTTAAGAAGGTGTGTGAGGGTAGTTTATATTTGCCCTATTTCAAACCCTAGAAACTGCCCACACACACCCACATAGACACAAGAAGTAGATGTACTCCTAAGGAACCATAGTGTATCCATCACTCAGCTTCTGTAGTTATTAACAGGTACCCAATCTTTTCTCTTAGGTGGCTCCTTCACCCTTCCTCCACAAAGGATACTTACACACAAATTCATTCCATATGATTAAATATAACTCTGTAAAAGTCTCCTCCAAAATACACACATACTGTTAGTACATTTAAAAGTAAATAATTCCTTTATGTCTTTTATGTATTTAGTCAATGTTTAGATTTCCTGATTGCCTCATACATTTCAAATCAACATCTAAATAAGGGCCAGGCATTTAGTTTAATTAAGATGTCTCTGCCTAGCAGAGAACTCAGAAAACTGAAGTGGGCTAGCCCAAGCAATGTAGTGAAACCATGTCTATAGAAAAAATTCTCTTTCTTTTTCTTGCCACTTAGTAGTTGAAACTGAATTAACAAACATGTCTTCTTAAAATAGATTAACTAAACATAGAATCTTCAAATATATGGAAAAACAAAATATGCAATCAATCACTAGTCCAAAAATAATGAGCCAAGAATAAGAAAAAAAATACCCTTTGAGATTAAGCTTTCACAGGTGTTGCTCCTCACAAAACCCAGCCCTTGCCTTGGTGGTGGCTGGCCAAGAAAGGTCCTGGTACAATTCTAGGTCATGGGACTCAGAGGTATGGCCTCTGTAACCTGACCAGGGACCTGCTGAACCACTCACACTTCTGTTGGGGGCCAGGCTCTGGGCTGTTCTGCACTTCCTCATCTTAGCATCTATCCCTAGTCATGAACTGTGAACCACATTTGGATTAGCCTGAGTTTGACTGCTCATTCCAGATGGCTATCGTGAAGCTGTGATGACCTACAGGCAGGTTCAGTTAGGTCTATGGTAATGGAACTAGGGAGGAAGTGATGCAAATAAACGTAATAAAACACACACACAACACAAACACACACACACACACACACACACACACACACACACACACACACACACACACACACACGGATTCTGGGAGACCTACAGCCCGGCTGCACCACTGTGCTCTCTTAGAGCAGTGAGCCTTTGGAGAAGGAGAATGACAAATAGTTTCTCTATTTAGTCTTTGCGTTACTTCATAACGGGATACACTTCAAATCAAAACTACTAGCCAACTAGCATGCAGATTATATCCATTTCCTGCGGCAGAGAAATCAAAGTGCCAGAAGCCAGGTAGGATATACAAGGGAAATGGATGGTCTTACAGTTCAGGCTGGAATGAAGGTGCTGGCAGTATTGGTTCTTATGCTGATAATGACAAAGAACCCAGTCCATGTGTCTCCCCAAGCCTCTGGTAGTTTGCTGAAAGTATTTGGAATTCCTTTATTTATATAAAGGCAGATTCGTTCTCTGCCTTGACCTCCACTGAACATCCTCCCGTTTGTCCAAAGGAATGTTTTTGCCCAGATTTCTCCTTTGTGATGGGTTTGGAGCCTGCCCTGACTTCATCCAGACTAACTTCATCCATCCATGACACTATTCTAAATACATTATTACATGGGGGGGGGTAGTGGATGGATACACCCTTTTCTGCCCATTACACTGATTTGTAATAAATAGACATATGGGTTTTTCACTGAGTTCTTGTCAGTTTACACTTCTTTGCTGTCCTGGGAAAATTCTGTCCCTCTGCATATCACCTAGAGCCTAATTCTCTCTGAGAATCTTCTTCCCTCCCTCCCTGCCTTTGCTTTCCTTCCCTTCCTCCCTTCTTTGTTTGTTCTTTGTTCTTTGCAACACTGGGCTTGCTTAGTTCAGGAATTACTCTTGTTTTGCCTTTCAAAGTCTGAAACAGTATTTTGAATTGATGATAACGCCTGTTAATTGTGAAGGACATTGCTGAGGGAGCCAGGCGGTGGTGGTGTGTGACTTTAACCCCCACACGGTAGAAACAGGAGGGGTTTTGTGAGTTTGAGGTCTGCCTGGTCTAAAGTGCTAGTTCAGAGTTCCAGGACAGTCAGGGCAGTCAGAGAAGCCCTTTCTTGAAAAATTATAAGCAAAACAAAAAGAATTGCTGATGGATGACTGAAAATATTAAGAACTTTAAAATGTTGATATAAAAGCAATTTTTACTCAATGGGAATTGTTTAGGGAAAAAATCTATGAAGAAGGGGAGCTTTAAAAGGACAACAATTTGCAATTTCAATTACTAACTTTAATAAAAAGGAAAGGGAAGAGGGTAAAAATAAAACCAAAAACAAACAAACAAAAACTAACTGTGGTTTTCCGATTGTGTATAGCCAATGCAATCTTATAATAGTTTAAAAAGGTATTGGTGTGGTCAGTGGTGGTACACACCTTTAATTCCCAGCACTTGGGTTGCAGAGGCAATCAGATGTCTGTGAGTTCAAGGCCAGCCTGATCTACAGCTTGAGTTCCAGGAAAGCCAGAGCTGTTACACAGAGAAACTCTGTCTCCAAAAACAAAAACAAAACAAAAAGATATTGAGATATTGGAACTGCTCTCTAAATCAACTGTCAAAATCATATTAAATAAAAAGTAAAGATCACTCACACAATGTTTGTGAACTCCAAGATACCATTAATTTTCATGTCAATGGTACTCCCTAATGTTTCACTTCAGGCTGCCCTTAAACAGAATATTGAAATAGAAATTAAAAAAAAAAAAAAAAGTTCCCTTAGGCAGAATACCTTTTTAGGTTTCCTACTGTTTTCTATTTAAATCCTACTTGTTATTATGTTAGTGCTGGGTGTGTATGTGGTATGGACACCAAAGAACAGTTTGTGGGAGTCATTTCTGTCCTTTTAACCACGTGGGATCCAGCTCTTGGGTCGAGTGCCTTGGGCCACTGAACCGCACCATTAGCAGTAAGGTCTGTTTAGGGTTAGATTGTTTGACAATAAGTAACCCGTTCAAGTTTGATAACAGTACTCAGTTTGATAACAAGTCTGATGCTGACCTGGAAAACTGAAAAGCATTCCGCCCAACGTGGGGCTCGAACCCACGACCCTGGGATTAAGAGTCCCATGCTCTACCGACTGAGCTAGCCGGGCAGTTGGAAACATCTGTTTTCTAGGTCCTTTCAAAGGAATCACATTGTTTTAGTTTGTTTCAAGTGGTGTACCATATGTTAAAAGTATCTCTTCTGAGCTTTTCTTTCTTTTTTCTTCTTTTCCTACTTCTTTTTCTTTTTTCTTGTAAAATAGCTTTCAAAACTAATTGTATTTTGTTTCTGCTTCCGTGCGTCCAAACTTCCGCTGTTTAATAAAAAATGTCTAAACGGCCCTCTAGCGGTCAGAAGCTCCTGTTGCGTTCTCCTCTCCCTGCCGGCTTGGGTGTCTGACATCCAGAAGTTTCCCGCGCTGCCGGGAGCTGGGCGTGTGCACCTCACGCGCGCGCGGGCACCAAAGTCGGGCGAACCCGCAGCACAATGCAGCCAGCTAAGAGCTGGCGACAGACATGGTTCAGTGGGAGGGACCCTCCCAACCCCAGCTAACCTGGTACTTGACTTCCGTCCTTGGAACCCCCTTGTGGCAGGAGAGAACCCACTGCAGTAGGCGGACTCTTTAAATTACACTTGTAATTTAAAATCCATTTGAAAAAGAAGCTAACTGAACTGACAAGGCGATTAGAAAGGAGATCCAGAAGACCCTTCCTTCCCCAAGGAGCTCCAAATGTGCTTCCCCCAGTCCTCGCCCAAGCTGGGACGAGCTTTGGGTCACCCACACTTCTTCAAGTAACCCCAATAAACTCACCAAGCTGAACTTGGGTGCAATGAGCCTGACCATCAAAGCAGAGTTTGTTCCTGGATCCCAGGAAAAGCTACACAACACCTTCTAAATAAAGAATATCGACTGGCTAAACCGTGGCAGGAACAAGCTTCTAATTTACCATCCTAATCTAGAAATAGAACATTAATGAGATATTGTGTCGCTATTTGTGACGCCATACAAGGTCAACAGTAATTATTCTCATTTATATATGGATATCTTATGTATTTACTGAGAAGAATGACGAGATCTGCCTGCCCCTGCTGAGATTAAAGGAGTACAAAAGCCACCACCGCCTGGCCAGAAATAGTTTATTGGGATCCATCCACCTTTAGATCTTATTGTTTGTTTACAGGAAATAAAAGGGAATGGGGTAGAGAATAATATAATAAAGCAAACAAAATTGTTACTTTCTTGTTTGCTTTTTTTTTTTTTTTTTTTTTAAATAGGAACTCACTAAGAACCAGACTTTTCTTGAACTCCGAGGTCAGAGGTCTGCTTCCTACCTCTGCCTCCTGGGTGCTGGGGTTGAAGGCATGGACCATCGCATCTAGCCTCAGCTTTATTTTGATTGCTAGAAATCAAACCCAGACCCTCCTGCATGCTAGGCAATGCCCTGTTACTGAGGGACATAGAACCCCAGTGCAGTACTACATCCTATTCCATGATTTCTGTTAGATAAAACAAACAAACATAAAACCAAACCAGAGGATCACAATTTTCATATATAGTAATCGACCTAGACAAACTGGTTATGAGAAGATTTGGGAACAAACTGGAGAAATTTGGTAGTTTGAATGCAAAAGATGAGATAAAGACTTGCTAAAATGGAAAAGTGTAGATGTTTGACTGCTAAATAAAATTCGTCTTGCATGGCTTATGTTTTTAATCCCAGCACTCAGGAGACAGAGGCAGGTGGATCTCTGTTAGTTCGAGTACAGCCTGGTCTACAGAGAGAGTTCCAGGATAGGCAGAGAAACCCAATCCTGAAAAAACAAAACAACAAAACAAAAATAAAAGTTAAAAAAAAAAAAGGCTCTATATAAAGACCGATACCTAGAAGAATGTAAAGAGTTTTGTTGTCTTTGGAGTTTTCTAAAACACACTACACACATACATATGCTTCTGCAATAAAAAAGTGGGCTTTTGTTTTTTTATTTTTTGAGTGGATGACAAAAGGAAGGGAGACCATTAACACGTTAAAATGTGGCCAACAGTTAGGTTGACATAATGAGACCCAGAAATTCTGAATATTTCATATATATAAGTGAACTATAAATCTGGCTTGAGCCTTCCTGGCCACCAAGGAAAAGAAGATACAGTTCATTATGCCCATAACCCCCTAGGTTAGTTCTATCTCTGGAGGTTCCGGGACCAAAAAGAGTCAACTATAAGACTTTGTTATTTAGAATTAAAAAAAACAAAACAAAACATACTGCTTATAAGATACCTTGCCATTTTCCTCACCCCCTCTAATTTGGCACTGGTTTTCATGTATCCTAGGTAACTCTTAAACCCTAAGCAGCTGTGACCTTGAACTTTTTATCCTCCTGCCTCTACCATCTTGAGTGCTGGGAATACAAACATGTATCCCCATGCCTAGTTTCATGTAGGGCTGGACAACCAGCCTAGGGCTTCCTGAATTCAAGAGGCAAGAGGTCTACCAACTGAGCCACATCCCTAGACTCTCAGTAAGTTGATATCCATTGAGAGACTTGTACCATCTTCTGGTGTCACTGTGGCAATCTCTGCGAGGAGATCTGTGAATCCCTGTGGACTCTCATCTCCCTCTCCCTTTGGCACATAACAGCCACAACTTTACCAGATGTCTTAGAGATCGGGTAGGTCTTGGTAGCCTGTTTTCTTACAAAACCCTCCAAAGGAGGCCTTAGGAAGGAGAAGGAGCCACAGGTCCATACCCCTTACTCCATGTCCAGTTTCAGCCTTTCTGCCCTCATCCACATGGTTAGCTCCTACCCATGGAGTCCCCTTTTCCATTACTGTTCATTGGCCACCAGTCCATGAGGGCAAAGGGGCAGAAGTAGCAACAGAAAGCTTTATGCTTGGCCTGTGAACACGATGGCCATAGCTCTCTGGGAGACAGAGTCATTGAGTCAGTATGACATTAGTCCAGAGTACAGGGGATATATAGGATTAGGGCAAGCCCTAATTTGTATTAGATGGCATGCCCCCATCATATAGCTGGATTAGTGGAAGCATGGCCCCATGAAAATGGCTAGAGCACGTTACTTAATGACCTTGTGGGCAGCAGGGGAAGAGCATTTTCAGGGAACTGTGTCAAGGGTCATGCTTGAGATAAACCAGCTATCCTGGCCTACAGACATCCTCAGCTAAGACTAGGTGGGGAGCAGGAAGCCCCTCTGCTGTGGAGGGAAGGTGTCCTCCATATTGTTCTGAGCCCTGGGAGAGTTGTTAAGCTATGGTAGACAGCAACCTCAGACCAGTGGGGACTTAAAACATCACCCTGTGTTTTATTTCATAACGGAGGGTGTCATCAAAAGCCTTGAGGAATCTGCTGTCTGGATAGGAAGGATCCAGGACTTGGTAGTGAACCATGACCTGTTTGGTGGTGATCTACCACTGGAGGAAGTGAATAAGGCAGGGGCAAGCATTAATAAAACATAGCATAATTAGAGGACTGCTAAGGGGCAGGAGCCAGGAAACAAGAGGTTATTGAACCAGCTAAGTTGTTCTGTTGGCTGGAACTTTGAAAGCAGATCTTTGTGGAGCTCTTGAGGGTATTGACATTAATTTCACCCACATTTGATTCATTTACATAGAAGCAACATTCTTCCACCAATACCAAGCAAGTCCCCCTATGTCCAGCAGTTGTTAGGTCTAGTGCTTTTCCATTTTGGAGCACAACCCCAGCAAGAGAGTGCTTTGGAGTTATTCCAGGCCTCTCTGCGATAAAGTCTGTGTCAGAAGTCTCCGCCCAGGTGATTCCCCTGAACAAAGGCAGTTGTTGAAGCTCCAGCAGATCCAAGGGAGATGACAGGTTCTATTCCTACCAGTAAAGGAAGGAATACCTGTTGCCTTGAAGGGATACCTGTTGTCTTTGGTTTGTAGCAGAAGTGCTGCCTCTTCTCCCTTGTATTGATAGACCTGAGAAATAATCACAACAGAGGTGCAAATCCTGGCAGGGAGTCGTCTGTACAGGGAGTGATCTTTCCCTTACACAAAAGGAAGGAAGGAGGTGATGTGCAGTGTAGGCCAGGAAAGGTTTGATTGACAGCACATTTGGTGATCTGTAGGTAAGAGATGGAGAGAAAGACAAAGGGGGTAAAGTATTTGATCCAAGAGGGGGATAGCATGAAGACCAAGGAGAATGTCATCTCTCTAGGCCAACACTGTCACAGAATTATTTGTGGGTACTACTGCAAGGGGTGTCTACTGGAAGCGCAAAGAAAGCAATGAGGGGCATTTGGATATTCGGTAACTGCAAGAAGATCAGCAACATGTTGACTGTACAGACCCCAGGACATTGTCCGTCCTACTTGTTCCTCTGTTGTTTCTCCTACAGAACAATGGTATGATGAGTTAAGGCAGGCACAAGCTGTCAGGAGATATGGATGTCAGAAGAGGGATCTCTAGTGAAGCGAAGGCTATCTTGAAGTATTTGTCCATTACCCCTGTGCACTGCATCCTACTAGTGGGCAATCTCCTGTCCCGATCATTTGATTCCTTCCTGTTATGTTTCCCTGACGTAAAACTGTCAGAGCGTGGTATTAGGGCTAGCTGAAGCATTGGCATTTAGCAGGGTAAAGCCCCCACAAAACTATGTACTTTGAAGCCTCTGGGAGACCAAAGGACTTCTCCTTCCTTAGGGTGTGCATCCTTTCTCAGTGGTACCCTGCACCCTGGTCAGGAGACATGTCCTCCAGGAAGGCTTTACTGCCGATTTGATGGTAAGGCGTGGCTCTGGGTGCTTAGAACACTTGGTTTCTCCATGTGGCTCAGAGCTCAGTTAGATGAGGCTCTTAGTTTTTACCCTTTGGTGGTCCTCTCCTCCAGTGACTTGTCCCTATGCACCCACAGTTAATTGTGTGCGCCTCTGATTCAACATTGACTCTATGCTATGGTGTAGACAAAAAGTACCCCAAGATACAGACCTAAGCCACCAGCGTTCAGATTCACATCAGCCACTCTTTCTAAATTATTTACTTTATGTGCATGAGTGTTCGGGCTGCATATATGTATGTTCACCACTCAGATGACTGGTACCTGAGGAGTTCTGGCCCCCTGGAACAGTAGTTGGGGTGGCTGTAATCTACCACGTGGATGCTGTGAACCAAACCTGGGTCCTCTGAAAGCAGCAAGTACTCTTAACAGCTACGCCATCTTTCCAATGCCTACATCATTTTTTTTTCTGTGTTAGAATACAAAGTATTGGGCGTCAGCATGGCATCTTCACACATATGTGCCATTATATTTTGTTCTCATTCATTCCTTCCCCATATGGTCCTTCCCTGTGCCCCTCCCCTCTCTCCTTAGTCTCCCCTTCTTCTGCATTGCATGTGTACCATTACCTTCTCTACTTCCTACCTCCCTTCAGATCTTTTCTTCCTCTTTCATGATCCCCTTTCCAGTTTTGCAACCTGCACACGCACATAGATAAACACACACAGAGATGTACAGTTTAAAAGAGCTAATTTTGTACTATGTTTTTATTTTTGAAACAGGCTTTCACTATGCTGCCCACACTGGTTGCAAACTCTTGGACTGATGTGATCCTTATACCTGTGATGGGACCATGGACATCACGGGACCACGGGACCATGTGTGTTTTCACATCTGTTATATCTCTTTTTTCCTTTCTTTCTTTCTTTCTTTCTTTCTTTCTTTCTTTCTTCCTTCCTTCCTTCCTTTCTTTCTTTCTTTCTTTCTTTCTTTCTTTCTTTGGAGTATATGTGTTTTCACATCTGGCTATCTATCTATCTATCTATCTATCTATCTATCTATCTATCTATCTGTTTTCAAGACATAGTTTCTCTGTGT
Organism: Cricetiscus sungorus; assembly: GCA_030556225.1. Taxonomy (NCBI): domain Eukaryota; kingdom Metazoa; phylum Chordata; class Mammalia; order Rodentia; family Cricetidae; genus Cricetiscus; species Cricetiscus sungorus. Next base: position 10,081,207 of record JANBXA010000642.1, read on the forward strand.
AACCCTGGCTGTCCTGGGACTCTTTCTCTAGACCAGGCTGGCCTTGAACTCACAGAATCCACCTGCCTTTGCCTCCTGTGTGCTGGGATTAAAGGCATGAATCACTACGCCCCAGATGACTTTATTTTTAAGGTTATGTGGTCGTTTGAATAAGAATGGCCTCAAATTCATGTTTCAATGTTTGGTTCTCAGTTTGTGGAACTGTTTAAGAAGCATTAGGAGGTATGGCTTTGTTGAAGGAGGTGTGGCCTTGTTGAAGGAGGTGTGGCCTTGTTGAAGGAGGTGTGCCATTGGAGGTGGGCTTTGAGGCTTCAAAAGCCAAATGCCATGCCAGTGAACTCTGCTTCCTGCTTGTGGTTCAGTTGAGATATAAACTCCATTGTTCCTGCTACCTTGCCTTTCTCCACCATCATGCACTCTAAACACCTGGAACCATAAGTCCAATTATACTCTTTTATTTTTTTTCATTCAAGGTTTCTCTGTGTCACTTTGGGGCCTGTCCTGGAACTCACTCTATAGACCAGGCTGTCCTGGAACTCATGGAGATCCGCCTGCCTCTGCCTCCTGAGTGCTGGGATTAAAGACATGTGCTACCACCACCCAGCTAAACCTGTTATTTTTATTTTTTTACATTTTTCTTTCATTTATGTCTGTTAACCACATGCCTTCAGGTGCCTGGGGGGGGACAGAAGAGGGTGTCAACTCTCTGGAACTGGACTTACAGGAGGTGAAAACCACCTCATGAGGGCATTGGAAACTGAACTGGGTCCGCTCCAAGAGCAGTATGTCTTCTTAAGAACGGAGTCATCTCCCCAGCTCCATGTTGTTATTTTAAAAGAAAAGGGGCTGGGCAGTGTTGGCACAGGCCTTTAATACCAATACTCCCGAAGCAGAGGCAGGCAGATCTCTTATTTTGGGGCCATCCTGATCTACTGAGTGAGTTCTAGGACAGCCAGGGCTATAAAAATGAAGCCCTGTCTCAAAACACAGAAACAAACAAAAAAGGCCACAACTATATTATAGGAGTTTGGATGTACCTTGTATTTAGGTAGCAAGATAAATGTCTGCTTTTTCATCGCGTCAGGGTGTTCAGTGCTAGCATATACAACTTCATTTGGACAAAAGGTCAATTTTCTGAAGTGTACATGTTGAAAACGTCCTTTGGGGATGTGAGCCCTGGTGTGAGAAGTTTGATGTTTAGTGGGCTATAGAGGACCAGGCATGTCTCTTCCCATTCTGAGCCCCTGATTCTTCTATTCAACAAGAAGGTTGGTGTACACGGATGCTTCAGGTTGGTCCCTCCTCTGTCCAGCCTGAATTAACTGGCAGATAGTTCTGGGCTGGTTCCCACGCCTTGCCACCCAGGCCCAGAATGACATTCCTTCAGGTTTAAAGGTCAAAAAGGAAATTGTGAGCCCCATGGCTCACAATGCTGCCACTGTGCCTAGCAGAATCTCTTTGTCTTTCAGATCAATATCCATCCCCCAGTCTTAGAAGGGGTGGGCAGCGAGCTTGAGAAGGCCTTGGAAGCCAGCCAAGAGCATCGAGCCACACTTTAAAACCATCCTCTTGGAAGTCTCCATTACGCAGAGGCATTTCAAGGACTACAAGGGCCTCATAGATCAGCATAGACGATTCAAAGGCTGGTCCAGTTACTTACGGTGAGCAAATGGCCGAATGGGGCTTCCTACACAGTCCTGGGTCCATGCAAACCCCCAGTTAGCCACAGTCCTGTCTCCTGTACCTACTTTTTGTTATCCACATCTCAGGCATGTCCTCAATTCAAGCACGGTGTGTTAATAAGCAGTCTCATTGCAGTGCTGGGAGGAAGGTTGTGTTGTCCTTAGAAGGGGAAGGGAAGTCTGGGGCAGACCGGTTAGGTGAATTGTTCAAGGTCATGTGGCTTAGGAACTGCAGAGCCCATATTGGTAAGGCAGGTTTGGCATCCATCTCTACACTCTGGTTATTATGTGTAACCCAGTTACAAGTTTTTGAATGGAACCTTTTAATTTGGTGGAATTGTGAAGTTGATTGAAAGGGATTTATTTAAATATAATTCTAGGAACTCTGGTGTTCAGGTCTGCCTTTGACTGAACTAGGCAGCCAGACGGGCAATTGAACAGGTCAGAGGTGCCTATGACATTGGCTTCTTTAAGTCTGATCTAAGGAGCAGCCACTGATGCGCTCAGCCCTTTATTTAGAAAGGTGCCAGAATGAGTTTTGAGTCAGGCTTGTTAGTAGAACACTTGCTCAGAAAGCTCAAGGCTCTGAGTTCAATCCCCAGTACTTCCGAAAATAAGTGCTGATTTTTTTTTCACCCTAAAATTTGTTTGGAGGCTTTAGAGTCAGGGAATAAAAGAAAACCATACCACCGTCCTCTCTCCCCACCCACCCCCACCCCCACCCCCCATTCTTACAATGTGACAAGCTGCCTCAGATTCCTGCCACCATGGATTTCCATGATGCAAATGCTATGTTGTGGATGCAGTGGGCCCTCACTGTATATCCAGCATAGTGTCAGGTATGGAAAACCAGACACATAGAATTACAACAAAGTTGAGTCTGGAAAATCATTGATGCTGACTGAGATATCTCACAGAGAGGAAGCTGGGAGGCTTAGAGATCAAAAACCTCAATTTACATTATGTGACAATAAGAAACAGACTTGGCTTGAGGCGCTGTCTCCCAGTGCCTGGACCAGTGGCTTTTCTATCAACCCAAGTCCTTTCATACATCCCACCTCCATCTGCCTTTGCCAGCCCCTAGAGTAACGCAACCGGGGGTCGGGGGTAGAGGGGGCGGAGACTGGGGGTCGGGATGGGGGAATGGGGGTACGAAGACTTTTTGAGTGTCCTTCAGCACTCAGTGATCCAGCTCTCATCTCCTCTTGCCTGTGCTGCCCCCTACCCTGACACTTCTGAACTGCAGGTACGGAAAGCTTGACAGAGCTCCATCGAGGTTCTCACCATTCCTGAGAAAAGTGGCCCTATGTCAATGACACACATAAACACATACATATTTATGAGTACAGTTGAGTTATAGACCTTCAAGGGTCAGGAGGGAGGAATTTTACATCTTCATCCACTGGCAAATCTGTGTCCTCACTAACTCCTAGCTGACCCCTGCCAGCCTTTGGAAGAAGGCACAGACTGGACCCAGAACCACCAGGGATGGCACATGACAACTTTTTATTGAGCACTCACTGTGTGCCAGGAAAACCTTCAGTCCTTTCTCTTCCAGTTTCCAGAGCTGTTCTATGAAGCAGACTCTAGCATTCCCCATGTCACACAATGGGTAAACCAAGACTCCAAGGTATGCAGATGTTTGCTCATGCTCACATAGAGAGCTAGGGACAGACATGACTGGACTTTTCTAAACTGCAAAACAACCGAAAAGGCATGCCAGCATATTGCTAAACAGACACTCAAAGCATACATCTCATGAGGGGCTGGTACTCATCAAAAGAAATGTTTGTAGAGATCAAAGTCAAACAACCCCAACAGAGCTTTGAAAACGGTGCCTTTGGTATAAAGAAAGCAGAGCTGCAGAGGGGGGAAGTACCCACGGTGGGGTGGTGGCTGGCAGCCGGTTCCTGCCAGGCCAGGCCACACCAGTGATCCCAGTGGATTCATCTGGCACTCACATCTGGGTCTCAGAGGGTTTTACTTTTTCATTTGCTTCTGAAACTTGGCTGGAGGCTTTAGAGCTAGGGAGGAAAAGAAGCCATGACCCACAGCAGTGGGGTGACAGTTTGTAGGGGACTCTCTCAGTTTTAGCATCGAGTGTGTGAGATGCCGAGGACCCTCTCAGTGCCAGAAATACTAGGCGGTTGGTTACCCTGCACCAGAGCCTAGGGGCTGGCCATCCTCCTAGGACCCTGTTAGACTGATGGAGGTAGGTTGTGACATCAACTGCTTGCATGATCTAGTGCTTCTCTCTAGACCTTAATGTTGACATCCCCAAGACAAGGCCATTGGCTTAGGAGCTTACACATTCCATGGTTTATGAGTCCATGTCTTGCTGACCTAATTAAGGGCATTTTTGGTCCCCTGCCTGTGTTGCTGCCTCCTCAGGGGAAGTGCTGAAAATGCATTTGGGACAACCAGATCCCTGCAGAAGTGACCTCATAAACACACCAGCCTACATATCACACACACACACACACACACACACACACACACACACACACACACACACTTTTCAACTCATGAAGTGTGTAATTCAGGAGGTCTTTGTCAATCACAGCAAAAGGACCTCCTCCTCGGCCCCCACTGCAGAGAGCTGAGAGCTGGTTGACCAGCCCCTGTTTACTTGACATTTTAATCAGGAAAGGAAGAGCAGAGACAAAATGTGGAAAGGTCAGGAGACACGGCCACACACATTTCCATTTCTGTGAGGCATCTCGGACGCTGCTGCTTCAGGCCAGAGGGTGCTGTGGAGAGGTAACAAACAAGTCAGACTGGAGAAGCCCTGGCTAACAGAAGCTTCCGCTCAATGAAGGATGGAGAGAGATGGAACCACTCAGTACCTTGGGGGAAAAATGCTCTCAGGGGCTCCAGATGTGTGGGAGCCCAGACAACAGCTAGACAGCATGGGCTGGGAATTTTTGTTTTCAGTCAGACCTCTGAGTGTTTCCTTTACTGATTTATTTTGGGGGACAGGATTTCATGTGTCTTGGGCTGACCTTGAAGTTGCTATGAGTCAAGGATGGGGCTCACAGGCATTCACCGCTACAACGCCCTTTTGTGCGGTGCTGGAGATCATGACCAGAGTTTCAGGCACACCAGGCAACTACTCTAGTGTCCGAGCTACATCCACAGCCTCACTCAGTGAGCAAAACATGCTTGGGGCGGCAGGAAAGTGGGAAGGGATTCTAAGATGTACAAGGGTTGCCTGTGGTGCAGAATAAATGACAGGCCATGGAGGCACAAGGAGTGGCCACTCTAGCAGGATGTGGGGCTGGCACTCCAGAGAGAGGGAGCAGCATGTTTGAGGGGCATGAGAGGATTGGCTAGGAAGACTGTAGCCACACAGAGGCAAGAAAGAGGCTAAGGATTCTGGGGTTTATCATGCAAGGTCTTGGTTATCTAGCTGCGAAGGCAGGGCATATGTAGAACATTTCCTTAGACTGTCAGTGGCTTGAGGATGGTGAAAGGGGTGTTGTTTTTGTTGTAAACAAATAGGGACCCATAACTATAGTTTCATGAAGCCAACTACAAACGAAATGACTTTGGAAGATGGAAGTTAAATTTTAGCCAAAAAGTGGTATGCCTACCGTTCTAGCAACTTGGGAGCTGAGACAGGAGGATTGCTTAAAGTCAGGAGGTCCAGGCAAGCCTGGACAACACAGCCAGACTCTGTCTCCTTAAACAAATAAACAAAAAGCAAACGACTAGGGATTTAGTGTCATTGGCTGAGTGCTTTCATATCATGCACAGAGTCCTGGTTTTCATCCTCACAGCACATAAACTAGGCTTTGTGACACACACATGGAATCTTAGCATTTGGATAGTGGAGCAGAAGTTCAAAGCTATGGGGTTAGGGAGATGGCTCAGTAGTTAAAGCGTTGGCTGGGCATGAACTAGGACCAGAGTTTGAAATTCCAGATACCACGTAAATTCTAGGTGGGTGTGGCCCACTTCCCAGAATTTCAGCAAAGGATTCCTAGAGCAAGCTGGCTAACAATACTGGTGAGTGTTGGGTTTGACTAAGAGACTCAACGAATCTCCAACATCAACCTCATCCACATTCATATGTACACACAACACATGCATGTGCATGCACACATACACACACACACACACACACACAGAGAGAGAGAGAGAGAGGGAGAGAGAGAGAGAGAGAGGAGAGAGAAGTGCAAGGTTAACCTCAGTTGCATAGTGAATTCAAGGCTAGCCTGAGCTACTTGGATCTTGTCTCAAAAACAATAGAACTCACAAAATCCAAAGAGAATAGCAGTATGAAACAAAACAAACAAAAACATAACTCTGCAAAATAGCAAACCACTTCCACATTGATTTATATAATTCCATTTTTTTATTGTTTTATTTTGTTTTGTTTTTCAGACAGGGTTTCTTTGAGTAGTCCTGGCTGTACTGGAACTCACTTTGGAGAGTAGCCTGGCCTGGAACTCAGAGATGCACCTACCTCTGCCTCCCAAGTGCTGGGATTAAAGGTGTGCCACCACTGCCTAGCATATAACCCCATATTAATTGACTCTGATCTGTGTATCATGGACATACCAGCTTGGACATGACATCATAGGTGAGCACTGTTCCTCGAAGCCTCAGTTCACCATCCCATGAAATGACAGCAACAACGTGCTTTCCAAAGACAGTATGACGATTACCTGAGATGATGATATAAAGGGACCTTGGAGAACAAGCAGCTGAGGGAATAGACAGGCAGACCCCTCCCTAGGAATGTAAACTTCCAGAACAATTTTCTTGATTCCAGGGAAGACTTTGGAAGATACCTCTCAGTCTAAGTTTTATCATAAAACCGCACTACACTGGATCAAACTGGAGAGTGAGGGCATCTAGAACAATGGCTGCTTAGTCATCAAACATCTATTGACAGCCTACAGTATTCACAGCATAAGAAAAAAACTGGCTAAAGAGAAGGCATGGAGACACAGACTGCTGGGTTATACAGGCAGAGCATTGTTGGAGGACAGTAGTGAGCCAGAGAGACTACAGGATGTCAGGGGCATAGAAAACCGAGAGCCATAGAGAGAGGCTTGTGGCGGGCAACAAGGCACATGTTCAGGCAGGGGTGCTGAGGTGTCTATTCTTGCTTGTCAACTTAACTACATCTGGAACTAACTAAGACCCAAATGGCTGGGTATACCTATGACAGACTTTTCTCTTAATTAAATCATTTGAAGTGGGGAGCTCACTCCTAATCTGGATTTTGAAGTGGGAAGACAAACCTTTAATCTGGACCACACCTTCTGCAGGCACAGAGAAGGAAGCTTTTGCTCTTTGCCTGCTTGCTCGTTCCTTCACTGGTGTTAGAGCCTATTTCTTTGGGATTCCATCATATACTGAAGGCCAGCTGAGATATCCAGCCTCGTGGACTGAGCAACTACTGGATACTTGGACCTTCTGTTGATAGACAGCCATTGCTGGATGAGCTGGAACATAGTAGTAAAACATTCTAATAAATCCCCCTCTGCATATATGTAGGTTTAATCTATAAGTTCCATTTCTCTAGAGAACTATGATTAATCCAGGTGCTAAGTAGGAAAACAAGGCTGAAGAAAATGGGAATATCTTTGCCTGGGAGTCCAGTATCTGGAAGAGGAGCTGTTCAAGAAGACTGGAGCATCTCACTAAACACCCCTGGCTGAACTACACAGAAGAGCAGGCAGGCTGGCCTTGAAGAGATTGTCTGCCTCTGCCTCCTGAGTGCTGGCATTAAAAGCATACACCACTATGCCCGGCAATACTAGTGCTTTCATAACAAGAGACACCCCAGTCCTCAAAGAAGGAGATGATTCATAAGAACTAAGGGTTTAGTAAGCTGGGATGTTTCATAGGATGTCAGCATGTGGCGAAAACAACCCGTGATGATTGGTAAGCAGACATCCATCAGAAAAGAACAGAGCTAGGAATGTACCTCAGTGATGGAGTGCTTACCTAGTGTTCTGCTAGTCTTGTGTCAACTTGACACAAGCTAGAGTCATCAGAGAAGAGGGAGCCTCATTTGAGAAAATGCCTCTATAAGACTGAGGTATACGCAGCCTGTAGTATATTTTCTCAATTAGTAATTGGTGTGAGAGGGCTCAGCCCATCAATGATGGTGTTCTTCCTGGATTGGTGGTCCTTGGTTCTGTAAATAAGCAGGCTGAGAAAGCCCCGAAGAAAGAGCCTGTAAGCAGTGCCCCTCCATGGCCTCTGCATCAGCTCTTGTCTCCAGGTTCTTACCTGGTTTGAGTTCCTGTCTTGACTTTCTGCAGTGATGGATTACAGATATGGAAGTGTAAATCAAACCTTTCCTCCCCAACTTGCTTTTGGCCATGGCGTTTCATTATGGCAATAGTAACCCAAACTAAGACACCTAATATGCACAAGGTACTGGGTTCGATTCCCAGCACTGCCAAAAATAAATTAGCTACACAAAGAATGCAGAGGATGAAAAATTGAATCCCAGACTTGGGAAATACACACACAAAGAAATCCCAATCCTCTCATCTTACATGTGAGGAAATAGGCTGAGAGTGGCAAAGTGACTTAAAGACACATGCAAGAGCATCTGACGGCTCACTCCAAGTTGAGGGCCTTTGCCTCCCATGCAATGTATTGTTTATAGAAATATCCCTGCAATTTTCTGTAATATTTTGCGTGCGTGTGTGTGTGTGTGTGTGTGTGTGTGTGTGTGTGTGTGTGTGTGTGTGCTGGAGATCCAGCCAGGGTCTTGTGAATGTACTCTATTACTGAGACACTTTAGTCCACTCTATTCTTTAAACATAATATTCTTAAACATTTTTTAAAATGTATTTTCATTGGGTGTTTGATGTGTATGGGGCACTGTGGGCTTGGGTGTGTGGATCAGAGGACAACTTTTAGGAGCTGGTTCTCTTCCTTCACTGTGGGATCCGGGTCATCAAGCTAGTGAAGCAAGTGAATTTGCTCACAGGTCTATCTCACCAGCCCTAAACATTATTCTTGAAGTGACCACTGCCCCGGTGTTCTATTTAATAAGCGCTTGTTTCTGACTCAAAGTGCTTGCAGCTCCTAGACAGATCACATGTTCACTCAGGAGGCCGACCATGATCTTAGGTCTTAGGGCAGGTCTTGACTCCGAGGATGGGCTGCAGGAAGATAGAGAAGTTTGGTTGGAACCTCTTCTTGTAGCAAGTGACTCATAATCAAACAAGAGGAAAACAAGGTGTGGGGATACGTGTAAACCACTTCACTTTTCTATGTTAAAATATAAAGCTCTCAGAAGCTGAAGAGATGGCTCAGTGGTTGAGAACATTGGCTGCCCTTCCAGAGGTCCTGAGTTCAATTCCCATCAACCACATAGGGGCTCACAATCATCCATAATGAGATCTGGCTCCCTCTTCTGGCCTATATGCATACATGCAGGCAGAACGATATATACGTAATAAATAAATGCAAAAAAAAAAAAAAAGCCTCTTTCTGAGTGTCTATGCACAATAAGAAACTAAGATTCTTCCATCTTGGATATTTGGAAGGAATATTATCATTCCTATCAAAATGTCTGGGGGCTCTTATTTCGTCCCGTAGCAGCTATGGGAGTTGAGTAGACTCTGGGCTGCTCTAAACTGACATTTGAGTAGAAGCAAGGTCCTGCGTGGGTTTCTGGCTGGGTACACTTGTATGGGTGAATGGGCTCTTTCACCGGCATTCAAGAATGGAGTCTTGTCCCACTAGAGACATCAAACATGGACTTGGTTAGCAGGTCTTTGCAAAGAGGCAATTGCAAGTGGATTTTGGCTTTGCCCACTGAATCTCCCAAAATGGCATGTGTTGAGAACGTACAATAATGGAGGTTCTGTGTTAATATGAGAAGCAAGCCTTTCCTACCACAGAAAGGACTGAAGTTAACTGTCTTCAGGTTTAGCTTGAAGGTGCATTTGGGGAGCAGGGGTGATCCCCGCTGCTGAGGCACACATCATGCACATAGGTGCAAATGGTATGCTTCATGTGTTCCATGCCAGCTTCAAGGTCTCCAGGTTGAAGGATCAGTCACTCTACACCAGTGGTTCTCAACCTTCTCCACCCTTTAATACAGCCCTCATGTTTAATACAGCCCAACCATAAAGTTATTTTGTTTGTTACTTCATAATTGTGATTTTGTTACTGTTACAAATTGTATGTAACTATCTGTGTTTTCCTATGGTGATCCTGTGAAAGGGTCATTTGACCCCCAAAGGGATAGTGACCCTAGGTTGAGGACCACTGTTCTACATCCTGCCAGATGCATTAATTTAATCTTCAGCAATGCATGTGACCAACCAGTCTTTGCTAAAATACATATTAATTAGGACAGGAAACTTCCTTCCTCATAAGCATCAGTTGTAGGAAATCCAGAAAGATCTTGCATAATGCTGTTGTTAGGGGCTGAAGGCTGTTTCTAAGGACTTTTTACCTCCTTTCCCAGTTCCTGTTACCTGTGGCTCCCTCAGCCACTGTTGCTCCATATAGCCTGGAGACAAGATGACCAATTCACCACATTCTCCAAGCTGCAAGGCATCAGGGTCTTTTGTTGCCTTCACAGCTTCCTTTTCTGCAACATTTAGCATGCTCAGGGGTAGGATTTTGCTGATTCAGAGCTGTTTGGGATCAACCATGCACCAGGGATCTGGAGGATGCAAAGCCAGCAGTCCTTAAAGATAACATGGTCAAAATACAGTGTACAGGGAAAAAAAAAAAAAAAAAAAAAAAAAAGATAAAACCTCAGAAATCTTGAGCCATTCACAGGGCTTTTTGACCCCATGGCTCCCTCACTCTAGATTCCCAAATAAGGCTGAGGCCTCCTGCTTTGTAGCTCCTTTGTGAGATTAAAGGAGAGCAATAAAATATGCGGCAGGATATGAGGGCAGTGAGGGCAACAGAAAATGATAGTGCCACACATGGCAGGCTCCCTTGGCTATCTCATCCTCACCGCTCCTTGTAGAAGACCAGAAAAGAAGGAATTCACTCTGGATCACACAGAAGGCAGATGGTAAAAACCCATTTTAAGTTATCTCCATAAACTGGCTATTCACATTTTTCCGAGAGGCCTCAGAATTACTGGTTCTGAAGTTATCCAACCCCAAATGGCCAGATCTGCTCAGTGCCCTGATATTGGCAAGCAACTGGTAGGTCTCATTGCATTTCTTGGTTAGGCCTAGTTAGAGAACATCAGTGCTGGGACCCAGTTGTCAGAGTTGGCTCATAGGCTTGAGGAGGCTCGCTGGACCTACACATAAGTCTTGGGGACAGCAGGCCGATTTGAGGGAGGTCTTGGAGAGCACCAGGCATATGGAGACAAGAAAAAGGTAGGCCTGAGCTACCAAGCAGATTTAGTCCCAGGGCTTGACATTTAGTTGGTGGGCACCGTCTCCTTCCCTGCCCAGAGACTTGGTTAAGCAACCAGCAGATACAAAGGCTAGCAGCCAGCAGGCCAGCGGCCAGCACAGAGTGATTTGGAATGGATCAGGGAGGGATTCTTGATTGCTAGCAGGAGGTGTAACAGCAGCAGTAAGCAGGTTCCAAGCAGGGCCAGAGGCAGCAGGAAGGCAGTTGCCATCTTTTGCAGGCGACAGCATCTTTTTACCAACTATTTTGTAATACCACTGGGTGAGCACAACAGATCCAAAGACCCACTTCCCACTTTAGCCAGTGTGGTAAACACAGTGGGTGTTGTGGCCAGAATGGCTAGCTGTGTGTGGCTAGGGTTCAGTGCACCAGCTACCTAGCAATAGCAAATCATAGTCACAGGACCGAGGAAGAAGCTGCAGGCACACACGTTGAATACAGTGATTCTAAGCAAAACCTTGTAAATGGATCCCCGGAAGGAACAGCAGAAGACCAGAAAGGGTGGCATCAGTGTGAACTGCCCTGGGGGGGGGTGGCTGCCAAGCTGAGAAAGGAATAATTGAGCAGTGGGTGACATCGCTGCTACCGGGACTGCACCAGCATGTAGCCCAACAGCCAAACAGTGCACAGGGTCTCCTCGGCCCTAGTGATCTGCAGTAGTGATCTAACTCGTGCCTGTTACTACTTCTAGGGTGTGTCTTAGCTACAGGGACTCCAGGTGTGGAGAGGACTGACTATAGGAAGTAGCTCCACTAATGAGAATGTTCAAGTTCCAGCCTCCACGCTCTCTCAGGGTCCAGACTAGGCACTTACAGAAAGCTGGTAAGGCTGGGGGGAAAAGGAATCTGAGAGTAAAGGGAAACAAAGCAGAACACACTCACATTCCTCTCGTGGCTCTTTATTCTTCAATGAAGGTTTGTTTTATTTTAAATCCCACAAGGCTTCCAGTTTATATACCCAGTACAGACACAGTTAGTGACTCTGACAAAAGCAGGGATAGTTAGCATGCACATCTCTCAGAACCAGAAAGGCAGATAAAATCTTGAGAAGAGTGGGCTCCTCACATCTCATGGGGGACATGACTTGGGAAGCATCTGGGCAAAACTCAAGAGGTGGAGTAAGGGTTTAAAGGAGTAAATGGCTTATTATCAATAAAAAGGGAGAGAAATGTTAGTACATAAAGCTACATTTATATGGTTAGTTAATCTAAAAGTCTATAATTGATAAATGTAAAATAAGGAAGAAATACTAGAAGGTTATAATTAATAAATACTAAAAAGGAAGAAACACTGTACATGTTGGGTTTCGCTTTCACTTTCCAGATAGCTGAAAATACAGCCTTATGGTAATCATGGTGACTTACATAAGCTCTAAAAGGAAAATGGGCCCTTATTCGGTATTAACATTTTCACCAATTGCTGGTGAATTCTTTCAACACTAGATCAAATGAAAGAGCTACATGAGATTTGGAGGTTGCAGCTTCCAGCCCAGCCAAAGACTAAATAGAGAGGGCATTGGTACCACTGATATCCCAATGAAAAAGGATTCCTTTCTCTGGGGCTGGCTAAGTGATCCTGATGTTTTTTCCTGAATCTTAGGAATAAAGGCACAAACAGTTTTCTATATTATGATCTTGTACTAAAAGAGTTGAGGTGGAGACGATAGCTTGTTAAGGAAGAGCGAGGGCCAATAGGCTACATTCTCTTGAGCTGGCTGTTAGAGGCATGGGTGCCGCCCAGTCCTTTTTATCAATGGGGACAGACATTTGTGTCTCTTACTCTATGACTGTTTTTAGATGCTCTGAATATGGTCTATTTGCAAATCTCCTCTCCTTGACCAGTGTCTTGCCATTAGAGATAATTGTAGGGAGCTAACATCTAAGGTATGTAGCTTTGACTGAGAACAAAAGGTTTGCTTGACTGTGTGAATACTTCCACACCAGGGCCCCATGTTGTTGGAGGTTATCCAGCTCACCAGAACAAGAGGGACTTGTGCCCAATTAACATAGTGCTGGGAATTTTGGAGATGAATCCCACTATGGAAAAGCATTTCACAAGTGTTTTACACGGATGACAATGACTATTCAAATGACAGATATCCCCAAGGCTTTGCAAATGGGGATTTTCCTCTAACGGAATTCCAATGGATAGACTGGTGAGTTTGCCGATTGAAACCTCACTGAATGATCTTGTGGACCACAACACCCCACCACATCTCCTGGCCAGCAGCAGAGAAGTATGATCCTAAAGGTTGCCTTTGGTGGATATCATAGCCATTGGGTTTCAATTGCTGCCTGACGGTAGGTAGTAACAAAACGAGTAGTTGACAGCTCATTTCAGGTGTTGGAAACAGTCCTCCCTGCCGGTTGCGCACGTAAGTCCTACTCTAAGAAGTGCCTTTGAGTGTGTCTCTATCAGCTGTTTCTTCACCCCTTATTGTATCGGGAACTGGGAAACTACTGCCAGTGAACTTGGGACCCAGAAGGCCAGGCAGAGGAAACATTTCCATTTCTTCTGAGCATCTCCTGGCATGGCATGTTTGGCTTCCCGTATTGGTGCATTCCCAAGCAGCTGATGCAGAAGGGTCATTCAGATTCTGTCTCTGAAGGCAGTGCTCCCTTCCTCTTCCATTGCAGGTCCGAGGACAGCAAAGATGGAGGATAGCTGTTCAAGTTCAGACTGAAGGGGCTGGCAAGACCCCCTGCCTTCCAACTTTGTTTCCTTGCTCCGACCTCCACCTCTGTTTCCCAATATAGACATTGTGTTTCCCCTTCCCTAGCCATGGTATCCCTCACGGCACTCTCCTTTCAGTCTAATATCTGTGAACAGGGGCAGCCAGGGAAGGAGACATTTGACAGTTCTGAGACTTCCTTCTAACTGCCACACCCATTCTGCACCTGGCTTTACTCACACTGGCTGGCCCTGCTGACTCTCAAGAGAGAGGCTTAAGTATTCCTGTCCCCAGGGTCTTTGTTCTGTTGGAGATCTCTACTGAGGGGGGGGCTTTCCTCCAGTTTACTGGAGGACTGATCTTCCCTTTTCAGCTCTCTGATCAAATGTCTCCCTCGACTATTCAACTGTGATGTAATTTCCATCCATTCATGTGCACATAGTATGGTTGGTGAACACGACTCCTTTCTAACTCGTCATTGGGCATGGTCTTGCTTTTCAGTGTCTACTCCACACATGTAGAACTCATCAGGTTCTGGTTTGTAGCAGGGCACCCTTCCTCACTACTGTGTCATTTCCCTCTTCCTCATCTTCTTCTTTCTGGAGTGTTTGGGAATTGAACCTAGGGCTTCACACACACCAGGCAAATGCTCCTTTACTGAGCTACATCTCCAGCCCTCATCCCTTGGCTTTTGTCTTCACACTCATCACAGAATCTATGCCTGTATTGCTATATTTACTTTGTGTATCCCCACTGCAAAGTTAGAGCCCTGAAAGCAGGCCCTGTGTTCATCGGGTGCTCAGTGAAGACTTGGTGGTAAAGGACTTCCGGCTATTCTGTGCGTGACATTTGACAGCATTATGACAGATACTGTCCTAGTTAGCTGCAGCTGTCAGCTTATACAACCTACAGTCACCTGGAAAGAGGGGCCACCGATTAAGAAAACAGCCTCCCTCAAATTGGCCTATGACCGAGTCTTTGAGGCGTTTTCTTAATTGCTAATGATTGATGTAGAAGGGCCCAGTTCTGTGTGGAAGGTACCATCCCTAAGCAGTAGACCGTACAAGAAAAGTAGCTAAGCAAGCCAGGGAAAGTGAACCAGTAAGCAGCATTTCCCATGGTTCCTGCTTCCATCTGCCCTAAGTTCCTGCCTTCACTTCCCTCAATGATGAGCTATAACTTTGTAAGCCAAATAAACCCTTTCTCTGTGAATTTGCATTTGGTCGTGTTGTTTATCATGGTAACAAAAGCAAACTGGATAGAAATTGGTACCAGGAAATGGGGTGTTATGTACATGCAGGTTGTTTGGAGTTGGATTGTTTAAGTGTTTAGAACTTTGGACTGGAAAAGCCATTGACTGCTCAAGAGTTTTAAGGGTTGTTCTGTGTGGGGATCTGGGAAAAAACTGTTGAGAGAAATTTGGCCTGAGAAGTTTCAGAGGAGTCTGAAAGCTCCCCACAGAATCTATCGGGGCCTCTTATGTGATATTCCGGATCAAGAATCTTTGGAATCTTTGCAGCACTGGAATGAAAGAAAGGTTAGCTGAGTCTGAAGAACCAGCTACAATTACTAAGAGACCAACACCAATGGGGTGAAATCTTCTGGGAGGTTATTTCCCCAGAGTCAACATACAGAAGCTATGTTCCATACAGAAGCTATGTGTGGGGAGGTGGGTCACGGGGGAAGCTACATGCCATATGGTACTGGCTTTGAAGGCTGAAAGGGTCATAGACTTTCAGTGTAGCTGGGGCTTGGCACTCTGAAACAGGGTCTGAGTCTTCCTGAGGAGTCCAGGAGAGGCCATTGCTAACGGAGCAACTTCAGGTCGAGTAGAGATGACAGGATCACAGGGCAACCACCAAGGACAGTGGCAGGAATGGAGTAGAGCCATCTTGAACCTATGAGACAAGCTGTGTGTGTTATAGATAGCAGAGCTGAACAGGTTGGGCTGCCTGGGCCATTTGAAGCCCAGAAGATCATGAGTGAGTCCTGGAAGTAGGCACTGATCTAGAGACACTGATCTAGAGACACCAAAGGATCTTGGTTTTGCTTTTCTCTGATTGTAACTGTGCCCTGATGTCCCCCTCTCAGAATATGAAAGTATATAATTTGTGGTTTTTTTTCCTTCATTTTACAGTAGGGGAATTTGGGTGATTTTTAAAGATTTGTATTATTTTAAGTTATATGTAAATATGCATGCCTACACATGAATGCAGATGCCCTTGAAGACCAGAGGAGACCTTGGATTCCCCTAGAGCTGGACTTATAGACGGTTGTAAACTATATGACCTGGATGCTGGGAACTGAACTTGGGTCCTCTGGAAGGGTAGCAACTACTCTTAACTGCTGAGACTTTGGAGTTTTACATTGTTGGAAGTTACTAAAGACTGTGTGTAATATAATAAATTTATATTAACATGGGATTTTGAAAATAAGCAAGAAAGATTGTGGTTTAAAGAGATATGTGAGTGCGTGCATGCGTGCATGTGTGCATGTGTGTTAAAGTGGATAAAAGGTAAAATGTCATAGTTAGCTTCAGCTGCTAACTTGACACCACCTAGAATCACCTGAGAATCGGGAACCTCAACTGCTGTATTGCCTCTGTCACATTGGCTTGTGGCTATGTCCCCGAGGCCTTGATTGCTGTCTCTCACAAGGCAGGTATGCTAGACTGTATAAGGAAGGCACAAGAATGAGTCAGTAAGCAGCTTCCTTTTCTGTAGTTGCTGCTTCAGTCACCTGCCTTGAATTTCCTCGATTACTTTTTTTTTTTTTTTAAATCTCTAAGCCAAATAAGTAAATAGATCCTCTCCTCCCTGAAGGTGCTTTTGGTTGTGGTGTTTATTACCGCAATGGAGAAGGAAACTAGGACAGACCGAGCTGAGCCAGTTGAGTTCTTAGCCCAGGACTTGACAGGTTATAGAGAGCTCAGCAGGCAGCACCAGGATAGAGGCCAGCTGGGAGGGGTTGGGCTGGGCAGTGAAGATGTGTCCTGCACCACTTTGGGTGAATCCTGGCTATGAACACAGAGGCCCTGTGGGGCCCAGGAGGCCAGAGAAGGGCACTGGAACTCAAAAGGGCAGATGAGCCCAGGAGGCGTCATGGAGATAGTTACTGAAGCCAAGGGAGGGGACAGCACCGAAACTAACTAAGGTGCTGAGGTGCCTAATGGAAGGCTGCCCCGCCCAGCAAGCAAAGCATCTATGTGTGCCAGGCTGCTCAGAGTCACCGTCTTTTCCAACACTCAGGGACACACAGTGAACCGAGAACGTGATCCCTGTGGACACATGGGGAACCGAGGCTTAAAAACTCTGCCTACTGAGGACATAATCCAGTAGTAAAACATTCCCCTATTATGCAGAAAAGGCTCTGGGTTCAGGAGAGAGGAGAGAGAATTTGCCCCAAATATTAGCAATGTGTTAGTCCCCCTAGGGATCCTAGCTCTGGCCACCACTCTCCCAAAGCTGAGCAAAGGGATTCACCTAAGAGGAGGTAGAATGGTGAGAGATGGTTATGCTTTAGGGATGCAGACTTTTATTTTTATTGTGCATGTATGAATGTGGGGGTGGGGGCTGTAAGGAAAATGTCCTTCCACTGAACTACATCCCAGGCCCAATCATTTTGCTTTAAATCTTTGCTTTTTATTATTACACACCATAGAGCACTTCCACAAATAGTCCTGTGTACATCATGCAGTCAACGCTGGGTTTCCCTTGGGGATAATCTCTCCACTGCGAGATTACAGATGACTGTGTCAAAGGGCAGTAAATTCTTTTGGGTTCATTCTGCATATATCCGCCTCCCGCCTCCACCCCCCCTCCCGCCCCTGCCCCAACTCCCCATTCCCTGGCCCAGTCTGGGCCTGCTCCTTGCTTTGCTGACCTTGAATGATTACAGACATTTCCCAGAAGCCCTGAAGAACACAAGAGTTGGAAGGCAAAGAACAGTAGGCCAAGGCCATGATGAAGAAACTGGACTGGCTCAGGCCTTCTTCACACGGTGCCCTGTCTTCCTGCAGAGCACTTTTGTGTGTGCATATGTGTGTGTGTGTGTGTGTGTGTGTGTGTGTGTGTGTGTGTGTGTGTGACCGGCTAGGGTGGAGTCTGCTGCTTTTCAGCTGAGATGTCCCAAAAACTCACACTGTTCTTTTCCTGTTTAACTTTCATTACATAAAATAATAGAAAAAAGGGACACACACACACACACACACACACACACACACACACACACACACACTATATATGGAAGGATGGCTCAATGGGTAATACCATTTTTGCAGAGGACTTAAGCTTGGTTCCCAGCACCCACATGGTGGCTCATAACTACCCGTAACTATAATTCCAAGGGATCCAATGTCCTCTTCTGATCTCTGTGGGCACCAGGGCAGATACTCATATACATTAAATAAATAAAAATGTATTTAAATAATATACTATATAAATTGTGTGTGTGTGATCATATATAGGTACAAGTTCATGTGTGTGGGTACATGTTCATGTGTGCATACAGACCATAGGTTGGCTAGCTGGAAGGGTCTTCCTATCTCCTACCCCTACCCCAGTGCTGGAATCATAGACATATGCTACTATGCCTGGCTTTTTGTGTTGGTGCTAGAAATATAAACCCCATGTTTGCATAGCAAACATTTTACAGGCTAGGCCATCTCTCCAGTCCACTTGTTTTAATTGTGTGTGTGTGTGTGTGTGTGTGTGTGTGTGTGTGTGTGTGTAGGCCAGAGAACAACCTCAGTAGTCATCCTTAAGGATGCAATCCACTTCTTTGAGAAGCAATCTCTCATTGGCCCGGAACTCACCAGATAGGGTAGAATAATGGGCCAGAAAACTCTTAGGATCCTGCCATCTCTGACTCCTCAATGATGGGATTAAAAAGGGGCTTGTAATTGTTAGGATGGAAAAATTTAGCCTAATTCCCCAGAAAACCCAGGAAGCTGGGAGTCTTAAGTCCCAAGCTGATGGTCACCTACTTTAATGTTTACGGTAGTGAATGAACACCCAGAAGCCTGTGCGAAAGCCGACTTCCTGGGCTAAGGGCGGGGTTGGATACTTTAAAGTAATTGGTCTGCACTGAATGCTACGAGGGGGGTCTTCGCTAAGCCCTCTATCATGGCTGACGACCCCAGTATACTGGAATATAAAGGACCTTATGCGTTTGCATCAATACAGCTTCTCGTGAGTGATTTGGGGGGGCTGCCTTTCCTGAGTGGGAGCGCAAGGGACCACGCTCTCGCGGGTCTTACATAATCAAATGGATGCCAGGATCCAGTTTAGGTCCTCATGTTTGTGAGGCAATCATGTTACTGACTGATTTGTCTCCCCAACCTCTTAGTGTTTTGAGATAGAGGTTCACATAGTGGAGGCTGGCCCTGAAAAGCTGATCCTGCTGGGCTGGGATTGCAATATGTGGAACTACGCCTAGTTACACTCTAGTGCTTTTAACCATGAATATGTATTATTTTATGTAATCCAAGTTAAATAGCAGCAGCAGCAGAAGGAAGAAGAGAGGAGAAGGAGGAGGAGGAGGGGGAGGAGGAAGGGGAGGAGGAGGAGGAACAGGAGGAAGAGGAAGAAGAAAAAGAAGAAGAAGCAGAGAAGAAGAAGAAGCAGAAGAAGAAGAGGAGGAGGAAGAAGAAGAAAAAGAAGAAGCTGAAGAAGAAGAAGAAGAGGAGGAGGAGGAGGAAGAAGAAGAAGAAGACAACCTTGTAAACTAGATACAAGAGTACAAAGAGAAATGCTTCCTGAGTGCTAGGCTTTGCATTCTTTAATCTCTGGCAAGAATATACATTTCTCAAATGTTTCTGTACCATCTGTGTTTTCTTGAAACTCTCTAGCCAAAGAATATGGTAATGGATGTGAACTTAGCACCTGTAGGCTGTTAGATCTACATTTAAGGCCTGCCCTGCTGCTTATTAACAACTGACCAAATCCTTGGCTTTTTTTTTTAAACCTATAAAGTAGAAACAGCTTCCCCCACAAAGGCAGAAAAATTTCTGTGATTTTCTTGACACCGTGACACTGACAAGTGTCAGTGAAGGACTGACGAACCCTCTAATTAGACCTGGAATAACTTTATAATGCCATGGAGAGGAGCTACAGAACTGACAGAGCTAAATAGTAAGGGTATGCTGCCCCAATCTGTCACCAGGACTGCCTACCCACAGAGTGCTCCAGGAGCCAGCACCTCAAGGCATTGAGGTGGGTGTGGTAGTGTGTTTCTTTAATCCCAGAACTCTGGAGGCAGAGGCATTCAGACCTCTGAGTTCAAGGCCACCCTGGTCTGCCATGCAAGTTCCAGAACAGCTATGACTACTTAGAGAGAGTGTCTAAAAACAAAACAAACAAAACAAAACACAAAACCCAAGATGTCAGAACTTCCTTGGAAGTCTTCCCAGACTGAATTCTAGTAATAAATGACTTTTCAGCAAATTGCTGTGATCATGTAGTTCCAACACTAAGCTGTTTTAAGTATTTTTATTTTTATTAATGTGTTAGAGTGCTTGCCTGTATGTACATATACTGCATGCATTCAGTGCCCATATAGGCCAGAAGAAGGCATCAGATGCCCTGGAACTGGAGTTAAAGAACAGTTGTGAGGGGTCATATGGTTCTGGCTAACTGAACCCAGGTCCTCTGGGAGAACATCCAAATGTTCTGAACTGCTGGGCCATCTCTCCACCCACTTGACTTGGTTTAATGGAAACAATAACTCTGCTTTTGTGATTTGGGCTTACTTACTTAATTGAGTTTCATAATTATGATAATAGGGACCATCATAAAAACCAGGTTGGTAACAAACCAGGGAACTCTTAGAAAGTCTGCAATTCTTTTGGTGGGAAAGGGATGTTCAGGGCCTAGAACACCACTGTTTAATATGTTCACCAGCCACCCCTGGATCTGGGCATTCTGTAGATTGAGTGGCCCTAAGAACCATCTTGTATTTTAACAAGCGCTCTCTCTCAGGTGATGTCCTGAGACCAGGACCAAATGATCACTCTTTCTAGTGAGAGTATGTCCTAGTAGTAGCGGAAGTCAGGACACCGGATACTGGACCAGATATTTCACCAGGAGTATGGCGAACCTATGGTGACTGGGGTTGCCAGGGGTTGCTTAAGGGCTTGCACTGTGATTAGGAAGAGTCATAGAGCATTTCTCACATGTATCATCTCCTTTATTTCACACAGGACATTGTTTTATGTGCTCCTCTGCCCTACTGTTTTAAACAAAGGATTTAAGACTAATGTTTCAGCAATTTACCTAAAGGCCCACCACTATTCCTAAGCTGGGCTCCCCCCTCCCCGTGTGTGTGTGTGTGTGTGTGTGTGTGTGTGTGTGTGTGTGTGTATAGACAGAGTCTCATGTTATGTAGGCAAGATATTCTTTGAATCTCTGAATCTCTGCTCTTGCTTCTGCCTCTGAGCACCAGAATTATTGGCATGTGCCAGCCACTGTATTAGTTACTTCCTCACTGCTGTGCTGAAGTAACTCATAGAAATGAGGGTATAGCAGGCTTTCTTTTGGGTCACCAACCAGCTCCCAAATAAAGACACAGAGACTTAAAGCATAAGCACAGGCTCAGCCTTAGCTTATGCTTGTCCCATTAGTGCTTGTAACTTAACGTAACCTGTTTCTCTTTATCTACATTTTGCTTCAGGGCTTTTCACCTTCCTTTCATTCTATATGTTCTGCTCCATGTTTGGCTGGCTGGTCCCTGGGCATCTCCCTCATTTTCTCCCTCATTCTCTCTGTCCACCCCCCTCCTCTTTATTCTCTCTGCCAACCAGCCTATTTCTCCTCCTATTGGCCATTCAGCTTTTTATTAGGTGCATTAGGCAGGCACCTACTTGGTCTAAACAAGGTTAAACAAATGCAACATAAACAAATGTAACACATCTTTGCCTACTTAAAGTAATGTTGCATAACATAAACAAATGCGACACATCTTTACATAGTTAAAGTAATAATCTACAACATAAACAAATGTAATATATCTTTACATAAATTAATATTTCACAATATTAACAAATGTAACACACCTTTACATAGGTAAGGTAATATCCCACAACATAAGTAAACATAACACATCTTTACATGGTTAAAGTAATATTTTACAATATAAACAAATGTATCACATCTTTGCCTACTTAAAGTAATTTTCCATAACTTAAACAAACAAATGCAGCACACCTTTACATAATTAAAGTAATATTCTACAACAAAAGGGTTTATTTTGGGCTTATGGTTCCAGAGGGACAAGAGTCTGTTACCATCACAGCAGGGGAAAATGGCACCAAGTAAGAATCACAGTGAACTCAAAACAGCATGAAACCTCAAAGCCTGCCTGAATGGATACACTTCCTCCATCTTGGTTGTACTTCCTAAGTCTCCCCACTCAGAACTACAAACTGGGGGCCAAACATTCAAATGCCTGGACTCTGGGGGACATCTCATGCAGATTATCACACCACCATCTCAGCTAATCATACCTGGGTCTTGAACGTAACCACCACTTAGGTTTTCCATGCACTCCATCATTATATGGAGTTCATTTGAGACATGTGGGTCATGAACCTCTCTTAGGAAAGGAGCTGAGCTAGGCCAAGTCTTTGGAATCTTATCTCTATAATACTATCTTATTATAGAGAATAATTGGTCATTCTAATGGTTCCAACTTAACTCTATGTGGACTCCTCTATATACATCAAGTAGTCTCCATTTCTTCCATTTTTGAAACACCCCCATGGATCTCTGATTTCCTGTTCTAATCTGAACTGGTGGCTCTCATAGTTGTAACCCTAAAACTTCCCTTGACAATTATTCTGGAAACTCCTTTTACCTTATATTGTGTTGTATCATCCATTTCTTGTTAAAAAAATATTTATTTTTATTTTATGTACATTGGTGTTTTGCCACGAGTGTTGGGCCCTCTGGAACTGGAATTACAGACAGTTGTGAGCTGCCATGTGGGTGCTGGGAATTGAACCCAGGTCCTTTGGAAGAGCTGTTAGTGCTCTTAACCACTGAGCCATCTCTCCAACCCATATAACCCACTTATTTTCCTTTTCTTTTTTTCTCTTTTGGTTTTTTTGAGACAGGGTGTCTTTGTGTAGCCTTGGTTGTCTCAGAACTAGCTCTGTAGACCAGGGTGGCTTCAAATTCTTGGAGATCTGTCTGACTTTGCCTCTAGTGTGCTAGGATTAAAGGTATGTGCTACCACCACCCAGCTGAATCATCCGTTTTTTAGTAATTTGGACTTTTGTTTGTTTCTTTTCTTTTCTTTTCTTTTTTTAATCTTATTTCTTCATTTAGGTGGAGTTCATCATCCCTTAGGTTTCTGAGAATGGGTGCAGAGAAAACAAAGGCTTTGAAATCTTTCATGCCTTAAAATGTCCTCATGTCACATTCCCACACTTGAGTGAAAGCCTGGCAGCTGGAAAACCACTACTCCCTGAACTTGGAAGGCATTTTTGTTGTTGTTGTTGTTGTTGTTTTTGTTGGTTTTGCATCTGTATCATGGGTGGAGAGAATTCAGGGGCCATTCTAATTATATTTCCTTCCTTTTCTGAAAGCTCTGAGAAAAAAAATTTCTCTAAAAGTAAAAAAATCCATGAGCTTTCCACTACAGATTTTACTGCTTATTTAAAATATTCTTTCTCATTGCAGATTATAAAAACAACTCTAGTTTAAATGTTAGAAATAGCAATTTCATAAGTAGTTTCATGCTTTTTTTTATTAATTTAAGCCCCACTGCAGGCATACAAATGAGTATTTTTTAGCTAAATGATGGACTGAAATGACTTAGTGATTAAAAGAAAGAAAAAGAAAAAATGGCCTATGCAATTCATTTATGCAATCTTTTCTTACAAGCAATGACTGGCTTTTGAACGTCAAAACAAGCACTGCCATTATAAATTTTAATACAATACATGAAACTGAAAACTAATGTTTCAGGGCTCTTTTTTTTTTTTAACTAATCATTTATCCTTAACACTAAATAGTACAATAGAAAAGAATAAAATGTTTTCAAACTATTTCCACATATGAACCCATGGAACGTCCATTGCTGAATCAATGGCATGAAAATGAAGAAAAACATAGCTTAAAAGAAGAATAGTCAAGGTGATAACTATACTATTGGAGTAGAGGCAGTCAAAGTCTCAGAGATGGTCATATCTGTACTGGGGTAAGGCTCTGAGTCAGGATGTTCAGCCTCCCATGTGAGCTATGGTTTCCTGAGATCCCATTGGGTGGCAGTCGACCAGATGCAGCTCCCAGCTCCTGAGAATTCATTAGTCAGAGAGAACAAAGTTTGAGTGCAGGCAGTAACATGGTAGCCATTACTAAAGTTCCCTTTGAGAACCAGCATGGCTCTTGGCAATTGGCTTACATGATCCACCAGGACATGATCCCTAGTGAAGGAGAAATGAACCACCTCCCACAAATCTTGCTGTCCCCAAAGTGAAAGGCTTTATAAGGCAAACCCTTCAAGAAACAGATCTCTAAATGACAAGTCCGTGGTGGGAGCCTGAAGGGTAGCATTGTGGAGGAGTTGGGATCTGAGCACTGGGATTAGGTCAGTCCACTCTTTGAGACAATCAGAGATAGGGCATGAGACAAATTACCCAACCTCCTGTAGTGAGATATTCACCTTGTTCACACCTGTGGCATAGACCATGCCCAATGGGGGTAGAGACAGGGCAGGACGTGACCTGGGGGAACTAAGGCTGAGGAGGAGGCTCGGAGAGCTCTCTTGCTTGCAGCACGGGGACAGGAGACATCTGGAGGCATTCTTGGGACCAGGAACCTGCTGGTGTTCATCTGTCTATGTTGTGAGTTATTTCTCCCTGAATAAACATCTATTCAGCCTATTTGTTTCTTCTGATCCTCATTAAATATCAATATCTGGTGTCAGAAGTGGGGTATTCTGGTTATATTACCCTCTAGAGAATATCCTTCAGTGATTTTGATGCAGAGGGAAGATATCATATTAGAATGGATATTTCTAACACATAAACAGAATTAAAAAAACTAAAAACATATATAGAAAAGATCTCTGACTTGATTATAAAAGGTAAATTAAGACTTTGCCAACTGACAGGAAGGAACCTAGCAGAAATTATAGTACCTTTAACTAATGAAGAAATTTCCTCCTTATGGAAAGATAATGAATATTGGCAGAGAGCATGCAGTACTTTTTTTGGGAATGATTAGCAACTATTATCACAAAAGTGAGATAATCAAATTCATAAAGAAAATGATCTGGATCTTTCCACGCATTGTAAGAAAAACACCTATCTCTGGAGTTCCTACATTCTACACTGATGCAAACAAATCTGGTAAGGCAGGATATAAATCAGGAAAAATAAGCAAAGTAGTTCAAAGCCTTTACAATTCTGTACAAAAGGCAGAATTGTATGCCATTCTCATGGTACTTATGGATTTTACAGAACCTCTCAATATAGTTACTGACTCTCAATATGCAGAGAGAGTAGTCTTACACATTGAGACTGCAGAATTTATTCCCGATGATACAGAATTAACTTCATTGTTTATACAGTTACAAGATACTATCAGAAATAGGATCCATCCTACATATTATAAAACACACATTAGATCCCATACAGGTCTGCCAGGTACCCTGGCACAAGGCAATGATGAAATTGATCGCTTATTAATAGGAAGTGTGCTAGAAGCTTCAAAGTTTCATAAGAAACACCATGTGAACAGCAAAGGTTTAAAAAAGGATTTTCTATCACTTGGCAACAAGCTAAGGAAATAGTAAGGAAATGTCCTACTTGCTCATTATATAGCCAAACTCCTTTACCAAAAGGCATAAATAGAAATGGAATATGGCAAATAGATGTGTTTCACTTTGCAGAATTTGTAAAATTAAAATATGTGTACCATACTATAGATACATTTTCAGGGTTTCAATGGGCTACTGCTCTGAGCTCTGAAAAGGCTGATTCTGTTATCACACACCTACTAGAGGTAATGGCCATTATGGGCATACCTGCACAAATAAAAACTGACAATGCTCTGGCATATGTTTCCAGAAAATTGAAAGTTTTTTTTGAGTATTATAACATAAAACACATAACTGGTATACCACACAATCCTACAAGACAAGCAGTAGTTGAGAGATCCAATCATACTTTAAAGGAAATGCTCCATAAACAGGCAGGAGGAATCAAGACACTCAATCACAGATTACATAATGCTTTATTAACATTAAACTTTCTTAATGAAAAAGGACAAACAGCTGCAGAAAGACACTGGACAATAGAAAAAACTTCTGAACTAAACCAGCTGGTATACTTCAAGGATGTATGGACCTCAGAATGGAAACCAGGATATGTGTTACGTTGGGGTAGGGGTTTCACATTTGTATCTACAGGGGAAGAAAAGCTATGGATACCATCTAAGTTGATCAAGATCCGAGTTGAACAAGAGAAACATCTTAATGAAGAGAAATAACAAGTCATCCAATAAATTGGGTCCCATGAGATGTGCGGAGACCTCTCAAAGGTAGGAGAAGTATTCTTTTCTTGTCCTTACAGGAAAACAGAAAACACCCATCTTCAAACAGCCAAGAGACATTAAACATGTAGGTACCTACAGAAGAGAAGACAGCTCTCCAGTAAGAATCACTTAATGAAGAGGAATCTGATTTATGATAAAAAAATTTAATTCTAGTAAACTATTTCTATACAGAAATCTATTTCTCTCTTATCCTGGCATCAGAAGTTTACTATCTAGTATTCCTCTAGTCCCAATTCATGTAAACCAATGCTGGCTTTGGAGTTGGATTTGGCTTTCCTTCTCTAAATTCAAGCATGTTGTTAAGATTAAATTCACAGTTTCTGCCTTATATCAAGAAGCCAGTTGGTGTAAGGCAGAAGAAAACAAAATCTAGGGACTCATTCACTTATACGCAATTTTCTCTCTGAAATCCTAATTTCTCATATACATTTCGATGCTTACTGTTGCCTTTCCTTATATGTATACCTTAAAACTGAAAAATTTTACTTTGATATTGATGTTTAAGCTTTCCACGGGAATAATAACAATTCCTAATAGCAATCCTTAAACTCTCCGGAAAGAAGAGTTCGTCATTTCCACTTGACTCAACCTGATGCATCTGGACTACAAACATCACCCTAAAGCCAGTTTGAGACTGTTTTGCTTGAGACAACTCCTGACTAGCTAGCTGTTATGGTGCACCTACTTATTTCACCCTGGCCAGAATTTCAATAGAACTCCAGCCAAGCACTTCCTGCCACACAGTGACTAGGTACATATGTCACAGCCAGTCCTGTCAAAATTTTGTTGCTAAAAATTTTCTTCCTACAGGATCCCATGGAGCAATCATCGTCCCAGTTCAGCAGGAAGTAATCTTAAGATAACAATGCCCCCCTTCCCTACTCTAGGCATTTAGGGATAATATTCATCTTCTCAGGGTTGGGTATGGAAGGTGATGCTTAGACTCGGGTATCTCTTTTAGACAAGGATAGGGTATTGTAGAGAGCCTCGTAGTGCCACGCCTTAAAGTGGCGCTGGCTTCCGCCTTACACCTTCCTGCTGGTGAAGGCTCTCTGGCTAAACAAGCCCTTATTTGGTTAAGTCTGTTCAGCCTGTCTGCTTCCGCAGTAGAGTAGCCTATCTGTAGGGTCCACGTGGCTCACTGGGGTTGGTTAGCTCAAGGGTATTTAAGCCTGTGCAGGGGTCCCCCGGTGCTCTCTCTCTGTCTCTCTGTCTCTCTGTCTCTCTGTCTCTCTGTCTCTCTGTCGCTCTCTCCCTTCCTCTCTCTCTCTCTCTCTCTCTCTCTCTCTCTCTCTCTCTCTCTCTCTCTCTCCCTCCCTCCCTCCCTCCCTCCCTCCCTCCCTCCCTCTCTCTCTCTCTCTCCGCGGGCCAGAAGAAACATGTTTAAAGGATCCTGATTAAAACTGCAAGAAGAAGATCTACCCGGAGTCGCGTCTTCCTTGCTGGCGAGGGTCAGGCACGTACAGGGTATGGTTAGATGGGATATGGATAGATTAGCCTATCTTCTTGTGAATTATTTTAGTAATAGTGAGATATTAGTATCATACAGCTTACATGGTTATAGATTCTTATACGTGGTAACCTATGTAAAATTAAGCTTATTCCTTTCCTAGAATTGTATATAAACTGTATATTTTGTCATATTGTGAAAATCTCTCCAGTTATGATGTTTTTTGCACAATATCATTACCATATTCTATGTATACTTTTACTTAAATTCAAGACAATTTTGTATATTGATACAATTTAGGATATTTTTTATCATGCTGCACTATATAGTTCTACCTCTGGTCTAGACATTTCTACTCTACCTCTGTGTGTGTGTGTGTGTGTGTGTGTGTGTGTGTGTGTACATAGTTACATTGTTTAGGTATTTGTCCCTGCTTTACTCAGGGAAGTTTCTATCAGTGTTATAGCTAGGTTCCTGAGTATTACAGATTATCTTCACCCATGTTTCCTATACCTATGAGATTAGTCAGGCATAGATGCTTAATCTTCAAACACTTCATAGACCTGCAGAGCATGGCATTTAAATGTTTTAATGTTAGTACTCCGTTGACATGAGACACTGTTGCTCCTGACAGCACCGTGCACTTTCCCCCCAAAAATGTTGGACACTGTTGTCGCTCCTTCTGGAGTCCATCCTTGCTTCAGCTATGGCCTCTTGGGCAAAGAACTGCCCCCACCTCAACCACTGATTTGGACGTGTGGTCCTATGTGCTTGCAGGAGACAAATAGAGAAGACTGCTGAATGCTGCCAAGTCAGGGTAAGACTGCCTTTTTACCTTCTTGCCTTGTTGTGGTCTGTCACGTACTCTAGGCCTTAGCCAAAACTGGGTGTACCAACATTGCTGTGAGACCTTGGGTGACTGTCCAGGTAGCCTGCTGTTTCTGTCCTTGCTGCACCTTTTGGAAGTTGCCCATCTGCACTTCCTACCTACCTTAGTATTATTATTTTCCTTCTCAGGTCTTTGATGAGGTTGAAGATTAAACTATCACAACTATTATTCTCT
>JANBXA010000642.1:10115000-10172500 GCA_030556225.1 Cricetiscus sungorus
ACTAGATGCCAGTAACACCACTCCCTGGTTTTGGCAACCCAAACCGTCTTCTGACATTGCAAAATTTCCATGGAGGCAAAAGCACCTCTAGTGGAGAGGCCACAGCTTTAGGAGAGCGGGGACTCTAGGAGGGCTGACTGCTGTCCTGTTAGACAGGTAAGAAAATCAAGGTTCAAAGAGACGATTTTTCTGTTTCTGCGCCTTGCCTTTTATTGTTATTGTTTTCATGTATTATTTAATTTTATTATTTATTTGTTTGCCTTTTCATTTTGAGGGTGGTGTGTGTGTGTGTGTGTGTGTGTGTGTGTGTGTGTGTGTGTGTGTGTGTGTACACTCTTGCTTTTATGTGTATATATATATATGGAGGCCAGAGGCTGATGTTAGATGCCAAACTCTATTGCTCTCCACCTTACATTTTGAGACAGGGTCTCTCACTGATGTAAAAGCTTGTCATTTTTGGCTAGATTGGCAGGCCAGTAAGTATCTGCCTATCTTATCTCCTTCTGCTCTCTGGTACTGGGTTTACAGGGAAACACCACCACACATGGCTTTTAAATGTGTGTGTTGGGGATCCAAACTCAGGTGCTCATGTTCATGCAGCAAACACTTTATTCTCTGAGCCATGTTTCTAGTCTTTTTGTTTTTGTTTGTTTGTTTTGAACATGGTCTCTTATGCACCTCAAGTTAGCCAAGAACCTGCTGTGTAGCTGTCCAAGGATGACCTTGAACTTCAGATTCTTCTGCTGCGGTCTCCCAAGTGCATGCATTACCAGCTGTAGTATTTACTTTTTTTGTTGCTGTGATAAAACATCATGACTAAAGCAACTTATAGAAGAAGTCATTGTTTATGATTCCAGAGGGATGAGTCATCATGGCAGGAAGGTATAGCAACAAGCAGTAATCATAATGACATGATCAGGAAGCAGAGAGAGTGAACTGGAAGTGGGAGAGCTATATATTCTCATATTTCCCAGTTATGTGCTTTCTCCAGGGCCATACTTGCTAAATCTACAGTGCCACCAGCTGGAAAACAGGTGTTCAAATGCTGGAGCCTCTGGGGACATTTGTCATTCAAACCACACATTCTACTCCCTGGCCCTATAGGCTCAGGATTACATAATGCATTTAGTCCAGCTACAAAGTCCTTATGGCTTTTTTGCATTTTTTTTTTTTTTTTTTGTGAGACAGGGTTTCTCTGTGTAGCTTTGGAGCCTGTCCTGGAGCTCACTCTGTAGATCAGGCTGGCCTTGAACTCACAGATCCTCCTGCCTCTGTCTTCTGAGTGCTGGAACTAGAGGCATGCACCACCATTGCCTGGCAGTCCTCATAGTCTTCAACATTTTTTAAAACCCTGCTTAAAAGTGCAATATCTTTTCTGAGACTCAAGATAATCTCTTAATTGTAACCCCCTATAAAATCAAAAGGCAAATTACACACCTCCAACATACAGTGGCAAAACTATATATTACCATTCCAAAAGGAAGGAATCAGGGCAGAGTGAGGTAATACTGGATCAAAGCAAGACCAAAACCAGGCATGGGAAACTAAATCATGTAGCTCTATGTCCCTGTAAAAGGGCCTAGATGGCTCTGCCCCTCCTGTCCTCTCAGAGCCCTCATGCAGGGACCCTACTGGCCTAAGCAGTATCTAAAACCACAGAGGAAGAATCCATGACCCCTTCACTCTCATTCCTTCATGTCTAAAGCCAGTAACAATGAATGACGCTGCCAGGTTCAGTTGCAAGCATGGGGTGAACTCTGACCCACTTGGATCACATTAGCAGCAGCTTTTTTTTTTTTTAAATTCAGTTCTTTTCTAGAAGCAGAAAACACCCCCGACCTTCAGAAATTGGAAGCTTACCTGGGTGGTATCTTGGCCTGAAGGTATGCCCTCCATTTTTTTCCCCTGGTGGAGAACAGACCCCTCCTTATGATACTAATGTTTTCAATTATCACAGCCTCTTCCAGCATGCATCTTGTGTAATATTAAGCTTCCCAGTGTTTTTCCCTCCAAACATTTGTATTTCTGCCCATTGCGCTTTTTTTCATTGCATACCTGCATAAGAAAAAGCACACCACAGACTCAACATTATACAGCCTTGAAATGTCCTCCAACAAAGGAATTAGTTCATTGTTTAACTTAATCTCAGGCAAGTTCTCAAGACATTGGCAGAAGGCTGCCAGATTCTTTGTCACGATTGCACAGGAATAGCTTCTAACTCAATTCCTAATATTGTTCCTCTATGAAACCCACTGAGCTTGGGCCTCCAGAGTTCACATTGTTCTCTGTACTACCGTCTTTCAGGGTTCTACTAGAATAGCCCTTTAGAAACTCTGCTTATAGTGTCCAACCACTTTCTGGCTCAGAATTTCAAAGTCTTCTGTCTTTCTCCGAAAAGCAACGTGGTCAGGTTCTTCATAGCAACAGCCTCTCCTCTGGCAGGAACTTCTGATTTAGTCACCCTTCTGTTGCTGTGGTAATACATCTCCATGAGCACAACTTATAGAAGAAAGCATTTAATTGGACTCATGGCTCTGAGGGATCAAGCTCATCATGGCAGGGAAGCACGAGAGTAGGGGCAGACATGGCAGCAGAAGCAGGGAGTTGAGAGATCACATGTTTAGCTGCAATGCCTGTCCCCAAGGACACAACTCTTCCAGCAAGGCCGCAGCTCCTAAATACGCCTACACAAGAACAGCAAATGGGGACCAACTATTGAAATGCCTGAACTCATGGGAGACATTTCTCACTCAAACCATCGCATAAGCATGTGCCATCACACTCAGTTTACTGAGGCATGCTTTTAAATTCATAGTGGTCCACTGTGATTTTCTACCTTTTAACAATTTAGTACTATACAAATGTCAGTACAGAAGCGGGATGCGTAGGTTTCTCTTGAATCTTATCAATTGTCATTAACGCTTTAGCTCCCCTGGGTGGTTTCAAAGGCATTGGGTTAGCCAGCACACCCATCACTTAAGAGAGTAAATGCAACATCCTCTTTCAAGACTGGGGAGATGGCTCAGCTGGTAAAAGCGCTTTGTTACACAAGCCCTCAAACCTGAGATAGATTCCCAGAACCCGCAGAAGGAGAGGACCAGTCTACAAAAGTTGTCCTCTGACATCCACATGCTGCATGTGGATGCCCACACACAGCAGGAAACTGAGAGATCACATCCTTCACCGCAAGCAGGAAGAGGAGAAGGGCAGGGGCTCTCCATCTGGAGAGCATGGGAGTATTAGCAAACTGGGAGTGGGGTGAGATTATGAACTCTTAGACTATAGACACTTAGTCCCCAGTGGTATACTTCCTCCAGCAAGGCCACACTACCTAAACCTCCCAAAACAGTGCTACCAACTGAGACTAAGTGTTCAAATGCCCAAACCTCTACACAGCATACACACAATAATAATAAATAGAATAGATTAAACTTAAGAGGAATTAACTGGAAAATTCACTAAATATAAGGTGTCTAAACAATGCATCGAGTGTGTTAGATTATCAAGTCTCTTGCTTTGTTCCAATTATCCGCTTTGCCCTCCAATACTTGGAGTTGGCTCAGCTTGCTTTTCCAGTTGGATTATCACTCATTATTAGGGTATGACTAGGCCTTCTCATTCTTTTGTATGACTCAGCCTTCTCATTCTTTTGTATCCCATTGTGCCCACTGTAGTTCCCAAGTAGGTTTACAATAAAGGAACTCAGCAAGAAGTGGACAGAGTACAATCTAGGACCTGGGGTGCAGATGGAAACAGAAGGGTACTGCTGACAACCAAAAACTTTGAAAATACAAACCTTAGGGGCTGGAGAGATAGTTCAATGGTTAAGACCACTGGCTACTCTTTCAAAGGTCCCAGGTTCAATTCCCAGTACTCACATGGTGGCTTGCAATCATCTGTAACTCCAGTTCCCGAGGATCTGACTCTTCTGGCCTCTGTGAGTGTCAGGTACCCAACTGGTGCACAGACATACATGCAGAGAAAACACTCAGACACAGGAAGAAGGAAAGAAAGAAAGAAAGAAAGAAAGAAAGAAAGAAAGAATAAACTTTAATGTGGCATTTCTTCCAAGCCTCTAATATTTACTTGGCTTTGGATGCTGGCCAAAGAAATAAGGGAGGCAGGTTATGTTGGTCAGGAAAGGCTTTGCTATGTTGGGTGCAAGGATCACAAAGATCAAGTAGTAAATCCAGCCTTAGTTCATAATGGAAGGGACTGGCAGACCCATAACTAAGCAATGGCAGGTTAGTATGGTAAGTGACATAAGGTATCTGGGGACCCAAAGGTTTTTTTTTTTTTTTTTTTTTTTTTGAGATAGGGTTTATCTGTGCAATAGTCCTGGCTGTCAGGAACTCACTTTGTAGACCAGGCTGGTCTTGAACTCACTGAGATCTTCCTGCCTCTGCCTCCCAAGTGCTGGGACTAAAGGTGTGCAACACCATTGACCCCTAAAGGGGATTGTAAAGATTTTCTGGAAGAAATGACATAAAACATAGGCACGAAAGTTAGACAAGTTTGTGCCCATCTTTTTCCTTTCACGCAGTTGGCTCTGTCTAGTCATTCTGGTACACAAATCAGCTGGATATGATGCCGTGACAGCTTTCCATGACCATTACATAGAAAACAGTTTATTCTCTTCAATGTGATTCTCGGTGGTTGGTTCTATTCCTATATTTCCCTACCTGCTTGTTCATGTGCCCTCCTTCAAAGTCCAGACTTTTCTACTTTTTACTTCTGCATCCCCTGGTCCTGCATGAAACCTAGTACTTGCTAGCTGGAGTGAACAGTTTGCTAAGAAGAGGGCCTGTCCAGGATGTAGTAGCCTATCAAACTAGAGATCTCTACTGTTGAGTCTTGCATGAGGGTAGATGAGTGGCTGAGCATGAAGAGAACTAATATAAACAATGCCTCTGGAGAAGCTTGAGAGCGGGGTAGACTTGCAGTAGGAGCTGCAGGGGACACTTATCCATAGGGGGCACATCAGTGTCTTTATCAGGTATAGAATGTTTTAGGCTGAGCATCAGTAGCTCTTGGAAACCATGGACAGAGGAGACTGTTGGACTGAATCCTTTGGGGAAGGAGGGAGAGGGTCCCAGAGCTCTGGAGAAATTATTGTTTTCCAACACTACAAAGTGCCTGCTCCACATGTCCAGAAGAGGAAGCCATTGGGTGGCAGGTATAGACATCTTTGCACAGGATGGGAGGTATTCCGGAAGATGGGGTAGCCTTAGCTTTTCCTGCCACTGAACAGTGAAACCAGCAGATTTCAGAGCCAGAAGAGGTCAGAGGGCAGGGAGAAGGAAGATGACAAGGGATTACAGGGAAAAAACAATATAAAGACATATATATATATGTGTGTGTATATATATATATATATATATATATATATATATATATATGAGTGGTGAAAAATAAACTTGTGGCATTTCAGTATTGATTGATCTGCCCTCCTGACCTTTAAAAACAACCAATCAACTACCAACCAACCAAACAAACAAACGGAAAAACCAGTGCAGAAGGTGAGTGAGCAGCAGGGTTCTCATCTGCAGAGTTCAGCCCTGAGGGATGACAGTGCCTCGTGTGGTTTCAAGACCTGAGGCAGTCACTGAGGATGACTGTAGAGAGTATGTGGCTCTGCATTACACAGGTCCCCTGGAGGCCAAGGTGAGCTGGAGTGCAGGTAGAAGGGAGCTCTTTGGCATAAGAAAGAATGCAAATGAGCTGTGTTGAGCCTTTTGTACCTTGGGGCTTCACAGAGTAGCTGAGGGGAGAAGTACCATACCAGTCCATCACTCTCAGGGTAAAACCAGGCTTAGTAAAGGCAGGAAGTAAAGGGCTGTGTGTGTGTGTGTGTGTGTGTGTGTGTGTGTGTGTGTGTGTGTGTGTGTTCTGAGTATGCTCAAGGAAATACAGGCTAAGGGGGATGTAGAAGTCAGAACCAGGATGGGGGCCACCAGGGACAGACATTTGGCATGGTCTAGCTTTGGGGATATAAGGCAGGATTGCATGGCCTCCGGGCTCCCAGGACCCTTTTTGAAAGTGTACTATCTTGGCCCACTGGAGTCTCCAGGCTGTTGGCGGAACTCCTTGCTGATTCTAGGGGAACAGACGTGGAAAAACATCTGGAGACAGGAATCAGAAGACTCTACCTTGAGTGGAAAACTGCTGCCCGGTCTAGGAGGCCTAGGCCTCTCTCCTGAGTTGACTTTGAACCCAAATCTAGATCCCCCAGGCCCTGCCTCCTCCCTGTGCCATCTCGGTCCCTTGGGAGGTTTCCAGGTTCCCTTTTCAGAAGGGCAGAGCTGCTTGTCCTGCATACCCAAGGACGTCTCCCGAAGCATACATTAGTGACAAGGCAGAAACTGCAGTAACTCCAGACTCTTTGGGGGACCTCGGAGGGGACAGGCGGTCTGGGCCTGCTTCACCACCAGGGGACGCCGGCAGCCCTGCGGGCGGTCGGGAGCCTAAATTGGTGGGGTGGGGACTGCGGGCGCGGTCCCCTACTCGGCCCTGCAAGAGGTGGCCGGCCCGCAGGGCTCAGAGGCCTGGCGGGGGCGGGGCGAGGCTGGCGGGGGCGGGGGTAGGAGCTCGCCGGGCGGGGCGGGGGTGGGCGCCCTGCTCCCCCTCCCTCCTTCCTTTTCTTTCTTTCTTTCTCCGCTTCTCGTTCTCTTTCTTTGCCTCGGCAGCTGGCCGAGGGGGCGGTCCTTGCAGTCTTTGTTGCCGGAGGAGCGAGTGCAGCTGCCCGCCGGCCGGAGTCGACCTGGACCTTAGGAGCTGCTTGCGGCCAGGCATGTCCTGAGTCGGACCCGGGCTCCGGCTGGGACGCTAACGCGACAGAGGAAGGCGTGCGCTAGGGGTCGTCCGGCGGCCACCCGACTCTGGCCATGAACGGTGGTATGAGTCTCCTCTTGATCCTGTGCACCCTGGCGCTCAACATCCCGGGACCTGCATCAGGTGGGTGGCTGAGCCTCAGGGACCCGCCTGACCCTGCCACTCTCCCTCATCCCCAGTCGCACCCGGTGCAGGGCGGGCTTCTCCTGGGGTCAGGCACAGGCCGGGGTCGGGTAGGCAGTTGAGCGAAGCTGTACAGACCGGCAGCCATCCCTCAGTCCTCGACTCAGTTGGCGTCCAGGACTTTCCTCCTAGAGTGAGCTTGCACTCTTCAGCTGCCCAGCCGCTCGTGCAGCGATGCGCGCATCTCTCCGGAGAGAGCGCTCCTCTGATGGGACTGGACGGATCCTGAGGGGCTCTGCTTCTCACCCTCTCCTTTGGGTGACTTTCCTGGAAAGCAAGCTGGCCAGGACGCTGTCCGGGACCGTGCCAGGTGGCAGGTCAACTGGGTGTGCCCCGGTGCCTCCCAGCTTGGCGGCGCGGGGGTCCTGGTCCCCACTGCCTTTGCATTTCCTGCCCTCCCCCTCCCCCAAGTGTTGAAGGCACGGGGAGGAGAATGGGGAGCTGGAGCTTCTTCCTCCGCCCTGGGTTAACTCTCCCAGCCCCGCCCGGCCGGCCGGCCTCGGACGAGCCTCTGGCGAGCGTCCAGGCTCTTGTTTGGCGGCGACCTGTGTTGCAGCGCGCTTCTGGAGAGTCCGGAGGAGCCGGCCTGGGAATATACGAGCCAGGGATGTGGGAGACCCCAGGCTTTGTGGTTAGGAAGCTCCAGGTCGGCTGGGGACTGGTCAGGTATTAGGGCATGTATCGGCAGGTGAGGGATTCAAGGGTTTTGCCGGGGTGGATGGACTGGAGGGATGGATAAACTCTGGGTGGGTTGGACCAATATGGAGCGGGCAGGAATAACCTCGAGGAAAATCTGCCCTAGGCGGGTTTAGGCTACTTGCCTTCCTCGTGAAGGTACTGGAGCTGTGGGCCCGAATGTCAGGAACATTTAAACCGCTAGGCGGAATGGCTTGGGGAGAGCAGCGTTCTATCTAATAGTAACCTTCAGGAAGGTGAGGTGTGGGGTGTGTGTATGTGTGTATGAAAACATTTAGTGAGCACCTACTAGGACTCAGCCTTACTCATTCTTACTTCTTGCCATCTCTTATTAAACCTGCAAGGAAGCTGATCGTCTAGGAGGAAGCAGGTTCAAAGACTAAAGCTGGTGAGGGCAGTGGAAAGAGCAGAAACAGGCCCTATGCCTGGGCTCTTGGGAAGTGTGTGTGTGGTCAGGGAGAGGTGCGCCTTTTAGGATTTTTATGAGCACCGAAATACTGAAGGTCAGTTGCTTATTACTGGGCAGTAACTGCCATGTAGTGGTCATTATCTTTATTACTCTTCTAGATAGACTCCATAGGATCTCGTGCGCCTTTGATGAGTCCTGCTATTTGGACTTGTTGTGGAGTATGGGCAGGCCAGCTACCCTCCCTTCCCTAATCTGGGGACACCACCAGGGTTGAGCCTGTGTCTCTGGAATCCCTCTAGATATGGATTGTGGGGCCCTCCTGTTTCTGCTCTCAGGATTTCTGATTCTGAGGCTGTGGACCTCTTTATCTCTCTCTCTCTCTCTCTCTCTCTCTCTCTCTCTCTCTCTCTCTCTCTCTCTTTTCTCACTCCTAAGCTTGCCACCGAATGAATGGTACCTTAAAGAGCATGTCCTAGGATCACTCCCCCCCCCCCCCCCCGACCCTCACACACCGGCTGTGTTTCCCTCTGCATTGCTGTGAGAGCCCTGTGTATTTATGCTTCTGTGCTACAGGTCATTTGAAGGGCTGGATCGTAATTTAGGTTCTTGATAGGGAGGTGATGGCTAGTACAAGATTGGCATTTCTCTGGCAGAATCTCTGCAGTCAGAATTGTCACCTAAGAGCGATATGAAGAGTCTTAGTCATGGGAGTGTGCGTGGTGTGGCAGGTACTCAGTCCCATACAGACAGACCTTCTGACCTGGCAGAACACTTGGCCCTGAGCCATTGACACCCTCTGCCTGCTGGTGCCAGCTGCCATTTCAAGGGAATCTCAGCTCTGGTGCTCTGCTCCTGTGTAGGTCCATGTGGGTGAATGTATTTGACCCTGCAATTATCTGTTACTGCCACTAGGCATTGATGGTTTCAGCCACCAAAGTCTCTTCCAGGGTATTCTGGTAGCCATTACTGAGACTTACTTATCTTTTCATTCACTGTGCTCATCTTTTGAGATGGTTTAAGGCCAGGGAGATGGCTCAGTTCATAAGGTGGATGCTGAGCAAGCCTGAGGACCTGAGGTTTTCAATGGGCTGTCTCTGATGAAGGGGCATCGCCTTCCTCTGCTTGGCCTGCTTGGCCATTCTCTGTTCTGTGCCAGGGTGGGTGGTGGGGCTGTGGATGCCTCTTTTAGAGGGCATGGTAGTGCTGGTTTTTTTTTGGCCCATTTATTGCCTTTCCCAATTTGGTTAGAGATGAAGTTTTTTTTACTGAGTGAGAGAAAATACACACATAATGCTAACAGGCAACCTATCTGTACTCAGCCTCAGTGCTGGGAACAGTA
Source organism: Cricetiscus sungorus (assembly GCA_030556225.1). Lineage (NCBI taxonomy): Eukaryota > Metazoa > Chordata > Mammalia > Rodentia > Cricetidae > Cricetiscus > Cricetiscus sungorus. The sequence continues at coordinate 10,124,459 of JANBXA010000642.1, forward strand.
ATAACTAGGGAGGACAGGGACAGATGGAGAACAGAGGGCGTCTAAAGAGGACTTACTGCTTTCCATCAGCCCACTTTTGACAGGTGGGAATTTAAGTCTCATGTGTGTAGATGACAAGACTTCAAGGAAGGCTGGAAATTGAAATTTTCATGTAAAGATTATATAACTCTTAAACACTGGAATTGACTATTTTTTTCAATATTTGTGCCACTAAATAGAAACAGGCCTGCAGTTTATAGTTATAGGGTGATATTCTCAAATACCCTTATTAGGATGCAAAGATAGTAAGCATGTTAGCTCCTTTGAGGACCCAGCCAGAACCCCTGAAAAGGTATGATCACACAGCATCTGCATCATGGGTCCCTAGGGCCCAAGACCTTCAGAATAACAGTCTGTGGACTAGGTCCTAGGTGTCTGGAGCTTTTCAAAGCTCTGTACGTACCGCTGATAGTCAGTTAGCCAAGTTCACTCCCAGTGGGAGATTTCCACACTTCCTCAAAGTCCAGTTCCCTGGGGCTCTTGAAAAAAAAAAAAAAAAAAAAAAAGAAGCTTCCTCATCCTCTTGGAGATGCTGATTCAGTGAGTGGGACGAGGCCTGGGAATTTGTTTTTAAGAAAGTTTTGTTCAGGAAGTCTGGGAACTCTTTGCACTTACCACTGCCTGAAGTTCATTGATTGGAAAGATTTGCTCAGCTACACAGCAACCCTTCCCAGCTCACTTGTCCCATGGCTCCTCTCAGAGGAAGCGCTGGCTGGCAGGGCAGGCAGGGCAGCCGTGGGCAGGCAGAGGGCAATGTCATGAGCAGAGGCACACCACTGGCATGTGAGGGACACCCTGCATGAGTTCTGGCAGGAGATGGAGGGAGGGTTTGCGTCAGTAACATGCCCACAGTGGGGTCTCTGAGTAGGTGTAGCCTCCCAGTTTGGCAGGTGGCAGCAAAGAGCGCTCAGGGTATATCTGCAGGACACTTGAACCAGACTTTTCCTGTAGGCTTGAGGGGTTACTGCTGCAAACAGCTAGATAGCTAAGGAGTAGCACCTGGACTGGACGAGACCTCAGTGAATCAGAGCAGTAAGTTCCCTAGCTGTGCCTGGAGTCTAGGAACTTCAGGGAGGGGAAGGGCTGGAGGGAAAGAGCGGGGGACTCAGAGCACCGGTGTAGGCAGCTATGCTCCATAGGTTTTTTGTAGTTTTGAGAGTCTTAAATAACCCAGTCTGGACTCAAGCTCCTTATGCAGCTAGGGATGTTCCTGGATTTCTGACCCTCATTCCTCCCCTTCCCGAATGTTGGGATCTATGTATGCTACCATGACAAACTGGCAAAGTTGGTGATTGGACTCAGGGCTTCGTATGGGTGCTACTCATGACTCTACCATGCAAACCTTATCAGCCCTCTGAGATTTCTTTTGAAGTTATGAACTTCTCAGAAACTTGCCTAATTAAATTTCTTCATATTGACGATGGGGAACAGACAGATCTCTCCTCTGAGAGCTTACTGAAGAGAAGCCTTTTGGGAAATGGGGTCAAGTCCCAATTCTCTCATGCTCAGTGTGTGGCTTTAGCCCATTTTACTACTCTGAGCTCTTGTGTGCTTTCTTACCTGGAAAGTAGTTGGACATACCTTATTCTTGGTATGTCAGACTAGAGTCTTTAGTCCAAGGGACCACAAATCCTAGGAAGCTGTGAACCTGGATTGGAAAATATTACACCTACAGCTTTTATAACCTCAAGGGATATTTAGCATTTTCTTTAATTATGAATATGACCAACATATTTAATTATAGAGTATGAATATTTAATTATGACTATTACCAGTGGAGTTCAATATTAGCACATGTGTGTGGAGGCCAAAGGACAGCTGACATTGTTAGAAATGCCATTCACCTCTATTGAAACAGTGTTTACCATTTGCCTGGAGCAAATTTAGCTAAGCTTTAGCTTAGCTTGCCAATTTAGTTAAGCTGGCTGGCTGGCAAGACCCAGGGATCCTCCTGTCTCTTCCTCTCTGGTGTTGGGATTACAAGTGTGCATCACCAGGCCTGGGTTTTTAGTGTGGGTTCTGGGGATTGAACTCATGTTTGCAGGGCAAGCACTTTACTGGCTGAGCTATCTTCCTTAGTCTCCACAATAGCTTAGCTGGGCAGTGGAGGTTTATGTCTTTAATCCCAACACTCCGGAGGCAGAGACAGTGGGTCTCTGTGAGTTCTAGGCCAACTTTGTCTGCAGAGTCAGTTCCAGGACTGCCAGGGCTGTTACACAGAGAAATCCTGTCTTGAAAAACAAAACAAAGTAACAACAAAAGAGTTATTTTATTTTGTATATATTAAGTGTATGTATGTATGTGTGCTACATGTGGTTAGGAGTCTGAGGGGGCCAGAAGAGGGCCTTGGATCCTCTGGAACTGGAGTCAGGTGGTTGAGAGTTGCCACGTGGGTGCTGAGAACTGAACCCAAGTCCTCTGCAACAGCAGCACATGCTCTTAACTGTGGCGCCTTCTCTCCCACCCCACAGTTTCGTCTCACTGACGCAGATACTTTGAAATAAGCTTTGATGCTCATTGCTGCTGCAAAATGGCCTTAGTTGCTAACACTTGCTGTTTGACCTTGTTTAGCAAACCAATGAATGACCATGCAATTCTGCACTCCATTTTCAAGGTCATTTCCGTACAGTGGACTTTCTTCTATGTTATGCGTTTACAGATGTTTTTCTGAGAAGGGATGCCTGGGAAACAAACAAAACAGACAAACAAACGGCACGAAGAGTCCTTTTCCTTTCTGGGCAATGCAAGAGTGATAGAGAGTGATCTTCAAACCCAGAGGACTTGAGCTGAGGGAGGTCTTTGGGTCCTCCGCAGCTCAGGAGCCCTTGCCTCACAGGGACTCTTTCCAAGGGAGAGGAAGTCCATGGTGCTCCACCAAGACAGCGGTACAAAGGCACCAGAGCGCCACATCTGGGTGGTCCCCGACCCCATCCCAGGAGGCCAACGGACACTTGCATATCCCACAGGCATCTGGGGACATATTTTCTAATCCACGAGGCAAGTAACAGTCCTAACAATGTCTGCTGAGTCCAGTGGGCCAGACACTGCCTTGTGTAGGGTGGCTCCGTGCATTCAGTCCTCAGAAGAGCCCCTGACATGTAAGTCCTGTTGTTATTCTGGTCTACACATTCATTCAACAAATATTTCCTAAAAAACAACTACATTCCAAACAATAGAATGATTCTTACTTTCCTAGAAGTGATGACAGTAGAAGGAGAGAGAAAACAAAGGGACATATAGTAATAATAATAAAAAAAAGTTAAGTGATAGGGTGTATCATTGCTGTGGGGGAAAATAAAGCAGGGAAAGGGGACAGAGAAACCCGCTGAGTCACATTATTAAAGTAAAATGGCTAAGAGAGGCCTCACAGAGAGATGTTTGAGCAAGGGCTTAAAGGAGGCTGTCATGTGTGAACCATGTCAGAAACAGGCGTAATGCAAGAGGTGGCATCAAGTTTCGTGGCTGTAATTCACTGAGTATTCCCTGCGTCACCCATGGTCATCAGCGGCAGTCTTGAGTGTCAGTTTGAAAGGGGTCATATGTCCCAGGCAGAAAAAAACTTCTTGAACTGAAGCCACAGCACCACGTGAAGATCCCTCACCATGGCACTTTTCCTAGACAAGACTCGTGATCTACCTGGTGGTGGGTCAGGGTGCCTGCTGCATCTCAATCTTGGGCTCCTTTAAAGTTTAAAGTGAGAAGGTTCCACCCGGTCTGACAAGCTCCCAGGTCTGGTGTTTCTGGCATTGTTTTGGTATAGTCACATGTTTCTTTCTTTGTTGTCACAAATCCGTTAGTTATCAGTTAGTCCTCAAGATGCGCTGCAATAGCAATTGTTCACTTGTATAAACAGGGGTAGAGTCATTCTCTCTTGACAATGGTACTCAGAACGGTATGACTCTTGCTGAAGACTGTTGGACTGAGGACCAGGTTTGGCTTGAAAGCTGCTGTTCTGACAACATAGTACTTCAGTACAGAGGTGGAGGAAGGCCATTCAGACACAGGGAACAATGCCAAATCCTGAGGTGGGAACACATCTGGCCTGCTGAGGGACATTAAGGGGCTGGAGGCCCCAGAAGAAGGAAGTAAGGAGTAGATGGAGACCAGATTAGAGAAGTCTCCTTGCCTGGGGCCTCATGTGCCTCTGCCATATGAGCCCTTCTGGTTGTCATGTTGAAAGAGTTGACAGAGGGCTCCTGACGTGTAAGCAGGGAGAGAGATGAGTTAAGGAGTTACTGTAGGAAGCTGAGCAGTGGTGGTGCATGCCTTTAATCCTAGCACTCGGGGATGGAGGGGTGGGGGTAGGGGGGCAGAGGCAGGTGGGTCTCTGTGAGTTCAAAGCCAAGTTCAAAGCCAACCTGGTCTACAGAGTGAGTTCTAGGACAGCCAGAACTGTTGCACAGAAAAACCCTGTCTCAAAGAAAAAGTTACTATAGGAATTCAGACGAAGAAATCGAGGCATGGAATGATGAGATAGCAAAGCTGGTAAAAAGCATGGGAAGGGTTTAGTTTTGCTCTCCTGAGATAGGGTGTGTTATGTAGTGAGGACTGCACTCTTACTTCCTATGTGGTCTCAGTCTCCTGCAATTCTGCAGTGCTGGGATTACAAGCCTGCCTCGCCTCCCAGGCCTAGCCATGGTAGGAATTTAAGTCTAGGCATTGTTACTCCAGCTGCCATTTCTTAGCTGCCCCCTTGTGTATTTCCTGTCATTGGTACAGTTGTTCTCAATCTGTGGGTTACAATCCCTTTGGGGTCGAACGACCTTTTCACAGGCATTGACTAAGACCATTGAAAAACACAGATATTTATATTCTGATTTATAACAGTAGCAAGATTACAGTTATGAAGTAGCAATGAAAATAATTTTATGGTTGGGGATCACCACCACATGAGGACCTGTATTCGAGGGCTGCAGCATTAGAAGGGTTGAGGACAACTGTTCTAGAACTCTTGGGTCTGCCTTGGACCTGAATGCTGTTTTCCCTTGCAGGTCTCGCAACCGAGGGCCGGTCGGCTGTGGACATCGTGCACCCTGTGCGAGTGGATGCAGGAGGCTCCTTCCTGTCCTATGAGCTGTGGCCACGGGTGCTGCGCAAGAGAGATGTGTCGGCCACCCAGGCCTCATCTGCTTTCTACCAGCTGCAGTACCAAGGGCGGGAGCTGCTCTTCAACTTGACCACCAACCCCTATCTCCTGGCACCTGGCTTCGTGAGTGAGATCCGGCGTCGCGGCAGCCTAGGCCATATGCACATCCGAACCCGTGCCCCTACCTGCCATTTGCTTGGTGATGTGCAGGACCCAGAGCTGGAAGGCGGCTTTGCAGCCATCAGTGCCTGTGATGGCCTGGTGAGTTCTCTGGGGTGCATGCTGTGGGGGGAGGGGTGGTGCTGGGGTTGGCGTGACCTTGACTCTGCCTGGTGGCTACCTTTCCTCTGCCAGCTACTATGCTCATGAAGGAAACGGGAATGACAGTACAGGCCTCCTTGTTCTGAAGGATAGAAAGTTTGAAAGTTTTATGTGAGCCAGATTCCTGTTGGCCTTGGTCTCTAGCAAGGCTTAGGCCCAATTCTTGAATTTCTGAAAACGTCCTGGGTAGGATAGAAGCTGCTGCTCCAGAGACCTCCTCCCCCCCCCCCCCAGAAGAGAGTTTGCAGAGGCCAAGTAGGCAGTTGGCGCTTACTTCTCTGGGGTGTCACTTACGGCTTATTCTTTGCAGATTCACTTAGGTCCCCCTTGCCTTTCGCCTTGCAGCTCAGATCAGAGGTCCCCTGAAGTCCCCCTCTTCCTACCTTGTCAGCCTCTAAGACAGTTCTCCAACTGCCAGAAGCCTGTGGGATTCTACTACCAAAGGCTAAAGCAGCTTTCACGCCAGGCAGCGTTCATCTCTCGGCAACTTCAAGCACCCTAGGGTGTATAGCAGGAACGGGGGTGTGCATACTCAGCCTGCATTGCTTTCAAAGGGTTCTCAGCCAAAATGGCTCAGGTGAAAACTATGGGGCCAGCAACAAGCAGCATGCACCGTGAGCTTCCGAGCGCCTGGGCCTGAGAGGCCTGCCTGTGCGGTAACCTATCCTAGTTCAAGAGCCCAGGCCTGCTTCTCAGCTGCATGCAGTTCATCTCACCCAGCCTGCATGGCGGCTGAGCAGAGATCTCCCTTCCAGTCTAATGATTAAGAAGCAGGCTTTGAGCAGGGTGGTGGTGGTGGCGCGTGTCTTTAGTCCCAGCACTCGGGAGGCAGAGGCAGGCGAATCTCTGTGAGTTCGAGACCATCTGGTCTACAGAGCAAGTTCCAGGACAGTCTCCAAAGCCACAAAGAATCCCTGTCTCAAAAAATATAACAAAACAAACAAAAAACAACAAAAAAAGCAGGCTCCAAGACGACATTGTCTGAGGTCACCAGTCATTTAGGGATTTTGGAGGCTGATTCAAAATCCCATCTGTAGTCCCTAAAGCTACTCTGGACTTCTTGACCCCGTGTGACCCAAGGGATCTAATTGGTGCTAGTGGGAAAGTCTAAAGGAGGTGACACCTTCTTCTCTATTGGAGTCCCTGGCTTTCTCCAGAGCTGGTGGGCTGCCTGGATGCTCCCCACGACCCTCTATTCTCTGAACTCTATGCCAGGCAGATGTACCCAGAACATTCTTGCCAGCTTCACTTCTCTGTCCAGCTATGGACCCAAGAAGCAGGATGTCTTGGTAGTCATGGCAACTGGGTGGCTTGGGTATGACAGAGCTGCCTTTGGAGTGATTCATTGCCTCGGGGAGACTGGAGAGGCTGATGAGAAGCAATGATCAGCTGGGGGGAGACATAGTGGCCAGAGAAGCCTGGCTGGCAAAGGAGATAAGAACATCCTGAGGGCCTGGCCATGGGCCACCTGACTCAGGAGGGCTGTCTGGGACTGTGTAAAATGTCATCCTGTTAGATTCTGATGCAGACCTCTTTCTCCCTTCTAATGGTGGTGGTGGGGCAGAATCCTTGGAGATGTTTTAAGAGGCTTCTAGTAAGGGCCAGAGATTTCCTTTGAAGCCTTTGGCTGTGTAGAATGGCAAGAAAAGAATTAGCATTAGGCCAGCAGGAGGGAGCCTCCCCATCTGGTTGTGGTGGGTTCAGATTGGGGAGCTGGGGCTTGGCTGGGCAGTGCCAGCCTCTGGAGTTTGTGGAAAGGCAGCCAGGTAGCAGACCTCCTCCTGTGACCCTGGTGCATCTTCCCCAGAGAGGTGTGTTCCAGCTCTCCAATGAGGACTACTTCATTGAGCCTCTCCATGGAGTTCCAGCTCAGGCTGGACATCCCCAGCCCCATGTGGTATACAAGCACCAAGGCCCTGAGTATCGGGCCCAGCAGGAGGACTCAAGGACTCCAGGCACCTGTGGGGTGCAAGGTATGTACCTCCCTATGGAGTTGTGGCTAGGGATGACTCAGAGACACATGTCCTTTCTCTGAGCAAAACCCTCATGCCCAGCTTCCTTGGGCTAGAGAGACACAACATTCAAACCGTCATACCGCCATAGCTGCTGATGTCTCATTCACCTGTAGCATTGGCTTGACAGTTCCCCTGGACTGTCCCTCCTGCTGCTGCTCACCTCCTTTGGCCCATGCTAACGCTTCATCTTCCTTTGCTCTCCCTACAAATTGCCTATGGTGTCTTTGACTCCATCAGTCATTCTTCCTCAGGTGACTGGGCTGTCCGTAGCCAATCCTAGCAGGGATACTGTCGAGGAGCCTCCTCCTCTTTCCTGTTTCTACTCCAGACTAACCAACCTGTGTTATCGGGAGCCTCACAGCTCAGAACCTGGGGAAATCTCACCCACTCCATCTCTGCCCATCATTGTCCCCAGAGCGAGAGCACCGCCTAGAGCATTGGGAACAGCGGGAGCAGAGGCGGAGGCAGCAGCGGTCAGTCAGCAAAGAGAAGTGGGTAGAGACCCTGGTGGTGGCTGACTCCAAGATGGTGGAGTATCACGGGCAGCCCCAAGTGGAGAGCTATGTGCTGACAATCATGAACATGGTGAGGTTGCCACAGATGCTATAAGGGTGGTAGGGATGGCATAGGAGGGGACATCGAAATGGGACACAAAGGGAGATATGGGTGGCGGATTCTCCCACCCCTGGGAGGGAGTCAGGGCCTCCTTCCCAGATCCCTCCTTGGATGCAGGTAGGAACCTGCTGGCTGATCCTTGTAGTTTCCTAGGAGAAAAGATCTCCATACTGCTCTATCAGTCCCAAAGACCAGGGCTCACTTGTTGTCACCTTAGAGGAGTGTCTCTGAGTCCAGCTAGGATGTATGGCTGTGAAGTCAGGGCTCAAAAACAGGGGATGCAGCCACAGCTGTTGTCCTCCTGCTGACCTCACAGCCCCACCGTGTGTAAGATCCAGTGTAGTTCTGAGGTAGCCTTCTTGGATATCATCATTGGCTCTTTATTCGGCCTCTTTTGCTGAATCTGGTTTGCACAGGGAGGTGGCCACTCAAGTTCAGGCTGTAGGGGGCTATTGCTGGATAACAGACCTTGGCCTCTGGACAGGTGAGGAAGGGCAGGGTAGGGTTCTCAGCCCTGAGGTCCTGTTTTTCCCAGTGTCAACTCTTACAGGCTCGGCTTGAAACAGGTAACAGCTTGGCTGGAAGCCCCTGCAGTTAGTAGGAGAGCCTCTTAGGAGGCAAGACTTATGCCTAGTGAGACCTACCCAGACTTAAGAGGCTCCCATGACAAACCCTTGGGTGACCAAGGATCAGGCATTTTGCTTCAGTGCTCAGCATGTTCTACTGGGAAGAGGTGGGCTTGGCCTTCACATTCTCCTGCAGGTGGTTAAGGGGCTGACATGCATTCTGAATATGGGACGGTGGTAACCCCTGGCATCACTTCATCCTCATCATTTCTGACCTCAAGAGGCCATCTACCCTCAACAGTCCCCCCTTTCCCTTAAAGAATAATGTTGGGAAAGTGCTCTTAATCCCCAAACCCACACGAAAAGCCAGAGAAGCTGACAAGTGCTGGTAATTCTAGTGCTGGAAGGCAGAGACAGGTAGATCTCCAGGACTCACCAGCTAGCCAGCCTAGCCTAATCAGCAAGCTTCAGGTCAAAGACGAAACTGTCTCAGACAAGGTGGGTGCTGGAGAGAGAACTTAGCAGGTGAAGGCACTTGCCTGGAAACCCTGGGCATCTGAGTTTGATCCCAGAACCCATGGAGGAGGGAGAGAAGGAATAGACCTCCGGGGTTGGCCTCTGACCTCCTCACATGTGCATGCCATGTGAATGAATGTCCACATGCATACATTGCATATAGGCAGGCTAATAAATCAAATCAAACAAACAAGATAGCTTCTAGGACATGATAGCCAAGCTTGGCCTGTGACCTCCACGCACATGCATACTCCTCCCAAGTTTCTCTTCCTATTTAGATACTGTTTTTCTTTAGCTATTGTTAGAATTCACAACCAACCTGCCATCATCTGTCCCCTGGACCTGACAATTGACCCTAAATGTGACCTGGCCTCTTCTTTCCTGTGGGGATTTTCACAGGGCTGGTGGCTCTTGGTATTTGGTTCTCTGCACCCTGGAACAGTTTTTATCTTTAGGGAAGGCCCTGACACACAGGGACATACCACGTACCTGCCCTCATCACTCCAGAGCTACCACCCTCAGAAAGGGTAGGGAAGTAGTATGGCGGGACCTCCATGTGGGCACTTGGCTCTTAGGATCCATTCATATCTACTCCTTGGGAAGGCTGCTCCAGGTTTCCCCTCAATAGAAGGAGAAGAGTCAGAGCCTGATGTTAAGCGGTGACATTCAGAGCTCTGGGCCATTGTTAGGGGCAGGGTGGGCGCGGGGCCAAGCTATTGCTCAGAACAGTCCTAGGAAGCCCCCGGGAAGGCTTCTGTGTGTGATCTGTCACTGTTGGGTGGGGGTGGTGTGAGTGCAGGTGGGGTGATGTGCAGGCACAATGCATACATGTCTGTGGTAGCGTGAGCAGCTGGTGTGTGTGCACCTGAGCGTGATCTTGTGTGTGATTAGATGTGCATGTTCCTGGGTGGCTGCGGTGGGCACTGGGTTTCTTATCCCACACCTTAGTTGTGTAGCCTGATCCCCTCTCGCATCCTTTTAATAGGTGGCTGGACTGTTTCACGACCCCAGCATTGGGAACCCCATTCACATCACCATTGTGCGCCTTATCCTCCTGGAAGATGAGGAGGTGAGAAGTCATATAGTCCTAAGCTTGTTTGTAGCAATGGCTAGAGCTCTTCTGGTCTGTGCCTCAAGTACCCTGTGTGGGAGGACAAGCATAGGCCTCCCAGGCCTTGACAGTATGTCTGACACTTCTGGACATTGAGACACTTTCTGTCACGTCACAGGCAGAGGGGTGGAGGTTTGAGGGCCTGGTTGCTCTGCCTCTTAGATTTCTGACTCCTGTCTTGGTGCGGAGGCAAATCAGGCTCGTCCTTCAGAGCTCCATATGAGGCATGAGACACCACTCTTTCTGTCCCCAGAAGGACTTAAAGGTCACACACCATGCAGACAACACTCTGAGGAGCTTCTGCAAGTGGCAGAAGAGCATCAACACGAAGGGGGACGCTCATCCACAGCACCATGACACTGCTATCCTGCTCACCAGGTACCAGGCCAGGAACGGTGGGAGGGCCTTAGAATTGAGGAATCTCATGTTATTGTCATAAGCAATAAGGAGACACCCGGCAGCCACTCAAGCTCTCCATCATAATAATGTCTTGCCCAATGAAGTTTAGCTAACACAAGTAGGAAGTGGACAGAGATGCAATCCAAAAATGTGTGTGTATGTGGGTGCACGTGTGTGAGAATGGTGTGTGATAATTGTGTTTATGCTGTATGCATGTGGTCTATCTATGCATATGTGATGTGTGTGAAGTATGCATGGTGTGTATGGTATGTAGAGAGTGTGTGTGCGGTGTTGTGATATTCAGTTGTGTGGGTTGGTGGCTAAGAATCTGTTTACATCGCTCTGGCTTTCAAAGTCACTCTCCTGCTGCTTGTTTTCGATTCACTACCTCTCACCTATATTCTGGGGCTATATTTTATTTTTTTCCCAACTTTTGACACTTATACTTATTTGTGTGTGTGTGTGTGTGTGCGCGTGCGCGCGTGCATGCACACATGCACATATGTGCCATAGCAATTGTGGAACTCAGGGGACAACTTGCAGACATTGTTTCTTGCCTTCCATCATGTAGATTCCAGGGATCTAACTCAGGATGTCAGGCTGGCTGCAAGGGCCTTTACCCACTGAGCTGTCTCTGGCTCAGAGTCTGAATTGTGTTCCACCTGGAGTTATCTTCCCTCTACTGGGGTATGGTGGCTGCAATGGTACCAGCATTGCTTGAGCATCACTCCGAGGTCCCACTGGTATGGGAAGTTTGTATGTGAGCAAAGACACCTGCTTCTCAAATGGCCACATATGTGGGTTGGGTGTCAGAGTGATGAGAAGTGGCACCCTTGCTCCCTGATCTGGGGTGGGCCGGGTTCCTCCCTGCCCCCTTGGCATTGGACTAAGCCTGCCTGGGACCACTTGTTTCTTTGCAGGAAAGACTTGTGTGCAGCCATGAACCACCCCTGTGAAACTTTGGGCCTGTCTCACGTGGCTGGCATGTGCCACCCTCACCTCAGCTGTAGTGTCAGCGAGGACACTGGCCTGCCACTGGCCTTCACTGTGGCCCACGAGCTAGGACACAGGTAAGTCACCTGCCCTCACTGCCAGTTAGGAACCCAACACTACCTTTCCACTCTTGGGCACCAGCCAGGAAGGATCATGGGTCGCAAAACGCCAGGGAATAATACTGTCTGAAATGCAGTCCCAGCTACAAAGCCCCAGCCCTGTCCCTGTATTCCTCAACAAGCCTGCCCTCCTGTAAGCAGGGGAGAGGCCTGTGGGAGCATCACTGACACCCATCTGCAGCGTGTCATGTGAGAGGAGTGGGGATGGCAGTCAGTATTTGGAGCCATGGCCAACCCCTTTATTGTCCTCAGTGTTGGCGTCTTTGACTCTTGTCACTCTGCTTCCATTTCTGCCCAGTCTGTGTCCCTGGGCAGACACGTGGCGAGTGCCATGTCCTCTCTGGGCCTCTGTGTGCTCCCCATAGACAGAGGGAGCTGGATGCAGTGATGTCACTTCTGTCTGTGGCTCTGGTGTAGCATGGCCTGTGCCCTTTGCTACCTGTGCCAGGATTGGCTAGTTGGTGAATTGGTTTCATGGCAGGCTCTCAGAGAGATCTGTGAGCCAGAGGGTTTGGACTGGGTGACAGCCATGCCTGTGTTGGTGGCATCAGTCCTTCTGTGTCCTGGCTGTGTCACTCTGGCTAGTTCTTTGGCCTCTCTGAGGCTCTCTAGGGTGATGAGGCTGAGTGAGTTAGTAGCTGGCATGGCTCCTTTTTGATAGCTGGGCCTCAGGAACTGTTTCCTGGGCCTCTTGAGACCTTCCTGGAAAGTGGTGGCCCAGACTTCCTAACTCAAATTCACAGCCTGAAGTCATCTTGGGGCCAGTGAGGATGTAGGGCTACAATAGACTTCCATCCCTGTCTCCTGGATTGCCATTCTTGGCTAGCTCTGGAGGCAAGGATGGGGCTCTGAGGGTCGCAAAACAGGTTCATTTCAGGCTGAGCCTGGTCCCTGGAGATGGGAAACCCAGGGAAATTCCACTGTCATCCCCATATTGTGTATTAAAGAAACAGGTTAGGGAAGGTGTGTGTCTTTCTCAAGGACACACAGCCATTAAGGTGACAGGGCTAGCCCTGGGAAGTGGGGACTGTACCCCTTACAGGCCTCCATGGGAGGGAGGCCTGGTTGCCTCCTGCTGCTCACCTGCCCCTGGGGCCTGTGCTCTCACGCAGTTTTGGCATTCAGCATGACGGCAACGGCAATGACTGTGAGTCCATTGGGAAACGGCCTTTCATCATGTCTCCACAGCTCCTGTACGATGGAGGCATTCCGCTCACCTGGTCCCGCTGCAGCCGCGAGTACATCACCAGGTTCCTCGAGTAAGTCCTTCCCTGGGCCTGCTGGCCAGGCCCTGTCTCTGCGGTCATTGTCTCACGGCGGGGATGCGGTGCCAGGTAGTGGGATGTGATGAGGGACCTCAAGGGTCATCTTGCACAGTGCACCAGTGCTGTGTCTTGGAGGATGGGCAGGAGCTGGTGGGGGCCCAGCTAGGAGAAGTGCCAGGCTCCAGGGCAGGGAGGGGAGCCTGCTGCAGACAGGGAAGGGTATCACTGGGTGGAGTCAGGGAGATGCTGGTAGCCAAGGCTGGCAAGGAGTGATACTAGGGGATGGGTGGTCAGCTTCACAGCCAAGTGAGACCAGGCAAAGAGGAGCAAAAATAGAAGGCATTTCTTCCTTCTTTCTCTTGCTTTGCTGAGCTATTTTGTATTCCTATTTAATATTCTAAATAAGTAAAAGGTTTAAACCTAATTTTTTTTAATATTTATTTATTGGGGTGCACATGTGTGGAAGTCAGAGGACAATTTGTGGGCTTGTGGGCATGGGTTTTCTAGATTCATCATGTGTGTTCTGAGGTTCTAACCTTTTCCTCCCCTTACTTTTTAAAGTTAAGGTCTCTCTCTCTCTTCCTCTCTCTCTCCCCCCTCTGTCTCTCTCCTCTCCCTCTCCTCTCCGTCTTTCTCTCTCTCTCTCTCTCTCTCTCTCTCTCTCTCTCTCTCTCTCTCTCTCTAGGATTTCTCTGTGTAGCTCTGACTATTCTGAAACCCAGGCTGGCTTTGAACTCACTGAGATCTGCCTGCCTCTGCCTTCTGAGTGCTGGGATTAAAGGCGGCATGAGCTATTATTAAAGGCTCATGTCCTCTCTTTTTAAAAATCATCAGGTGTGTGTGTGTGTGTGTGTGTGTGTGTGTGTGTGTGTGTGTGTGCGCGCGCATTCGCACCACAGTGCATGTATGGAGGTCAAAGGACAACTGTGTGTAGTCATTTCTCTCCTTACACCTTTATGTGAGTCCTAGGCATCAAATTTAGGCTGCCAGGCTTGCATGGCAGCCCCTTAACCTGTTGAGCCACCTCACTGGCCCTAACTGACTTCTGAGCACACATTCTACCCTTGCTTTCACTTTGTACAGACCAGGCGTGTGGTACTGCTGCTCGATCCCAGCGCCTCAAGCATGGCCGGGCATGCTCTTGGAAACTTTGCTACATGTCCACCCCCTGCTGCCGGTTTTATCTTAAGTGCCAGTGTGAGCTTTTAACATGCAGAAAGGTCACAGCTGCACACTGGCCTTTCTGAGTGGTCTTCACTGGGGCAGTGGAAATAGTGAATGAAACTATTCAAACTACTTAAACTACTCGGTTGTTTTCTGAGTTCTTTCCTCCATACACTCATTCGTTCTTGGTGGTCCACCTTCTGCTTACTGACCCCAAAGAAAAGACTGCTATGGGGCCTATCTTGTCCTTTCCTCTTGTGTTGTTGTCAGCACAGCCATTGGCTAAAATGCAGGGGTGCAACCTGAGCAAGAAGGGACACAGCTGCTCCTTAGTTGGCATCATTTGCCAGAACCAATGCTTCTTTCTTCATTGGAGCAAGTTTGGGTTTGAGTGACAGTGTAGCCTCTAGGCTGTCCAAGCTCCTCTCTTGGTTGTAGGCATGGCACACGTATCTGCATGGATTCAGCTTTCCTTTTAGCGAGCTGCTAGGCATGCAGTGGGTCCCTCAGGATCCTGTGCTCATGAAGAGAGTGAATGCTACATACAAATAGGGTGACAAAGGACACTGGAGGCAGACACTGTGTATCTCTCCTTCTCGTGCACATGCTCCTGTGTCCTTTTAGAACTTGCTTACAGAGCTGAGGTTCAAGACATTGAAAAATTAAAAATGTCAACAGTAGAATCTTAAGTGGCCTATTTCTTTCTCTCTTGAGACAACTGCATGTGACTCGAAGTTATGCAGCTTCCTCCCTGCTATACTTCCATAAAGGCACCCCTAGACTGCCATTTCTCACTTTTGCATACTGGATCTTAGCTGGAAGTTTGAGAATTAGCCCTCTTGCATTAATTCCTTTGTACTTGTTAATTGTACTTGCATTAATTCCTTGCATTAATTCATTTGTACTTGTTTCTTCTATGTCAGCCCCAAATAGCTCTAATACATTTTGATTGAGTACTGTATTACTTGTTTCATTACTGTGACCAGGTCCCTGATGAAACAGCTTAAGGGAGGAAGGACTGATTCTGACTTGCTGTTTAGGGATGCAGTCCATCACAGGTGGTATGGGGTGGCGGCTGGACTGGCTTTGTCCCTGTAGGTGAGAGCCTGAGAGTTGGGCAGACGATCACCCTCAGTACCCTCACCCAGTGGGCTGCAGGCACTCTGTAGACCCAGCATCTCAAAGGTTCCCTAACATCTCTAAGCATGCCACTTGCTGGGGTTCAAAGCCATGAGCCCACGGGGGACAGTTCATATTCAAACCATAGCAAGTACATATTAAATGTTTTCATTATTAAGGTTTTGTGCTTACTTTTCTTCTGAACCAAGTATTACAACAAAGTGAATATTTTTAAATAAAAATTTAATTATTTTATGTGTATAAGGGTTTATTTGCATGTATATCTTTAAAAATTTTTTTTATTCATTTTCCATACCAGCTACAGTTCCTCCTCCCTCCCCTCCTAACACTCCCTCTGTCTCCCTCCCCAGTCCACCCCATCCACTCCTCAGAAAGGAAAAGGCCTCCCATTCAGAGTCAACAAAGCCTGGTACATTAAGTTGAGGCTGGGCCAAGCATGACCCCCGCCCCACATCAAGGCTGAGCAAGGTATCCCACCATATGGAATGTATTTCAAAAAGCCAGCTCACGGCATGCCTGTCTTTATCAGGAGTGGCCTGGTGCCTGTGGAGCCCCTGGGACTGGGGTTATAGATGGCATGAGTTGCCATGTGTGTGCACGAGGAATTGAACCTAGGTTGTCTGGAAGAGCAATCAGTGCTCTTACCCACAAAGCCATCTCTCTAGCCCCCCTATAACAAGTTTTTTGATTTGCCTGGTTTTCTTCCCCCCTTTAAGCCTTCCACATCTAACCATGCTACTTTCTAGAATGTGGCTTTTCCAAAGCTTATCCCTGTCACATAATTTATTATTTTCATCCTTTCCCAGATCTGTAACCTCCCCACCTGTCTTAGTTAGGGTTCCTATTGCTGTGATGAAACACCTTGACCAAAAAGCAAGTTGGGAAGGAAAGGATGTATTTGTCTTACACTTCCACATTGCTGTTCATCACTGAAGGAAGTCAGGACAGGAACTCACACAGGGCAGGAACCTGGAGGTAGGAGCTGATGCAGAGGCCATGGAGGGGTGCTGCTTACTGGCTTGCTTCTCCCTCCCCCACTCTCCTGCTTGCTCAGCCTGCTTTCTTATAGAACCCGGGACGCCAACCTAGGGATGACACCACCCACCATGGGCTGCCCCCCACCCCCAATTTTTCACTAATTGAGAAATGGGTTTCATGGAGGCATTTTCTCAAGTAAGGCTCCTTCCTCTGATGATTCTAGCTTGTGTCAAGTTGACACCCAAAAGCAGCCAGTCCACCACCCCCAGCTTCTCCATAGACTGGATACTTTCCTAGGCTTCCCCTAAAGCTGCCATAGAGAGGCTTCCTGCTTCCTGCAGTTCATGCTACTTTCTGAGGAGGGATTATCTTCTGTTGTTTTGATGGATCATGCCTTCAAGAGTCTTTCCAAAGTGGGCACATAGAGATAAGCTGTCTGAGCGTGTCTTTATTCTTTCTTAACATAAGCTTGATAGTGTGATTTGGTATCCAGTCACCCTTGGAATGTGGAAGGCATTTTTTCCATTATCTACCAGTTTCCAACATTGCTGTTGAGACACCCCATACCATTCCTATCCTTGTGTCTTTGAATGCGACCTTTTAAACAATCTGGAAGCTTTTAGGAATCTGTTTCTTCTTTTATGGCAACTTTAAAATTCATAACTATGTGTCTTGGTCTCTTTATTTTGGGGACATGCATTGGGCTGTCTTTATCTAGAAACCCATGTTTTTCAGTTACTGGAGATGTTTTTGTATTATTTATTTTTGATGAACTATTTTTTTTCTTTCTTGAACTTTTATAATATTGAGCTGTTCTTTCCTTAATTTTTAGGCTTTTTCTATCTTTTCTTCTCAGAGAAGCATTGGTTTGTCTTTCATATATTTCTTCTGCTAAAGGTTTTGTTTGTTTAGAGATGACTGTCTCATGCAGCCAAATTAGCCTCTAACTTGGTGTCTAACCAAGGTTGACTTTGAACTCCTGATCCTCCTGTCTCCATGGTATTATACATGTGTGTCTTCACCCTTGGCACTGTTAAAATTTTGACATTTTTTTATTGTACTTTTTATTTCCTTAGCTTTAATACTCTCTCAATACTTGTTTTTATGTTGTTTTACTTCATATATGCATTGTCTGCTCTTCCTAAGGTTCAGATTTACATGAATTTAGAAGATCTTTTTCTCTCCTCCTCCTCTTTTCTTCTTATTTAGAGACAGGGTTTTGTATTCAGATTTTTCTTTGGGCTTCCAGCTCACAAATAATGACACAGAGACTTATTATTAATTGTGAAAGCTTGGCCTTAGCTTAGGCTTGTCCCACTAGCTCTTATTACTTAAATTAATCTTTTATTAATCTATGTTTTACCATGTGGCTTTTTACCTTTCTTTTATTCTGTATGTCTGACTTCCCACATCTCCATGGTGTTTCCTGCCCATCTTAATTTATCCTCTTCTTTCTTTCTTTCTTTCTTTCTTTCTTTCTTTCTTTCTTTCTTTCTTTCTTTCTCTCCCTGGAAGTCCTACTTATACCTCCTGTCTAGCTATTGGATGTTCAGCTTTTTATTACAGCAATCACAGCGACACACCTTCATACAGTGTAGAAATGTCTCATTACAGGGTTTTGCTGTGTAGATCTGGCTGTCCTGAAATTTACTCTGTAGACCAGGCTGTCCTCAAACTCAGAGATTCTCTCGCCTCTCCCTCTCTAGTGCTGGGATTAAAGGTAGGAACCACCACTGCCTGGCCTGAAATCTTTTTTCTTTGGGTTATTTTATTTCTTAATATTGATTTTATTTATATTTATGTGTCTCGATGTACACACATGTGAGTATAGTACCTGCAGAGAAGGCATTGGATCCCCTGCCACTAGGGTTAGAAGCTGCTGTAAGCCATGTAATTTGGATGCTGGGAACTGAATGGATGCTGCCAACTGAATGCTGGTCCTCTGTAAGAGCAATAAGTGCTCTTAACCAATGAGCCATCTCTCCAGGGCTGATTTATTCTTTCTGAACCTATTTCTTTCACTTTAAAGATTTTTCTTAAAATGTGTTGGTATATTTTGTTTAGAGAAGGAGAAATAGCTGCCTACTGGGAGATCTATAGCCTTGGCTATAATTTTCTGAGTCATTGATGAAGGACTTATTGGGACTGATGTGTGTGCGTGCGTGTGTGCATGCATGTGTGGTGTGTGTGTGTGTGTGTGTGTGTGTGTGTGTGTGTGTGTGTGTGTGTGTGATCCTTAAATGCCAGAAACTGAGGTCATGTTTCTGAGTGGCTTGGAATATCCAGAGAAGGCACTAGCCTCCTGGGAGCATGACACATCTGTCTGTTGGCATCTGATAGGGCAGGGCTTGCTGGTGTCTCAGCCTTCACTGTGCAGAGTATTAGTGGCTCTTTCTCTATAGGTTTCTCTGCTGTGGGTTCTTTGTCCATGACTGGCATTCCTAGGCCAGAACCTCCCGAGTCTCTTTTCTCCTGGGCCGGGTGATGGCAATCACCCTGGGTTGGAATAGAAACCTTCAAATTAGCTCTGTCTTCAGCTCTACTAGCCTCCAGAAAGCTAAGGGTCCCTGAGATCCAGACTTCTGTGTCTTCCTAGGATTCTGTTTCTTCCCATAGGCTTTTAGTTCTCAGCCTCTGTCACTTTATCAAGTCAGCTACTGATCGACCATCTGCTTTGCAGCTTCCAGAAATTCCGTTGACATCGTTCACTTGCTGTCATCACATCCCTCTTACCCTCTGCCCGGATGGAGTTATGCTTTGTTTATGCCTCATGTCTGTGTAGAAGAAGAGCTTCAGCAGAGGGCAGAGGAGATAGGCAGGCTTGCTCAGTGTGTTGTGGTTCTCTGGAAGCTCGCCCACTCCCTATGGCAGGAAGCTGGTCCCACTCACTCCCTATGGCAGCAGGCTGGTGCGTGCCCAGGGCCTCTAGGCTGCTGAGATCATGGACACGGGTCTTCCCTGGAAGAGGGATTTGGGTAAGGGATGACAACTGGAAACTTAAGAGTTCAGTTTGGTGTTTAAAATTTGGACTCTGGCCCAGGCTCCTTGTGTTGGCAGATGAGTTACATTAGCCCTTAAGCCTCCAAAAAATGGGGATCATGATGGACAAGCTCAGTGTTTGCTGTGAGGATTAACCAAGAAAGTAAGAGGCACACTTAGCACAGTGCCTACCACATAGTACACAGTACATGGCCATGTTGCTATTACTCTTTCTATAGTTTCCAAGTGGTTGACCGGTGGGTTTGAACTAGGGAAGCAGCCTGGATGCGGAGGAGGTGAGCCTCCCCCAAAGAGGGGCAGAGGATGGGGAAATCAGAATAGTGGGTACCCTGAAACACCCCCAGGGCTTGTTCCCAGCTGCCCCACCCAGAGTGCCACCCAGCACCCTGGCTCAGGGACAGAGAGCTGAACAGGCAAGTCTCTGTGTTCTTTTAGCTGCTGGAATGTATGAGAGCCTTGGCTGGGGGCCTGGGCTCTGGGTAGGAGGAGAGGCAGAGTGCCTGAGCCTGAGGTCTGTGTTGCAGATGGAAACGGAGCCTACCACCTGAGGGTGCTTGGGAGGGACAGCCACCCACCGGGGACACTTTTGTGCTCCATCCGTGAGTGAGCAGGCAAGGGGTGCAAAGTCCAGGAGAAGGGAAAAGCAGAGGGGTCCTCTACAACAGGCAGACTGGTTGCTCCATCTCCCACCCACCAGCTCCTTGCTGGGGTGGGACAGGAGGCGTTTCTGCCCAAACAGGGTGGGGATCTGAACGAGTGGGTGCTGAAAGGGCGGTGCAGCAGCCTTCCCACAGCTTGGAGAACTTTCAGCATCATGTACAGACCACCCACTATCCCCATATAGCCACGCCCCTCGGTTCCCATCGACTATCTGTTTCCTGAGCCAGTAGGCTGAGACACAGATTCCCCTTGCTGGGTCCACAGGCACACTTGTAACAGAGGCCAAGGTCACACATACAAAGATGAAGGCACAATAACCCAAAGTGATGAGGGCATGGTAGCGGTCCTTGGTGTGTGTGGGGTGTGGGAAGGTAGAGGGGGACAAAGACCTCTCTTGGAGTCAGGGACATACTCTGAAGGCTTTTAGAGCTGACACTGAAGCCAGGTAGACGAGGAAGCTGGGCACATCGGAAGCCTGGCGGGGGCAGAACTAGGGAATCTGATGGGGTGTTTGTATGGTGAAGGGATGTTTGTAGCTAGTCTAAGACAGCCTACCGGAAGAACCCCAGGAGTCTGGGCTGAGAAGTGCTTAGGTATGGTGGAGAGGTGGCAGCACTCACAAGTCTCTCCTGTTCAATCCAGGGAGACCCTGTTCATGCCTGTTCTTAAAGTCAGGATTTTACAGAGTGGGAGGCAGGCCCCGGGGGAATGTGGGGTTCTTCATCTCATCTCCAGCAATCTCCTGTGCAGTGACTCTTCGACCGGAGACTAGGGCAATGACGGAGGGAAGCTGGCACATAGGTAGTTGACAGCTCTTCCCAATATCGAGATGACAGTAAGGCTTCCTACTGGAGTCATCCCTGGTCTACTGTGACCCCATGTGGGGTGGCCGGGCCCTGCCATAACTAGCACAAGGAGGAGCCCCCAGGGGGTGGCTGATGGGTGTGGGGACCTTGGTGTGTGTCCGGCTGTGGGAAGACCTTGGCCGTGAGCCAGCCAGAGGAAGGAAAGGCTGTCCCCAACTTTTCCTAGGCAGACACTGTGCTGGGTACTTCTATAGCTTGGGGCCAGCCTCTTATCCATGAGGGTGAGAAGGTCCAGAGAGGGTGGGTGGGTGGTAGCCCAAGGTCATACAACAACCACAGAGGAAGGGAAGGCCAACTTCCAGCTGCTCCTGTGACTTCCCTAGCAGACAGTTCTGTGGGTACCTCTACAGTTTGGGATTGGCCACTTAGACATGAGGATGTGATAGTTTAGAGAGGATCAGAGGTAAACGGAGGCCACATAACAGCCAATCAGAGAGGTAGGTGGCCATCTCTCTAGCTGTCCAGTATCAAGCCCATAGGTGCCCCGCTCCCAGGAAGTTGGCACATTGCCACAGGGGACGTGTCCCCTCTCCCTTCCTCTGCCACATTCTAGTTCTTCCCTCCCTCCTCAGGTTTCTCCCTCTGCCTGCTCCAACCAGATCCATATTTATCCTGGCCCCCTGGCCTGGTACCTTCTGACCTCAAGTCTACCTGATTTGTACTCATTCCCCACTCATTGGGCCCGTGTCCCCACAGATCCTGACTCCTATTATTTCCAACTAAGTCGGTCTAGTGACCTAGTTGCCTGTCTTTGTGGCTCAGTTCTCTTTAGGCTCTGGGCTCTGGACCCTCCTCCCACCCCTGAAGCACCAAAATGAGCCCTAGGGGGCCGGCAGCATGGTCGCACCCTCCTGCATCTAGACAACCTCATAGAACATTCAGTCAATCGAGGCAGAGGTGGTGGCATGGGACTTGGGATGCCCCTCCCAGAGCCCTGTTGCCTCCCTGCCCCCTGCCTGCTGTAGTAGTGCTTGGCCACCTATCTGGGTACCACATCAGAAGGAGTATGTATGTATGTGATGGACACGGGCTGTAGCTGCTCATATGGGTCCATCCTCTTGTCATTGTCCTGGAATGCTGGCTAGAGGAAGGCGGGAAGAAAAGGGGAGTCAGGAGCAGGGGGCAGGCCCTCAGGTCAGAGTGGGAGGTCGCTGGGCAGCTGTTTCCCCAGAGGCCTTTTGTTTTATCAGCTGTGGTGTGATGCTTTCCAGAGCCTGGCCCAGTTCAGCTGGGCCCCAAGGCCGAAGGAGCTAGAAGCATAACCACTCGAGAGCTTGGTGGACCTGACCTTTGGAAGAAGGGTACCAGAGTGTCTGTGGTGGGACAGTGGCTTGTCCAAGGCCTGCAATAGGAGTGGGGTATTTGTTAGCTGACTGGGAGAGGTCTACAGGGCTGCTTTGCTAGGCTGGGGTCACATGACCTCCTGGCCAAGTGGAAGAGTGTCATTTTCCTACCCTTTGCATAAGTCCCACCTGCTCGGCTCTCCCATCCAAGCCTCTGTCACGGGTCTCAGGCTGCATTCTTGCCCTGGGGACCTCACTTTACCCTCCCATCCCATTTTCTGCAGCCGCGGGTGGGGCCTGTGCTTGGATGACTCTCCAGCCAAGGATGCCATTGGCTTCCCCTCGGTGCTGCCCGGTGTCCTGTATGATGTGGACCACCAGTGTCGCCTTCAGTATGGGGCTTACTCAGTCTTCTGTGAGGACATGGACGTGAGTATGCGAGCCACAGGCGGTGGTCCTCACCAGCCTGAGAAGGCCAGGCTCTGAGAAAGTCTGCTAATGTGACCTGTGGCAGAGGCCTGGGTTTGGGTGGCCACAGACCCGGGTCTAGATTCTCTATTAACCCCTAGGGGACTTTGGATAAGTTGTCAGTCCTCTGTATTTGGATTAGAAAAATAAAAAGGTGTCTGTCCTTCAGGGTCCCACAGAAGGTCTTGTAAAAGCATGACATAAGCTTCTAGCTTGGGTGCTTCAGGAGGTGCAGCCAGAGGCTGAAATAGGTGGCCAGCTGGAGACAGTGCTCAGCACCAACCCAGCTTGGAGGGCAGCCCCTCCCAAGGGCCCCATGATATCATGCTGTGAGGGGAGGGGCCACAGAAGTAGACAGAGGACTCTCACACTTGCACACTCACTCACATGATGTACTGTCCCCATGGAAAGTTGTTCAGGGGTTCTTGGGGCAGATTGTGTGGTTTCACCAGGGAGAGTTTGCGTATAATGCACACGCCTCTTTGCAGAATGTCTGCCACACACTGTGGTGTTCTGTGGGGACCACCTGTCACTCCAAGCTAGATGCAGCTGTGGACGGCACACGATGTGGGGAGAATAAGGTAAAGTGGGAAAGGTCAATCCTGGCTGAATCTGGGGTGGGGGAGGCTGCCTCTTTCCTCTGACCATACCTAGCCAGACTTCCCTGGGGTCCACTTTAGCTTATCACCTTGTGCTGTTCTTAACTGACCCTCAGCCTTCTCTGGCCCAAATTGCCATCACTAAATGTGGGTATGATTCTCACGCTCAGTTTATTTTTTCATGCGTTCATCTTCACTGTGGTGTCTGGGTTGTGGGTGACCATAAAGGCTTTCTAACACCTTCCCTCCTCCTGCCCTTTGAAACCATCCTGCCTACTTCATTGTCACTGGGGCGAGGATGACTGACAGGTGTTGGGGTTGGGTTGCTCTGTTCCGTCTGTCTCAGTAGTGGTGTCTCAATGGAGAGTGCGTCCCTGAGGGCTTCCAACCCGAGGCGGTAGACGGTGGCTGGTCCGGCTGGAGTGCCTGGTCTGTCTGCTCGAGGAGCTGTGGCGTGGGTGTACGGAGTGCTGAACGACAGTGCACGCAGCCTGTGTGAGTGTGGGGCCCAGGCTGGGATCAAGGACCTGAAGAGCCAGCTGATAGCAGAGACTACCTCTGTTCCAGCATCCGGCTCTCAGAAGTATCCCTGGAATGGCCAAGTCCAGTGTCTAAATTACCATGGGCCATGTCTAGGGAGTGTTCTGGGAGCTTTCCCCCAGAGCTGACACCATTGCAGAGAGGGGAGTGCTCTCCAAGAGCCTGGGGGAAATGCAACAAAGGCGATGGTGTGGGGAGGGGGAGCAGGTGAATGCCTAGAGTCTGGGCCCTGGAATGCTCAGGGCTCAGGTCCTCCACCCTCATACAAGGGCCTTCCTTCTCCACTGTTCCTCTGGACCTCAGTGTGCCAGACTCTGAAATGGGGTGTTAGCAGAGCCCACCTGATTAGGTTGCCGTTGAGTAAAGCCAGGGTAAGGCACTGAATCCTCCCAGTGCTGTGGAAAACACCCAGCACAAGCTACTTCAGGTATCCCAGGAGACTGGGAGAACTGGGCAGCACTGGTGGGGTGGTTGTGGCCTGGAGTGAGCTTTTTCATCTTAAGGGGGCTATGGACTCAACGAGATAGGGCTCCCTGCCCCCCTTGAGCAAATTCTTTTGCTTGACTGCCAAGGAGGCGGGATTCACAGCCAGCTCCATCTCAGGGCTGCTGTCTCTACTCCTCCAGCTCAGCCGGGGTGCGGCTCACTTGGCTTAGATGGGGTACAGGTTAGATGCCAAGCTAAGGCAGTGTCTCACCCGGGTGGGGACCTGGAGGTTCCTTTGACCTGGCCCAGGGTGCTGCCCCCAGGAACAACTCTAATGACACAAGGCTTACCACATGCTCCATCCAGCCTCTCAGCACCCTGCTTAGAGGCAGTCCAATTCCATTTTAGAGATGAGGAGTCTGAGGCCTGGAGGATGGCAGGGCATTTACCTACGGTCATACAGTGGGTCTGGGCCAAACCTAGGCATCTTCCGTATATCCTTGGAAGCAGGAAGGATGTGTATGGGTCAGAGAGTGGCAGCCCCTGAGGGCTGAGCAGCATGACTGAGGATGGCAGGGGACTCTGGATGCTTGGCGTTGGGTACTAATAGCATGCTCATAGCCCCACAACTCTCCTCATAGGCCTAAGCACAGAGGCAAGTACTGTGTGGGGGAGCGGAAGCGGTTCCGGCTCTGCAACCTGCCAGCCTGCCCTGCTGGCCGTCCCTCTTTCCGCCACACCCAGTGTAGCCAGTTTGATGCCATGCTCTACAAGGGCCAGCTGCACACATGGGTGCCCGTGGTCAATGATGGTGAGTCCTGCTGCCCATGTGGGCACGGAGGCCAGGGGTGGGAGATGTAGGCCCACTGATACAGGCCCGCATATAGAAGTCCAAATATCACCCTCAGCCCATGAAGGGGTTTTCATGATGGCCTCTGTAATGCCTGTTGTTTTGCTTTCGCTCCACGAGTCCTCCATTTGTCCCCTCAGAGAACCCCTGTGAGCTGCACTGCCGTCCCTCCAACCACTCCAATACAGAGAAGCTGAGGGATGCTGTGGTGGATGGCACCCCTTGCTACCAAGGTCGGGTCAGCCGTGACATCTGCATCAATGGCATCTGCAAGGTGTGTGGGATAGCAAGAGGCTCTCCTAGCTGTACTGGCAGGCAATGGACCCATCTCTAGGTCTTTTCTGGCTTTCTCTAGGCTGCATATCAGCCCCTTCCCCTGCCGGATGCTAAGCCTCTATGCCCCACTGTCTCTGGCATTGGGCACCCCACAGTTGGCCCCATATTCTCAGCTGTCTTACCACTTTGTCTCCACCAGCTGCCTCCTGCTCACCCCAGTACACCTTTCTATACATCCCCAGCCATGACGCCAGAGCCTGGATGGATGCAGGCAACTGCTCCTCTCTGATAGGAAGGGGCTGACTAGGTGGTATTGGTGTTGTGCCAGGCTCTGGCACTGTGTTTGGTAACAGTTCTGGTTTCTATTACTGACTGCTTTTCCATGCCCAGGGTCCCAGGTGCCTGTCTTACCCTGCCTCTTGCCTTAGAAGCTACTGTGCTAAAGGCCTAGGAAAGAGGTGCTGACCCAGTGTCTTTGATATTGAATCCCGTTTCTGGAAAATTCCACCCTATGCTAGACTCCATGCTTACCCGCAGCCTTATATGAGAGAGACTTCCTGCCTTTTGTCTCATGTGATGCTCTCAACACTTTTAAGGCATGGGCAGATGTCCCCCTTTTCCATCAGAGAGTGGAGCGCATGTGTGTCAGGAAGGATGACTGTAATGGAGCTGGACCCAAGCAAGGGCTCTTGACCTCCGACTAGGGTCTCTCTACTGCACCCTGGTGGACACCCAAAGGCGGCTGGCAGCCAGTACAAAGGGCCTCCTCTCTTACAGAATGTGGGCTGCGACTTTGAGATCGACTCTGGTGCCAGGGAGGACCGCTGTGGTGTATGCCAGGGCAATGGCTCTACTTGTCACACCGTGAGCAGGACCTTCGAGGAGGCTGAGGGCCTGGGTATGGTTGGGACTGCTGGGCTATGAATGTATGCCTGGAATCCTATTCTCTGCCCCTGCGGTCCTTGCCTAGACTAGACATAACAAACAGGGCCTCCTTACAGAAGTCAGTGAGACCCTGACCCAAGTGAGACCTGTCCTACGGATCCTTCTATTCTAGGGACTGAGTGGTCTGTCGTCCTTTCAGAGGGGTACTGCCCTTTGATGCTTCAGAGACCTTTCTAGAACCATGCCTCAGCCTTAGGGTCTGAGTTACACATGGGACTCAAGTGCCAACCGTGTGCTCAACTGTGGGGGACACCTAGGTGAAGAGCTCACAGGGTGACAGAACCTTCACAGTGACAAATGCAGTAGGCTATGTACTTCAGGGAGGGAAGGAAACGCTGAGCTAGAATGTCTTGACCTAGGAAGTCAGGGCAGACTGCCTGTAGGAGGTAGATACTGAGCTGGGCAATGATGGGCTCAGGGGACTGGGTGAGGAGAACCCAGCTAGAACCTGTGATCGAGCCTGGGCCTGTAAGGCCGGCAGGCTGTGAGGCTACAATGCAGGCAGGCAGGCTGTGAGGCTACAATGCAGGCAGGCAGGCTGTGAGGCTACAATGCTGGGCTCCACAGCTTGCATTTCTTTCCCAGAGCTGGTTCACATCCCCGTAGGAGCCTGTGCAGAGCACCCAACATCAGTGTCTCATTTCCTCATTGTAAAGCGGGGACAACAATAGTGCCTACGTTATGGCATGGAGTAGCTCTGGGCATACCCGAGAGCAGTGTTACGTTACTGAGAGAAGTCAGGCGACTAGAGAAGAAGAGAATGCACAAGCATTTTGGCTTTCCAGGATGGGAGAGATGATGGACAAGGCTGTGAAAAAGATCAATTCAGTCTTCCAGGAGAGCGATGCTGGGCCATGGGGTCAGAGGGGAAAGATCTGTGGGCCCTTTCTGAGGCCTGGGTGACCCAGAGTAGGCATAATATCATGGGGAGGGGGCTCAGAATCCTGAGTTGATGGTGGAGAGGAAGCAAGAAGGTGGGAGACAGCTGACTGCTTATCCAGGGGCCAAACTCTGTACAACCCCTGCCGACAGGGTACGTGGATATAGGGCTGATCCCAGCCGGAGCCCGAGAGATCCTCATTGAGGAGGTGGCCGAGGCTGCCAACTTTCTGGCTTTGCGGAGTGAGGACCCTGATAAGTACTTCCTCAATGGTGGCTGGACCATCCAGTGGAATGGGGACTACCAGGTGGCAGGCACTACCTTCACCTATGCACGTACCGGCAACTGGGAGAACCTCACATCCCCAGGCCCCACCACTGAGCCTGTCTGGATCCAGGTACCTGCCTTTCAAGGCCAGGGTGGGAGGAATAAGCAGGGTGGTCCCCAAGGTAGGATATACAGGGACAAACTTAGGGCTGTGGCAGGGTATGGTTCTGGGACAGGCTCAGCTGATGGGGCCTTTGAACCTCAGCCTCAGATTTCCATCTCTAGAGTAGGTAGCCAGTACAGATCAGTTCACAGAGGTGTGTTACGAGCATGTTTTCCCTGCTGGTCGGTTCCCGTCGCCAAACCAGCCCCCAATAACACGCTGAGACTCTGTATTTGATATAAGCTGTTGGCCACTTATTATCATTGTTTATCGGCTAGCTTTGTCTTAATGATTAACCCATTTTTACTTATCTAAGTATTTTTACGTGGTCATCTTATCCGAGCGGCAGGCAGGCATCTTGCTTCCTCCATGCTCTACATGATGACTCTTCCTCACCACTTTTTCTTTCCTCCTTGTCTCCTAGCCCCGCCTATCTTGCTTTCCTATTGGCCACAGTGCTTTATTAATTAACCAGTATGAGAAACATATTTACAGAATAACATCTCCCATCAGAGGTGGATAATCCCAGACACAGGTTCTGGGCAGATGGAGAAGGCCCCTGGGTTCACAGGCCCCCATTTGCTCGTTCCAGCTGCTGTTCCAGGAGAGCAACCCTGGGGTGCACTATGAGTATACCATCCACAGGGACAGCCGCGATGAACTGCAGCCACCTGAGTTCTCGTGGCACTATGGGCCCTGGAGCAAGTGCACTGTCACTTGTGGCACAGGTGAGACTCACACTTGCTGAGCCCTTCGCTGAGCTTGCTTATGTGGGGGTCACGTGCAACGGTCACCCCAGAGCTTTGAAGTGAGTTTTGTGAATTTATTTCTGTGTTATGCAGCTGGAAGTCCTGACCTACCACCAAGAAGCAGTGGGGTGGGCCACCTAGCCTACTACCCCCTCTGTTGCCTCCCTGTATAGGGTGTCATGGAGGGAAGGCTGGGAGGGCAGTGTGAGGTCGTGGAGGCCTTCCTTCACCCCGGCAGAGTGAGGGGAGCCCTGTTCTGTGAGGGTGTGGGCAGAAGGGGTGTGCTTATGTCTTTTGGGGCACCCTGGTGCCAGGCCCAAGCTGAGTCCCCTGGCTTCCAGGTGTACAGAGACAGAGCTTGTATTGCATGGAGAGGCAGGCTGGACTTGTGGATGAGGAACACTGTGATCATCTGAATCGGCCCGATGACCGCCAGAGGAAGTGCAGTGAGGAGCCTTGTCCTGCCAGGTGAGCTTACTGTCCCCCACCAGACTTGCTCCTGCCTCAGCATCAGGACCTGGTAGCTCTGGAGAAGAGAGCAAGAAGATTGTGGCCTCTTTTCCCAAGTCAGAGGCATCAGTCCATGGAGTGCATTTGGACAGCCAGTGCCGGCATAGATGCCCTTGACCCTCTTTCAGTGTGTGGGGACCTTGTCCAGTCCCTGGAGTTGGGGTGGCAGGAGTGAAGGATGCTCTGCTACTGGGTTCAGGGGCAGGCCACCAACTTGGGGCTTGGCTCTCTGGGGATAATTCTCCATCCCACCCTGTCTGTACCCCAATGGCTTTGGAGCCAAGCAATGGCTACCTCTGCTCATGAACCTTGCTCATGATGGGGGCTAATGTCACACCATCACCACCATGTGCTCCTTACCAGGTGGTGGGCAGGGGAGTGGCAGCTGTGTTCCCGATCTTGTGGACCTGGAGGTCTCTCTCGCCGGGCTGTGCTCTGCATACGCAGTGTAGGGCTGGATGAGCAGAGAGCCCTGGACCCACTTGCCTGTGAACATCTTCCTCGTCCCTTGGCTGAAACCCCGTGCAACCATCATGTACCCTGTCCTGCCACTTGGGGCGTGGGGAACTGGTCTCAGGTAAGTGCAAGGAGGGAAGGGGACCTGACTCTGGTACCTCAGATAACCTGCAGAGGATCCTTATGGTTGTTACCTGGGACGGAGGGAGCCTGAGGCATTCCTGGGGCAACACTGTTCAGAAAGCTTTGGGGGTCAGGAATTCCCTGGCATGCTGACTGTTATCCTGAATTAAGCATGGCCACAGAGAGCCGGCCAGGACCTCTGTCACAACGATACCATTAGTAGGCAGGTTCTGCCACCATGCCCCAGTTCCCCCCGAAGCTCCACCCTGGCCTGAGCTGTGGCCTCCTTTGCAGTGCTCTGTGACATGTGGAGCTGGCATTCGGCAGCGGACTGTCCTGTGCATCAATGATACTGATATCCCCTGCGAAGAAGTCGAGAGGCCCGTGACTGAGGCTGTTTGTCTTCTGCCTCCCTGCCCACGCCACTTGTACATGATGGGCTCAGATGGCTCTGGCAGTGGTTCCTCCAGCCCTGAGCTCTTCAATGAGGTTGATTTTATCCCACACCGGCTGGCCGCACGCCCTTCGCCAGCATCCTCACCCAAGCCAGTCAGCATCAGCAACGCTATTGACGAGGAGGAGCTGGAACTGGATCCGCCAGGGCCTGTGTTTGTGGATGACTTCTATTATGACTACAATTTCATTAACTTCCATGAAGACCTATCTTATGAACCCTTTGAGGAACCCCATCCAGACCTGGTTGATACAGGGGGTCAGATAGCACCCATTGAACCGCCCTCAGATACTCCAGTGCCTACTGCAGCAGCTCCTGCAGTTAAGGAAGAGGGGGTTCAGGGATCTTGGTCTCCTAGCCCTTCACTCAGCGAAGCTAGCCATTCCCCACCTGTGTTCTTAGAGCAGACTTCTGTGAACCCCTTGGCCAATTTCTTGTCTGAGGAAGATATGCCCCTGGAGACCCCTGAAGTTGGGCTCCCTGCTTCAGCTGATGACATGGTGACACCTGTTGACCCTGGAAACCCTGATGGGTTGCTAGTGAGAGAAGACAGGCAGGGCCAGCCACCCACTCCATGGTCTGACAGGAACAAGGTTTCCAAAGATGAGGACACCTTGAGTCATACATCACCAGCCCTGCCCCAAAGCCCTGTCCCCACACAGCCATCTTCACCCTCCATCAGCACCACTCAGGCATCTGGTTCTGATGTGGTGCAGGTGTGGGCAGGAGGGCCTGGGGCTTGGGACTCAGTGTTAGAGGGAGACCTGAAGCCTGTGCATGGTGAACAGTGGCCCACTGTGGAAGTGGCACCTCCTCTCCTTCCTCCCATGGCCTCTGTACCAGGCATCTGGGACAGGGACAGCTTCTTGCAGCCAGGAACTCCTACCTTTCCAACCCCAGGACTGGACTCACAGAACCTGAAAACTCTGGCATTGCCAGGGACCTTCTTTTTGACAGCACCGACTGATCTAAGTAGCCCTGGGCCGATGGACCAGCCACAGCCCACTAACCCTGAAGGGACCCTGAGCCCTGTGTCACTGCCTAGACCAGCTCAGGACCCTGAGGTCCAGCCTTTACAGCCCAGCCTAGCGGAGGATGGCTTTCCTACAGATCCACTGCCTGCCAAGAATGCCAGTTGGCAAGTGGGTAACTGGAGCCAGGTGAGTGTGTGGCACCAGGGATGGTGGGAAGTTGGAGCAGGACCCTGGGACTCAGCTTCAAGTGGAGAAAGACCCAGCTGTGTTCATCCTGCCTCCCTTGGAGAATAGCATAATGGTTCCCGGGATTAGCTGACTGACAGCCATGGTGGGCCCGGCCGAGGCTCCATGAAGCAGAGAGAGTATTGTGTCAGCTCTCGTGCAGCCTTGAGGCTAGTCTGTCCCACTGGGCCTCAGTTTCCCTGCTGTGAAGTGGAATTGAAGCGAGGGGCCCATCTGCTTGAGTTTTGAGTCCTTAGAGGGCCATTCGTAGACCACGTGGAGGGTTTCAGGAAAGTCTGAAGCAGCTACAAATTAAGTGCAGCTGGGAAGAGTGTCCTCACACTGACCCGCATGTCCCAGAAATGGGGCTCTTCCAGGCTCCCAGACCCAGCACTGCCTGGGAGGGCTCGGTGGGATTAGCTGAGACACAGCCAGACTCTTCCAGATGCATCACCCTTTGTCACCCTTCCAGCTCTCCCCCTCTTTTGCTAGGGACCCCATAATAGTCGGAGTTGTATGGAAAAAAAGATGGCCCGTGTTCCTTCTCTAGATTGTCATTGTAAGAGCTCCATAAACTTGTGGGGGAGAGGGATGGGTTGAATTCCTACTCACTTAGCCGATCGGAGTTCCCTGGTGAATGAGAAGCTACAGGGTGGCGGGGTAGGTAGGTGGGCCTACAGGGCTCTTAGGAGCAGGGACGGTTTAATGCTGGTGACCCTTGACTTTTTCTTTCGCAGTCTCCTCGGGAGGTGGGTGGAGGATCTGTTTTACAGATAAAAGTGTGTGGCTATCTGAGGTAGGGCTGGCAGGGTGAGGGTCTTCTGGCCTTACAGAGAACATCTGTGACCCACAGTGCTCCACCACTTGTGGTCTGGGCGCCACCTGGAGGCTGGTGCGCTGCAGCTCTGGCCGTGATGAGGATTGCACTCTTTCTAGCCGCCCCCAGCCAGCGCGGCATTGTCACCTGAGGCCCTGTGCTGGCTGGCGCATTGGCAACTGGAGTAAGGTGAGTGCAAGGACGGAGCCCTGGGTCTCATTGCTGTGGTTTGGAGACCAGCTGGGCAGGGTGAGCACTCTGCTACCATCTATGCTCTGATCCTCATATCTGGGAGTTCTTCGTTCAGCATGACCCTGGCCTGGCCCTGACTACACTGCTGTCTACCCTCTGTATCCCCATCACCCATCACTGGACTTCTTTTTTCACCAGCTCACCCGAAGTCCATCTGCCTGTCCACTAGGGTTGTCACTCGGTATCCAAGTCTTATGGGGCTCTTTGGCCCAGTCTGGAAGGTCTAACCTTGACGTACCATAAACCTCCCTGGGTCATATTGCACGCATGGGTTTAGAATGTGTCTACATGTGTGTTCCTTGGTCTCTAGTGCTCTCGCAATTGTGGTGGAGGTTCCTCCACAAGGGATGTGCAGTGTGTGGACACACGGGACCTCCGGCCATTGCGCCCATTCCACTGCCAGCCTGGGCCTACCAAGCCACCCACCCGTCAGCTTTGTGGAACCCAGCCCTGTCTCAGCTGGTATACCTCTTCCTGGAGAGAGGTGAGGTCTGGGTCTGGGGGATAGAGATTGGGGACACCCTCAGATCCTGGCTGTGCGTGATGCCTCCCTGTCCTTGCAGTGTTCCGAGGCCTGTGGTGGTGGTGAACAGCAGCGTCTGGTGACATGCCCAGAGCCAGGCCTCTGTGAGGAGCCTCTGAGACCCAATAGTACCCGGCCCTGCAACACCCACCCCTGCACGCAGTGGGTGGTGGGGCCTTGGGGTCAGGTGAGCAGAGTTGCCTGGGGAGGGACTGGGAGCAATCCTTGGCAGGTAGCCCCTGCTCCTTAGGCTTTGAGGGTGTGTGCTGTGTGTTGAGCTCTCTGCGGCCACTAAATATACGGTGGGGACCAGATGAAGTCCTTGTACTTGGCCAGGGAAAATGACATAGAGGGGAAATGGCCGTGTGTGGGCTCCTCTGAGGAGGAGACTTTGGAATCAGCGATGCCCAGAGAGGGATAAAGAGAACAGCAAGTGCTGAGCCCTGAGGCGGGAATGATGGGGACACTTAGGGGATGGCACAAGTGTGGCAGAAGCGGGGAGGAGAGGGGTCCCTAAGGGCAGGACAGCTCTCTGCTGGGTCTGCTGGGAGCTGATTGGTTCAGGAGTCTCAGTGATTCCTTCCTTAGTCTACTGGCTGCTGAATGACTGGGCAGGAGCCTTGCCCTGCTGGGCTGTTTTGTCTTCACCTTTAAATTGGGGGCAGCATGGAGGAGTGGAAGAATTAATTACAGCAGGGGTCCTGTATTGTGCCAGAAATAAACCTGGGCACAGGGTGTCTCAGGGTGGGGACCCTGGCTGAGAGCCTCTGCTGCCATGGCTTGCAGAACATCTCCTGCGTCTTTCGGGCACTGATATCACCCCAGTGTCGTCTTGGCTGTCCAAGCCTCCGGGAGAGTTTTGTATTTCTTCTTACTCTCATCTTGTCCTCGCTGCAAGGGCAGGTGTCTTCAGTGACAATGGGGTTCATCATTAGGCTCTACTGGGTCAGAGATGGCTTTCTGGAGAGGGTGGCACTTTCCAGTGATAGCCAGTCCCTGACTGCGATGGCTGGTCCTCTCTCCTATGCAGTGCTCAGCCCCCTGTGGCGGTGGTGTTCAGCGGCGTCTGGTCAAATGTGTGAACACTCAGACGGGCTTGGCAGAGGAAGACAGTGAGCAGTGTGGCCATGAGGCCTGGCCTGAGAGCTCAAGGCCGTGTGCCACTGAGGACTGTGAGCTGGTTGAGCCACCACGTGAGTGTCTCCCTATCCCTGGGGATGGTGGGGTAGGGGGAGAAGAACGGCTGGGACCTACAGAGTCATCCAGATGTCATTCTCATAACAGCTGCTGTTCTCGTTACAGTTCACTCAAACCACGTGGCTGGTCACTAGCCGGGCGTACTGGGAGGCCACAGGGTGCCAAGGTCCAAAATTGGGAGTCAGCCAAGGGGAAACCCAGCCACGCAGGCATCCTGCAGAAAGCTTTTGTAGCCTTGGGGAGTTGAAGGAGCCCCTTGGGGTCTTAGTCCCCACAGTGAAGCGAGGATTTCCTTGGGCTCTGGGCGCTGCCTATTCCTAGGAGAGTAACTGCCTGCCGTAAGCAGGTGGAGACATAGAAAGGACTCCCTCCCAGGGCCCTGCTGCTGCTGTGGACTGTGGGCTTCCTGGCCAGCTGGCCCATTATGGAGCAAAGGGCTAAGCCAGATGTAGCTCTGGAAATCACCTCCTTCCTGAGGCTCCAGCTGTCCCCAGCAATGCTGAACACAGGAAACAGTGTGGCCCTTGAGTCACATCTGGATACTTGCTCACCAGCTGTATAGTCTTGGGCTCTATTTCCCCATATAAATTGTCATTTCCTCATGCATAAAGGGGCTGACAACCTTTATTCTTGTATTAGTGGGGTCTGAGGACGAAGGGCTCAGTAGTGTCAGGGCTCCTGCTTAGCACAGGCTAGGCCACTTTACTCTCTCCCCTTTCGGTAAAGGCAGGGGAGTCTGAGGCCGCCTTTGACACTGATGGCCTGTGGGAAATGCTGAGGAAATGCCAGCCTGGGTTTGTCAAGCCATCCTTGTTTGTCTTGCTCTCATCATTTCCCCGAATCTATCCCACAAACCTCCAAGACACTTGAGCACAGCTAAGCCGGGTGCTCTACCACAGTGCTTGCCTTTGGGGCCGATGGTGTCCATGTCTCTTCTGTCTTTCACACCAAGCTCGGGGTTGGTAGGGTGTGGGGTAGCTATGATCCCAGGTGGTGCACATAGGGAGACCGCAGGAACAGAAATAGCCCGGCTTAGGGGGCTGCGTGGCCTTGCAGTGTCTTCCATGGGGATGAGGAGTGTGGGCTCAGCAGGGACTTGTGGAAATGGTAAGGCTGCTACACATGCTCAATGCTCACGCACATGACTAATTTCTTGCCCCTAGTAAAGAGAGCCAACCAGGGAATACTCTTGGATCCCAAGCTCCTGGAGCTTCCAGCATGTTTTGATGGCCTGTGGGATTGTGCGACAGGACATTTGGAAATCCTGGAAACTCCAGGGTGTGTGGTCACCATGGCAGACAAGCCTAGTCATGTGGCCTTCCCGGTGGAGGTGGGGACTGTTATCAAGAGGAAACCTTCACCCAGTGGTTAGGTTGCCTGAGGTCACCCAGGGGAACTAGTGTACACGTCGACAGAGTTTGGTAGTTACTGCCTAAAAGGTAGGGCAGAGAAACTTCTTGTTGGCTTGTGCCCTTTGCTGCACCCGGGGATGTCCCAGACTAGGGCTTAAGGCTGCCTGCCTGTCCCCCTCCCCAGGGAGATGGCTGAAGTAAGCAGGGGTCTGGGCAGCTGTGGCTTCAGCAGCAGCAACAGGAAAACAGTAGCATTGGGAGGGAGGCCAAGGGTCTGGAAGCAAGCCACTTCCCCAAATAGCTTTCCCAGGAGAGACAGCCAAGCCTCAGCTGCTGACACTCAGGGCTTGAAGAGTCACTCTCTTCTGTACCCTGGCACCAGGGGCCTGCACCCAAGTCTTAGGTGCCTTTGTGGCTCTGGCCAAGACTGGTTTTCAGGGCTTTATGACCCAATGAAATGGGTGGCTGTCCTGCCACCCAGAAGTTGAGGCTGGAGGGCAGGGTGGCATGGAGCAGTGGTGGCAGCAGGGGCATGTGGGACAAAGGTGGCGGGTATGTGGAGGGATGTATTTGGGTGGACACACGTGCACGAGATACAGTTGTGGGCCTCCTGGTCCTGTCAGGTACCATGACTGAGCAAGGATAAAGATGGTGCTAGAAGGCTTGCATCACTCCTGGGTAGGCTCTTGGGCATCTCATGGCCTCCAGAGGCGGTCAAGGATAGGGTTGGAAAACTTTTCCTCCACAAAGTCAAGTCCAGTGGTGTCAGTAGTCCAAGGACAGGTGAGGCGGGGGCAACAGCTGAGGCCTTGGGATTCTGATTCTGGGAATATCCTTCAGAAACCGGGTCTTCTGCTGGTTGCTAGTCTTCTTAAGGCTACCAAAGTGAAGGGTCTTTCAGTCCGATTGCTAGGTGATGGTGTGTGGTTCTGGGTGCCATGTCCACTAATTCGAACCATCCCACCGCACCTTCTCATCTCTTCCCATTCCTAGGTTGTGAGCGGGATCGCCTCTCCTTCAGTTTCTGTGAGACACTGCGCCTACTGGGCCGCTGTCAGCTACCCACTATCCGTGCTCAGTGCTGTCGCTCATGCCCTCCACTCAGCCGTGGTGTCCCTTCCCGAGGCCATCAGCGGGTGGCCAGACGCTGAACAGAGGCCTGGCCTCCACCAACGCACATCAGAATGCACAGACAAACTGACCCATGACGCACAGACCTCAGTGCCCCACCACAGGCTGCGGTGGAGCCCGGCTCCTCGTGCCCTAATGGTGCTAACCCCATCCCTGTGCAATGGCAGGCTGGGGACCCCCTTCCTCTCAGAAAAGGTATTTTTTTATTCTAATGGTTTGCACATTTGTTATTGTTTTACATAAATGAGTATCTACCCTTTCAAAGCAGTTTGGCCTTGTCTCAGATTTGGAGACTTTCCAACATGACCCCTACCCACCTACCTCTCTTATCAAATGGCTACTACCCTGTCCCTTGTTGAAGCCTCGGCAGACAGCAGCTTCTCTGTTCCTGTGGGGGCGGACCAGCATGACCAACACAGAGGCCAGGCAAAGATGCCTGAAGTGGGTGGAGATGGCTTCTAGGAAGGCATCTTCGGGGGGTTACATTGGGGGAGCGTGAAGTTCTTTGCAGGGGGTACAGGTTGGCAGTGGCCCGGGGAGTCCTCTTCACCTGTCTCCACTCATTCCACACCCATGCCTGCTATTTTCCTTTAAGGTCCTCAGACCTGGGTTTCACACGCACAGAGCCACATGCCCTCACGCAACTGAGGCTGTCTTATCTCCCACGTAGGCACATGGCAAATCTGCTACTTGAAAGCAGCTGGGCATACAGGTACTTTGAAGAGGTCCCTGGACCTTGGTCAGCGCCAGGGAGAACTAGGCCTTCCTCCCAGGCTTGGTCCCTGTCTGACTCTTCCTCCCATCTGACGTCTTCTGGAAGGCATCATGCCCTTCCGCCAAGTTTGCGGCACTGGGGTCCTCGGAAAGGACACTTGTCACATTTCATTCTCCAGAGCGAGGGGTATGTGGATGCATGGAGGTGTTTGGATCACTGAATGTGCGGGTACATTGGTAGTCACTCCCTAAGACTGGGGAACAGGATCACAGTGTGGATCTGGTCAGTGTTTCGCCAGTCCCTGAGAGTACACAGGGTGGAGCAGGGACTGTCGCTCTCAGGAGTAAAAGTTTTTGTCTAGCTCTGGCTTCCCTACTCTCCCATGTCATCCTGAACATGAGCAGGTGAGAAGTCCCCAGGCGAAGGAAGTGACTAGGAGTGTAGACCCAGTACAGTCCCTGAGCCCCTACCTCCCATTCCAGGCTTCAGGGAGCCCTGTATGCGGCTTGGCCAAATACAGGCAAAGTTACTCAGGAAAGCAAGTCACTGGCGGCTTGTGTGCATCCAAGCACTACCATGCTGAGGGTGGAGAAGTATTGGGTTTGCTTCCTGCCTATGTCTGCAGCAGCCCAGTGGACCCAAAGAGGCCCTGGGGACCCACACTGAGTAATGGCATCCTACAACTTTGCCCAATCTACTCCCCATGGCAACTCCCAACAAAGATGAGGACAGAGGCATTCATTCCCTTGCCCCAGAGCCATACATATCAGGGATTGGCACTGTGGCAGAGACTAGGGTCCCTGAGCCAGCTTTAGCCTCTGCCATTACTATAGTGCTGTGGGGCCCAGGAGCCCCTGCACCCACCAGCCTTGCTGAATAAATCCATGTCTCCCCAAGAGCAGCAGTTTACCAGGTCCAGACCTACACTGAAGAACCCTCCCCCCCCTTCCTTGTGGAAAGACATTTGGTCCCAATCATTCTTGTGTTTTTCCAGAGATGGCTGGGGGAGTCCCTAGAGACAGCTGGGCCTGAGCTGTCTGCCCAGACAGGAGGCAAACAAACCATGACTCAGGCTGGGCATGCACAGCTGGTGCAAGAGGGTACCTGTCTCCCAAGGGGTAGGGTGAGGGGGTGGTAAGGACTGCTCCAGACACGAGGGTACCTGTCTCCCAAGGGGTAGGGTGAGGGGGTGGTAAGGACTGCTCCAGACACGAGGGTACCTGTCTCCCAAGGGGTAGGGTGAGGGGGTGGTAAGGACTGCTCCAGACACGAGGGTACCTGTCTCCCAAGGGGTGGGGTGAGGGGGTGGTAAGGACTGCTCCAGACACAGGCAGCATCTCACTTATGGCTTCAGCCTCTGTCCTCAGCCCTTGCCCATAATTCAGCCATGGCTCTCGGGTCTACCAGTGCTGAGAAGGGCACCCTGTCCCTCCCCTTCCAATGGAACCAAGGGGAGGGACATAACAATCAGCGGGCTGGCAGACTGGAGAGGCCACCATAATGCACACCCTATGCTTTAAGACCATGCAGAGGGCTCCATCACAAATGACTGCAATTACTTTTCAAGTCAGAGTGTAATACAAATTAGTTTATTTCTCCCTTTACGAGTCTAACATTTAACTCAAAGATTGGCACAAAAGCTGCTGTGGTACAAAAGGACAGTCACTTGGAAATGTGCCCTCAAGTCCTCCAGTTGCCCACAGGAGAAGAACCTCACGCACTGGGTGAGCATCCAGCCTCTATCTTCAAGGACTTCCCTGAACAGGCCACCCAGAGGTGGGTGGGTCAGAAGACAGCACTGTGCAGTGAGAGGGGCGCGTGCAGTAACTCAGATAACAAAACCTGGCTGGGTACTGCCTGGAGGACTTCCTGCATCAACTAACATGGCTAACAGCAGAGAAGTAGACAGCAACCGGCTACTGTCCAGCTGTCAGCATGGCTAGAAGTAGCACTAGAGGCTACCTGGGTGAGCAGAGGTGAGTGATGGTCGAGGCTAAGGGGTGAAGATGGAGAGGACGGAACTGCAGTTTGGGAGGCTCAGGTTGATATAAATACATACGAGGGAGTTGTACACACAAAATAGAACTTGTTATATAAAAGCCTTACAGAATCTAGAAAAACCTTAATAAAATAGTCTATAAAAATATAAAATGTAGTGAAAATATAAAAGTATTAACAGTTGAAATATTGGTTAAGTCCCACCCGATGGGCACCGAGGGCAGGGTGTTCTCCCACTGTGGCACGTGCATTTGGACCCACAAGCTGGAGGTCATGCTTTGGGTGTCTCAGCCCACAGGAGCCACTGGTTGCATGCTGGGTAAAGGTTCAAGTGAACAGCAGCATGAGGCAGCCCCTGACGTAAGTGGTGGCTGGGCTTAAGTCTGGAACCTCAGGGGCACTGGAGGGCAAGGACAGGTCTCAGTGACGAGGGGATGGGAGGTGATGGCTCAAATCACTGGAGTTATGCCACTGGGAGGAGCCTGTGTCATTTTGTCCCCAAACTGGAAGGAGGATAACCACACCTTCTCAGCTGTGCAGACACCAATCCTTTACTTCAGGGAGGAACGCCTCCAGGCGTGCATTTCCTCTGAGAGCTCTAGAGACTTTATCTGACACCGATGCTAACTGCCTGGGAAAGTAATGCTGACTCTCAGGGAATGGCAGAATATCACACTGGGGATTTATTTTTTCTGGGATGAAACTCAGGGCCTCACATGCCAGGCACACATTCTACCACTGAGCCATGTCCCCAACATCACTGGATACTTCCAAGATACCTCTACTGGGCCCACGGGGGGGGGGGAGGGAAGCAAAGCCCATTGCTAAAAGAGCATTTATGCTAAATACACATATTTGGACTGTTGGACTGACTGGCATCTTCCAGTGGGAAAGTGACATGGCAACTGAAGTCAGGGCAACTGCAGCTGAGCAATGGGGCTCTAACCCCATTCTACTGCACCTCCTTAGCAGCTGTCCCCAAGGCTGACAGCCATCATTTCACAGGGTCACAGGGGGTGGAGGTTCTTCCAGCATTTGGTGTCAGGGAGGCCCCGGTCTAGTTCAGACAGCTTCCAGAAGAAGCTGGGCCTCAAACCACCATCCTAAAGACATCATGATGACATTTCCATACCTGAAAAGAGACAAAGGCTATTGGCTAAATATAGAGACCAGCTCTTTTTACATGGTAATAAATGAAGCAACTTCAGAGAAGCTGAGCACAGTCTAGATGCTGAAAAACAGACTCAGCCATTCAAGTGCTAGAAAGCGGACAGCAAAAACAGGAAGGCCAGTCATGGGAAAAGACCTTTCACAACTGCCTCGCTCCACTTTTTAGTCAGACTGTGTTTATACTAGCTAAGGATTGTTTCCATTTTTTTCCAGGTAGTGTAAGATGGTCCACTTAAGGCTGTTTCCCTTGTGTTCTGATTAATACTGTTAGACAATGTGTTCGCATGACAGCCACCATCGGGGATGCTTAGGATTGAGCAAAAATAACCTCCCTTGTTCAGACCCTTTGGGGTTCAAGAAGGAAGTGTTCCAAGTCCCCAGAGTCCACTGTGCCCGAGGCCACAGTGACCCCAGCTCCCTGTTGAGAACAAGAACAATCCAGGCAAAACAGAGACAGGGAAAGCTCATCACTGTTATCCTCAAGCAAAGGTGCTCACAGACCCAGGAAGCTAGCAGTCAGCCTCACTCCCCACCCAGCCTCTGAGCACGAGATATCAGAGCCCTGGCCACTGCCATCCAGGAGCCCACAAGCCACAGCCCTGCCACATCTGAAAGTTTCCCATGTTTCTTCACACAGGGGTGGGTCTACTGCAAGGCTTATTTGGAAGAGTGGCATCTCCAAGTCACCTCCCAGCTAGAAGGGCTTTCCACAGTGGCTCTTGGAGGTGCACCAGACCACCCCTCCCTTGCCACTGAAAGTTGGACAGAGCAATTGGTGAAACATATGGCAATGAGAAGTATGGGGGCTGGCTGCAGGCAGGGAAGGGTGAGTGCTACAGTCTGAAAGGCTGTGTCCAGAAGGGGCTGTGGCTCACACTGTGAAGCCACCAGCAGAGGGCTCCCAGGCTCTCTAGGAAGGCAGGTTCTGAATTAGAATTGCCCTTGCTTTTTTTAAGAGGTCCCTCTTCTGATGACCTTTGGCCCCTGGAAGTATGCATTCTTCCACAGGGCTGGCTGTCCTTGAATAAAGAGCATGGGGAGATGTGGAGCATAGCGGTTTTTTCAGGGTCAAACACTTTCACATCTGGCAGACACTGTAAACAGTCAACCGGCAAGGCACCAATCAGGCAGCAAGCATGACTGTGATGCCCGAGATCGAATGCTAGGACATGGAAATGGCTGTAAGGCCATCAGACCCCTGGCCCCAAATGGGAGACGGGAAAGTGCAGCTTAGTTTGGGACATCTGCCCAGCAGATACCCAGAGGCCACAGATGTTACATTCTGGTCGCTGAATGAACAGAGATGTGCCTGGAGTCCTCTTTGCTACTTTTGGTTGTGAAGGCAAGAAGAGCAGCATCCTAGAGTAGGGGTTCATTCAAGTGTCTTCCTCCTCATCGCTGACCAGCTCGCCTTTGTCAGGACTAGTGTCCCGCTCACGCAGGAAATCCTCTCGGATGGCCTCCAGCTCTGTCAGCTCCAGCCGGACCTTCTCTAAGTGGTAGGCTCGCCGGTTCCGAATCTGGCGCAGGGGGAAGGGGTTCAGATCCCCGAAGGAGATGCTGATGAGTTTCCTGGTGGGACAAGGGCAGAAGCAAGCATCAGGA
Source organism: Cricetiscus sungorus (assembly GCA_030556225.1). NCBI lineage: Eukaryota > Metazoa > Chordata > Mammalia > Rodentia > Cricetidae > Cricetiscus > Cricetiscus sungorus. The sequence continues at coordinate 10,166,260 of JANBXA010000642.1, forward strand.
GAGCTCAGAGCACTGGAGAGCAGGGGAGGGAGCATGTACCGTGCTGAGAGTCTGAGGGGGAATGTCACCCTGGGAGCCCAGCCTTATCTTATGCCCAGAGGCAAGAAGGTTCAGTGGCCAAGGGCATGACCCTAAGTCAAGAACCCTTTAGACGCAATTCTCGATGGGCACACTGGGAGCAACAGAGGCGTCAGCCCACAGGGTTGCCACTAATGGCACCAATAACCTGGTGCTCACTTGTTGGTAGCAGGTGTCTATCAGTGTGACTCTTCAGGGCCAGTGTCAGACAGGGCATGCTAAGTGCTCAGGACAACTGTCCTGACACCAGTGGACTAGGCATGGATAGTGACAACATCTCATCCCCTCATCAGACCCTGTCTGTGGTGTGACCTGTGCCAAGACACAGTTCACAGAGGCACACAGTGTGTCAAGGCACCAACTGAAAACAACGTCTTAAGTTTGTGACGTTAGCCACTGGTCAGTGTTTAATAGACAGAGCTAAGGACCGTCTGGATGCCTGCTTTTGTTCTCCAGCATTTGTGGGTCAGGCTCACTGCCCTTATTTTGCCAGGGACATGGCCTTGCTTCCTGACAGCAGTCTTACCTTGTCGGCCTGGGACTGCCCACCCCCCTTGGTTTTATACCATTTGTTCTTCTGCTCCTTAGCTGTCGGAGCCATGGTTAGCAAAGGTGTACAGAGGATATGCAAGCCGCCAGGATTTCTCCTTTTTAATACTTAAACAGCTTCTCTTGCAAGGGGGTGAAAAGCCTGGACTGACTGGCTCTCTTCACTGGCTAAGTTACCCCTATGTTCTAGGATGGGCACGCACCAGAGGTTCAGGCAGGCCTGACCATGCCCAGGTGTTTCAGGCCCAGCTCTGTGATCTCTCTGGGGCACATCACTGAGACAGTGAAGCAGGAGCCCACCACTGTCCTTTCTCTTTCGTGAGACACAGGCTCCGTAGGCCAGGAAATCACCCTTTACTAAAGTGAAAACAGGGTTACTAAATTATTAACGCACTCCTAGTTGGAAAGAGCCAACTGTGACAGGGCCCAGGCTGCAGTACAAGGGCACTCAGGTACTGCCCTTGTATGTTCAGCCTGTCACGAACCCCCAGAAGTCCTGGCACAGGACTAACCAGTCTAATCTTACATCATCCCCAGTCTCCCGAATGCACCTGGCTACAGAAACCCCTTTCTCATCAGCTCTGCAGAACCGCCTCTCCCAGCCACGAGCATGGGCAGCTCCTTCAAGTACTGGAACTTCAGTGTGGAGGTGGGGCCAAGGCACCTGCAGCCTCAGCCATCTCCCCGGGGATGGGGAGGTGCAGGAGCAGGGGCCAGTCCCAACTGGAAGTGACACACTGGGTGCTCTTAGTGACCCTGATGGCAAAGGGGAAACTGTTTCAAGACCATTCACAAGGTGGCGCTGTAGGATCAGGCAAGATGGGAGTGCCCAGTTCCGTCCTCGGGTGACAGGAAGTAGAGGACTGGGATTTATCTCCAGGCAGCTCTGACAGTCCCCTTAAGACAAAAGGCTGTCAGGATGAGGCAGAATCTGTCTCTGGAAGCAAAATAATGCTCTCAGCAGTGTCAGCTGTCATGTGGGGATTCCTTCGGTCACTCTTAATCTTGACCACTGTGAGATGAACACATTCCTCATTCTAAACCTTTCGTCAGTCTTTCACAGCAATCACTTAGATACCCCTTCCCACTGGGCACAAATCAGGTTATTTTTAGTGTTCGTACCGAGCCTAAGCCTTTTTTGAAAACATACTCCTCAAGCGAAAGAGAGACCGCCTCCCAGAGGTCTGGAGTGGCTTCTGCCACCACTCCCAGCGGCCAGAGCCAGAGCAATCACCAAGTGTGGCCTACAGAAAAAAACGGCAGCCCAGACAGGAAGTAACTATGTGGCTTGAGGTGTGTGTGTGTGTGTGTGTGTGTGTAAGGGATGATTAGTGAATATTCCAGCTGTCCAAGCTAGAAACCTAGGGTTCTTCCAAGTTCAAAATCCTGAATCTCTTCAATCTGTCCCACCTTCCTCCATCTCCCAGGACGCACGCCTCTCTAGGCTACCACCTGTCTTTCCCGGATCTTTCTGACTGTCACTGTCTATTCTCCTAGTGGCCCTTCATGCCTCCAGCGACATTCTAATATGTTTAGAAGGAAGCAAGTCCTAAGCATAGTCTACAGGAGACAGGCTAGGCTGTAGCCATGAGCTCCTGCACCCTGGCACGAGCTGAGTGCCCCCTCCCACTGTCCCTCAATACACTTGTTCCCACACCCGTGCCCAGAGGCATCCTGTCAAGCACAGCTCTTCCTAGTCCCTCCTAGCCTCGTTCTCTTCCAGCCTGGTTTCTTCATCACTCCGTGTTCTCAGGGAGGCCTCTTCCAGCTGGGAGGTGTCAAATTCAGGGCTGTTTGTATCTACCATTCCTCCCGTACTGGTTCTGTACTATCACAGAGACAGAAGAGATTTGGGTGTGGAACTATTGTTTTCAGCTACTGGGACTTATTTATTGAATAAGGAACAAAGCTGTGTGCATTTCTGTCTCCTCAAATGGCTGGAAGGCCATAGCCCTTCCCAACTCTCCCTCTAAAGGAACTTCCCTCTCGCGCATGGCACCCTCGACATCTCTGGTTGCGAGGGTCCCTGAGGACTCACCTGGCGTCAAGGATAGTCCGAGTGAAGTAACGGAGATACTTGAAGATGGACATGGAATCTTGCAGTTTCAGTATCTCCTCTTCCTTGTATTTAAAAAGTGCCAGGGCAAAACGGAAAATAACCTACGGGAAAGCCAGGGAAACTGTAATTGAAGACACGCTGTGGCTAGACGTGAGTCCAGGTATGAGGCTGGACTCTGGAGCTGGGGGCTGGCTGGAGCAAGTATCCCAAGGGCCCTGTCCTCAGGCAGACATCTGAATTGAGGGGTGACTTCCAGGACTAGACAAAGACCTTTGGTACAGAAAAACAAATGCTTGTGGTTTCCAAAAGTTCAGGCCAAATCCAAATATTCCTAAGAAGTGACACTTGTGGAATCCTTTCACATTTGGCTAACCTTTGTATTCAACAAAGAATACTGATCTAGGAACCAGTTCTACAGAAGACCAAACCTAGGCTTTTTTGACTGAAAATGTAAAGCTGCAACTCCAGAGGCAGACACAGCCTTGGCTGGTGAGCAGGAGTCTGACCAACTTTTCAATACAGCAAAGTCATCAATTGATCATGCTGATTTGTTTTTGGGGTACTCTGGGCAAGGCTGGGGGAATGAACTCCTGGTGATCTTCCAAGTCCAGGAAGCTTTGGAACAAACTTTCTTCCACATCTAACAGCCTTGAAGGCCTATGCCAGCCAACACTGTATCAGACTTAGAAAGTGGTATTTACAGGGTCAAATTGTTCATGATTTTCTCCACATACTCATCTACAGCCCAGCAGGGATAGTGCTGACAATCCTAGTTGAGAATTCTTTGTGTTAATGACAAATTAAGACTATAAAAGTGGTAACACTCTACGCAGGACACTGAATCTGCATAGGGGAGTGTAAACACATAAGGCTTTTTATTTTGTTGTTTATTTTTTGAGACAGGGTTTCTCTTGTCCTGGAACTCACTATATAGACCAGGCTGGCCTCAAACTCAGAGACCCACCTGCCTCTGCCACTGAGTGCTGGGATTAAAGGCATGCACCACCATGACTCAGTCATCATAAAGCCCTTTTTTGGGGGGCAATCTGGTGAACTAACCTTTGATCCCACAGTTCTAGGCTAAATCTAAAATGCATGTGCACATGGGCAGAAGGTCTCAGAAGAGCTGTGTGTGGATCATTCTGAAGTGGCAGGAGACTGCAAACAACCAAAGTGGCCGCCGTCAGGGGCTGCTATGTACATTTCTGAGTCCTGTACAAGGGGATGCCATCATGTTACAACACAGCTCCTGTATGTGCTGACACAGAACTAGCTCTAAGATGCAGTAAGGTAAAACAGCGCACTCTAGGACAGGGCTAAGAAGCACAGAAGAGACTATACAATTTGAGGAGAAAATTACAGAATATTGGGAGAGTGATTGCACACCTATTCTATATCCTTAGTTATGTTTTGCTTTTATTTTTACTTAATTTAAATTATTTATTTATTGGTGTGTGTGGGTGTGTGTGTGTGTGTGTGTGTGTGTGTGTGTGTGTGTGTGTGTGTGTGTAGGCATATGCTTGTGTGTAGAGGTCAAAGGAAAACTTGTAGAAATTGGTTCTCTCCTGTCACCATTCAATTCCAGGAATTAAACTCAGGCTGTGAGGCTTTTTGTTGTGCTGACCTACCAGCCATTTGTTTGTGTGTTTATTTTATTTTTTGTGTGCTGTGGTGATGGTGGTGGGGGGTAGGAGGAGGGTAGGGGCTGAACCTGGAGGCCTCACACAATCAAATCGAGTGCTGCAAGAATTTAGCTAGTTATTCAAAGACTCATATTCTCCCTATGAGCTACCGTGTCCAGCTTCACACTGAGGTTTCTGATAGATGAGCAAGTAACTGCTGTTTTCCAAGGCCTGCAGAAGCACAGCACCTCCAGGTAGCTTCATTGTGGTCCCAAGTTCCAGGTGAACCAGCCACTCAGCCACTAATGACATGGTCTGTCACAGCCTGTCAAGCATGTATATCTGGAAAGAGTACACTCACCTTTGGTCCCTCATAAAGGAATGAGTCCCATATTTTGAAAAGGATGTCGCTGACAACGCTGTCCACAAATACGACCAGAAACCAGTTGAAGGTGATGAGGGTGTAGTCCACTTTGTACTGTTCAAAATGGGCGTGCAATCGAGGCAGCTTCTCGTTCATGAGGTCTCTGAACACCCGTTGGTCCACCTGGAGAGGAAATAAAAGGGAGAAAGATCCAGGGTTTGCAAACCACAACAGCAAAGAACCGGGGTCTGCAAACCACAACAGCTGCTCTGCAGAGAGCAGAGGATGCAGCCCACAGGGACAGGCAACAGCACAGCTGTTTCAGATGTACTCGTGGGACACCTCACAGAGCTAGGCAGCTCTGTGGCCCAGGGGCAGCTGACCTCAAATGCTGCAGAACACTAAGTTGTACTATCCTCAGGGGATGGGGAAAAGTGAATAGTCTGCAGCCTAAAAGCAGCTCCTGTGCTCAACATGTCATGTGAAAGCAGGCTATGGAGGAGAGCTGGTGGGTTGGTGTCAGCTTGCTAATACTCCCAAGAATCCAGGAACAGTGAGTTACTGAACATGAAATATGACATACTGGACACATCCATGCAATGAGCATGCTTAACAGGGCAGGGTGTGTAGAAGGAACACTAGAGTCAGAGGATCATAGGTGGAACTCAGCTCCAGCTTATGAGCCGGGGCCACCCTCCTACAAGGATGTTCTAAACAGCTCTGTAGTCTGGAAGACAGTGGTAGCTGACTTACCCACTGTGCTGCTCCGAGCATTAAGAGACATGTAAAGTGTGGCAAGACAGGCACGCCACAGGTGGCTATAGCCTGTAGCTATAATGTTCCAGGATGACCTACAGGATGGAATGGGTGAGCAGGGCAGCTGGACAAGTGGATGAGGGTAACTGTGGGCGGGGATCAGGCTTCTAGCAAAGGGTTGAGAGACCACGCCAAGGGGCTTTCCCTGCTTTGTGTGGGACACCCCCCCAACATCTAACTTAAGTGTGTGTGTGTGTGTGTGTGTGTGTGTGTGTGTGTGCGCACATGTGCGTGCACATGAATGCGTGTGTAAAACAGAAACAAGCTTCAAAGAACACTGCTCAGATCATAGAGTGGGACTCAGGTGCATTTGGTTACAGTCTAATCAATTTTATTTGACACATGACAAGATCTACAAAACCAGCTCCTCCAGACTCTGCAAGCAGCAGGGAAGAAAGGGAAGCAGGTTCAATTCCCAGCACCCACATGGCAGCTAACAACTGTCTATAACTCCGAGATCTGAAACCCTCACACAGACATAAATGCTGACAAAACACCGATTTTGTATTCTAAAATAAAACATAAATACATTATTAAAAGGAAACCAACAATCTAGCAGGCATGGTGGTGAGCACCTGTATTCCTTGTTCTTAGGAAGCTGAGGCAGGAGGACCTGGAGTTCTAGGGCAGCAACCAAGCAAGGCCCTTTCTCAAAATCAAAAACAAATGAGTAAATAAATAGCTAAAACAGCGCTGTTTATAAACTAATTCTACACATTATACACGTACCCTGGAGTGGACGAAGACCAACAA